>OX596045.1:9727789-10191910 GCA_951394065.1 Venusia cambrica | reverse complement strand
TGCGATATATCGGTATGTTATTTCTTGATGGTGATTATGCACTCGTTTAGTTCACCGACGAGTTATTTCGCTTGAAGGTAGGCATGAGGGACAATAACAAACAAATACTGGCAAAAATATCAGAGTAATTTGTTTGCGATTTACAAAGTTTTATGGTAGACTTTACAGTGTTGCTGTCAAGTCGCTCAGCCTTCTAAACAAACGTCGAAGGACCCGCTGTTTGATGTCGATTATACACTTTACATAACTTTTTAGTTTTGGATAATAGACATCAAACAGTGATAAATATCAATATATCTCGTCAATATTTATGCTGTCGGTATGTAATCCAAAGGTTAACCGTTAAAAAAATACAAGGTTTTGATGTGTTTTAAAATCATTTCCGTAAAACTTATGTTGTCGGTATGTAATCCAAAACATAAAAAAAATGTATTTTGACTTTTGTGTTTCAAAATCATTTTCGTACAGACATTGTATACATTTTCAAAAGTAATGTTTTTTCAAAGATACATTCAGTAGATTTTTCTTGTTCTTTTCTTTTGTTAAAGTCTGTTTCCATATGCTTTAAGGTCGTTTAAGCAATATATCACTATATTATATACAGTATACCATGTGAGTTGGCGGGGGTGGTCATAAGAATCGACCCCTCCAACTCACCAGAAGGCAGTTTCCTTCTGTGTATTATCTACACATTTACCTGCGTTCACCAATCCACCTGCCAAGCGTGGTGATTATGACAAGCCCCTCCAGCTTTGGAGGAGGATCTGTCCAGCAGTGGACACTAATGATAATTATGTGAGTATCCACTCACGCTGTCTATTAGCCCCCTTTTTTATCGTACGACGGAGAGCTGCTTTGCCTTCATCTCATCTGATATTTTCAAGTCCCCCTGGGGATCGAACCTGGTACCTCTGGATCTGACACCGGTGGATGAACCACTAGACCACAGGCGCCCCTTCATTTAGTCCATCCCTTACGCACACTGCCAGTGAGAAAGCGTAGATTTGAATCTTGCCTCGCCACGTGCGAATTGTTCACCCGTAATATAAAACGGCAAAGATCGCAGAGCCAAGAGGTTCATACGTTAAGAGTACCTTGCCAAAGGTAGCTTGACCTGAGCCATCGTATTAAGGTTGCGTGTGGTGTGCCTAGAAGCTTCAAGAACTAATACCGCCTTTAGATATTTCAGACGTACAGCTTATGATGATCACCATCTGGTTGATATTCCACTTATTAGGACTTAGCGCTTTCAACAATATTTTATTGTGCGCATTGCAAACACTTGTAATTAGCTTCCAACGTTTGTTTTTCTGCTGTGTTACGACCCTGATGTCTTCAGAAGAGAGTTAAGAGGGCCCTGTAGTACCGCTGATTTTTCGCTCTCCAGTACAAACGTAGTTCCTTTTTCATTTCAAAGTGGTTAGTCCGATTGACATGAAATTTTGCAGGTATAATCGGAAAAAGATAATCTGTGTCTGTGGTGCACTACCTTTTCTTAAAACGTAATAACAATGAAAATATATGGAAAAGCGTGTTTGTATGGAAAATAGTATTTCCATACAAACACTCTTTTAAATACATATTGGTTTGTATTCGTTTTTTAGAAAAAGTAACGCACCACAGACACAGATTGTCCCTATCCGATTGTACCTGCAAAAAATATTTTGAATCAGACTTGCCATTTCGAAATTAAAATGGAACTATGTTTGTATTGGAAAGTGAGACTACTGGGCCTTCCAGGACTTTTCAGGCACCATCGTAGATCTCATCCTTAACTGTGAATGTTTCGATTTGGGCAAGAGCCGATTTTCATGTTTGACCATTAACTTGATCACAGAAAACTATATGCCGCTTGTTACAATAGCAGTATTGCTGTCGAAGCAAGTTTGCCTGGAACAAAACCTGTTAGATTATGTAGATATTATACAACAGGTCGCTAGGATTTGTATTTGTATCGCTTCTGCCACTACGTAAATTGTAATTTGTAAAATTATCAAATGCTTTAATGCCCTGTAGGGCCGCTCCACCATACAAACGTTGTTTCTCGCCGAACCACCCAGCAAAGAAAAATTGCTTTGTTGCCTCTTTCAGTCTTCACACTTTTGACAGAACAAAGGTACAACATTATGGCTAAATGCTTCAAGGATTTTTGTATGTTGGAGTTTCGGAACAGTTACCCATGTAGATTAGTGGGAGAGCAGGTTTCAGTGAGTGGTTCAAAGCTTCCAATTCATATTTAACAAGCCTCATAGCTCAGTTGGTAGTAGCTCTGCCTTCTGCGCTGTAGGCTGTGGGTTCGATTCCCACCCAGGACAAACATTTGAGTGATGAATATAGATGTTTGTTATGTGTTTAGGTGTTGTATTATATAGTACGTATATATTTACAAAAAGTATTCTATGCGTAATCTAGTTCCCATATTACAAGCTATGCTTAGTTTGGGGCTAAATGGCGCTGTGTAAAATTAATGTCCTGTAATATTTTATTTATTTATATGAAACTTTGCAGGTTACATTACCTCTCACTATCCATAAGAGCTCGTACTATGTAAATAGGTCTTAAACACGCAAATACAGCTCGGTGCTTGTAAGAGATACAAATATAATATTTGGGCACATGAACCCTTGGAGTTTACATGATTGCTGAAAATTTTCGCTATTAAAAAATAACTGAAAATACCGTGTTTTGCACATAATCTCCAAATGTATCTCTGAAATGGCGTGACACATATGTGTATTTGTTTTTATAAATGGGTAGGTAGCTATTTTATGCTATGATTACTCATTTAGTTTTCAAGTAAAAAGTAATACACTGATTCGAGTATTTATCAGCAATGTATTATAATGTACACTAAAACGCAATTAACACCTCGCCTAGTTGCTGTCCCGCTTTCACTCCTCTCAAGAAGCCTTAGTAAAAGTAAGAACATGCCCCATTGAGGTACATTGCCATTTCGGGCTTCGGCGTTAACGAGGGATAATGTTTGCATGGTTTCACTTTTAATAAAAAAACAATCAAAATGGAAATGAAGGCTTAAGATGTAATGCAAACCTAGATTATCGCTATTCAATTATTTGTATACCTCCAAAGTTTATATTGAATCGGACATTCCATTTTGAAATAACCACAAACTACATTTGTACTGGAGAGTGAATAGCGAAAATCAGCGTTACTCCGGGCTCTTGCCCGCCGGTGAAGCCAGTAGTGAAAGTTGATTGAATGTCTACTCGTGCGCATCATCAGAGCCTCTTGTGGCCATTTTGCAATGATGCCTCAGGTAGTTGAGGATTCCGGGTGAAGTACGCCTCCACCTTCGGCCTTATCTCAACTTGTTACCAGGTGGGATGAAGGCCAAGCGCTTCCCCGTCGTAAAATATAAAAAAGAAAAAAATATACATACAATAGTCATTGGAAGCGATTGGTTTAGTAGAATCGGGCCCCTGTCCGATATCTGGTTGGAATCATTACGCGATCCCGAACTGCTCCAGTTATATTATATCCTCATCCCTTCTATCCAGTTTGCTTAAATTTAATTCATCCTTATCCAATCATCACACAACAGAGGGTTGACATCTGGCAAGCCCGGAAAACCCATCATTATAAGCCTATATGTAGGTGGTATTTTTGGGAATAGTTTAATATCAGCAACTATTTCCAAACTGAGCGCCAAACCAACATGTCGATAGGTGCGTTTACTCCCACCTGTTCTGTTGACAAAACTACTGGGATTTTTTATCCCATTAGTTCTGTGACTTAAAGGACTATGCTTTACACCTGACTTTTATCTCTACTATTCCCACCTGTTTTGTTGAGTAATTCTGTTGACAGAACTACTGGTAATTTCTCCGCATTAGTTCTGTCTAATTTAAAAAACTTTACCAACCTATGTACATATTGGCAATAAATAAAATGAAATGAAACAAAAACATAAATTTTACCTTAATTTCTCTAAAAACAAAGGTATGTCTATGTTACCGTTAATCAATTGCATTTGGTACACTCTAATCATAGCATCGTTTTCAATCTGTTTATTTGCCCTTCGTTTAACTGATTTCAATTGGCAGGCTTTAACAGAAGAAAACGCTGCATCTTCTTCTATGTTTTTCAGGAACTGAAAAATAGTTGCTGGCCTGGTTTTGAATGTGCCGTTAATGATATAAAAATAAATTATCTCAAGTGCCAGTACTTGACAATTGATTGCAATAGTTTGAATCACAACAGAACTACTCAACAGAACAAGTGAGAATTTTATTCCCATTTGTTTTGTGGACAGAACTAATGAGAAAAAAAATCCCAGTAGTTTTGTCAACAGAACTACTCAACAGAACAGGTGGGAGTAAACGGATAGGTGCTAATAGGGTAGGTGTTATTGAAATTGGTGCTATTTTTGGGAAAACCTCCAAATTTCAACCAAAACAAAACTTTAACAAAAAATTATGAAAAACACGATGAGAGTGAATGAGGCAAAAGATGTGTGTATCCGTCGAAGAACGTAGTATGTGGTATCTGTCCGACCCCTACCCCTCTGGAAAAGAGGTGTGAGTCTATGTATGAATAATGACAGCATTTTATGTGGGGATGGGGACTGGGGACCCTAACCATCAATTTTATGGAACGATAGTACGGAACTTATATGGACAAATCAAATGTAATGTAAATGTAATGATTTGGGGATGCAACTTTTTATTAGGATTAAAGGTTCGAAAAAAATTAGAAAATTTCTAGAACAGTGTTCCCCTGATGGTAATTAATACGAATTAAATGACTAAATACAGTTTTAAACCGGTCTGCTTTTGTAATAGTCACGAACACGAAGCTGTCAGCCTTAAGGTGGTTTTGGTGGGCTTGTAATCATAGCCCTGAGAAACATTATGGTTTTCGATATGTTGTAGCTCAAGGCCCTGTCATTAGACGTTTCCTCTTTTTCCAATGGAAAATTATAGTACTTCTGAACAAGTCACGAGTCTATTTTTTATATATGTAGTACCTACCTATATTAAAGGTAAGCTGAAAACATAATAGCTGAAAAATTTCTCGATAAAAATATTTATTAAAAATGGTACGTTTCAAAATTTACAAGAGAAATATTGTGATACCTACAATGAATATTGACTTACGATTTATTTTAAATGATAGGTTACATGGTGATCTACATTAAAGGTAAGCTAGTTTTTTGATACTAATTCAAATTTAATTTTAATCATGCATTATTTGAAAAACTACAGGCGCAATCAGTAGCTCTGTGACCACTGTCGACGTCGGACGTGTGCTTGTCGTCCTCGCAGCGGTCAGACAATACCTAGACTCAGAATAAATATTAGGACGAATTTAAAAGTTATTTGTTCTGTGCCAGTAAAGGTACCATCATAATATTTATTATTAGTTTTACATTGATTGCCTTTAAATATTTTAATTTTAAAAGTTGATACCTTACCTACCTACATACCAGCAACGAGATCTCAGAATAAGAATTATCAAAAGGTTTTATTTACGATACGCAATCAAAAGCAAGTAATACGCATGCGCCACCTACAGCTTGCCGTTGTCAACTCTCATAAACGTTTCTGCCGCGATTTTAGCTGCGTAGCGCGCCTTAAAACACCTAGTGGATTCAAAAAGAGTACATGTAGCTAATAATTCCAAGTTCCATTTGTTTTAATAATAGCAATATTTTTTAAATTCACTTCTTCATTATATATTTTCTTATTTTTTTGAATTCTCGTCGATAGAAAGACTTGGTAGCAGTGAAATCATCGAATATAACATTTTCCAAGAGACAGTACAATAATCAATTAGCTCAAATATATTTACATTTGACAAAATAAACAATTAGGAACTTGTGAGGTCACTTACTTTCATTGTATATCCATTATTGAGTGGCTAATGAATAAAAAATATGACGAAGTAGATTTATTTTTTCAAATATGTGAATTTATATGAATTATTTGTTGTTTATTTAAACGGTGATTTTTATTTATATCTTTCTTTATTTCCTTTAAATTTTTAGTTTAGTGTGTAATTCATATTGGGTTCCTAACCGAGCGAACATTGCTTTGAAAGATTCAGTCAGATATTTCAGTCAGATTTGTTTAAATTGAATTGAACCCACGATGCAAACATAACACAGCTACAATTTACCGAGAACTAAAACGAGTACCTAAAGCGGGACAAGCCGGCCGAAAAGGAACAACCTTATCTACGTTTAACCGCCTCTGAGGTCTAGTGGTTCAACCCACCTACTTCAGATCCAGAGGTCCCGGGTTCAATCCCCAGGGAGTACATATTGTGCTTGGTTTGATTAGTGGTAAGACTTTGTTTAAGTCTGCCTGGCCAGCTACCACCATCTTACTTAATTCTGGAGCCATGATAACAATTCTAAAAAAAAAAAATGTTGTGTTCCGGAATTTAGAGGTAAGCCTGTTCTTCAGGTTTTTGTGGATACCGGGTGAAGTGCGCCCCCACCTTCGGCCTTATCTTAACCTGTTAACAGGTGAGATCAAGGCCATGCGCTTCCCCGTCGTACAATAAAATAAAATAAAAACTTAGTTTACGTGTAGTATGACTTCTATATCTTCTTACTTCCTACTTCAATTCGGACTTCTAGATTTCTCTCGCATATCCATCACAGCTTAACTTGACAGGTGCGAAGAATATGGACTAACCTATCCTTCCGTAGTTATATTAAGAGGCAGTAAAGGTATAACAAGAGACAAGCGTGTCCACCCCAAGACTGCGATTACTAGTGAGGCAAGTCTCCCAGGGAGGACATAGCGGGTATGATTCTCAGTATGTGCATTTTAGAAGGGGTGTGATGATGATGATGATGATGATAATAATAATGATGTTACGTTGTACCGATTATTTAATGTACTTTATTAGAATACGTTATGTAGCTCTGATAAGATAGGAAGATAATCAACAAAAATTAAAACGATTAGGTACCATCAAGATCAAATTCATTTTAAACCAAATTGCTGTGCCGCCTAAAACTAACGGTAAAAATATTTATTTTCGTCTGTCTGTGTTTGTTCCGGATAATCTACGAAACGGCTGGACCGATATTGGTAGGACTTTCACTGGCAGATAGCTTTGTTAGAAGGACTAACTTAGGCTCCTTTAATTTGAGAATAAGAAAAAAGGTTCCGCGCATGGTAGTTAAACCCATGAAATCAAAATATATACGTGTATTTACCAGATTTTTTAGATTCACTTCCTTTCGTGGTATATGGGCGCAACAACAAATGATTTTGGCAAATTCCCACGGGATGATAGGAACAATCCCCCGAAATTTCATTTGCTAGTTCACAATAAAAATAAAAGAAATCATAGACTTGTTTTTTTTTATTTTATTAGTCTGATGGGACATTACGAAAAGGGGAAGAAACCGATATGATTTACGAATTAATTATTAATTCGATTTTGCGGATCTGATTATTTATTTTTGGTTTTTGCCCGCGGCTTCGCGTGTGTTCTTCTCGTGTACACAATCTCTGCCAAATTTGATAAAAATCCGTTCAGCCGCTTAGTCGTAAAATGGTAACTGTGAAACGAACAGACAAGTTTGTCAATTTACGAACAGATAACTTCGAAATGTTATAAACTATTTTTTTCTGAATATTACAGGATGTTTATATAATATACACAGCGCCTAGCCCCAAAATTAACTAAGCTTGTTATAGGTATGTGTACTAGAATACGGATATGATTCTTTTTTTTGTTAATACATACCTACTTATCATACATTACGATTTACGACACCCAAACAAAGAACAAACATCTATATTTACTACACAGTTCTTCATTTTTTGCTCACCTTAAAAATAAAACTGGATAACTAAATGGATATGCAATGGGCGGTCTTATCGCTAAGAAGCGATTTTTTCCAGACAACCGTTGGATGGAGAGGATTTCATGGCTAAAAAGGTGGTTGGAGGCTATTAACTATATATAATACAATTTAAGTAAAGCTATGCTACAAATTATTAAAATCAATGTAAACCCATTTATGCAATGAATATTATCTGAATCTGAATCTGAAAATATACACACTACTTATATAATATAAATACCTACATATTATACACTATGAACCTACACACTACACTGTACAAATACACAAATATATATTACATACATATATATTTACTTTTGTGGATGGTAAAATTATAATAAATGTTCTAGAAGAAGGTACCATGATAAAACGGTAGAGAAAACAGCAAATACTTTGATGATTGATGGTAAACCTACAGAGATGGTAGCAGAGCTGCTACCAACTGAGCTGTAAGGCTTACCAGTTTGTAAACCATGACCACAATAAGAGCGCGGCCACGAAACTCGACCTGGCTTTCTAAAATCCCTGATCCAAGCTTAAGTCAGGCCTTTACACGAAGGTGACGTGGGTGAAGTTATCGGCTAAACTCCAAGCAAGGAAAGGTGACATGGGGCACTTAGTGGCTCAACCCCAAGCATAGCTGATGAAAGATCGTTGATGGGTCTGTGGCGATTTAGATATGATTATTACATTTTACCACGCTCTTGTAGTTTTTATAAAAGATGGATTAGCCAGCTCTTGACCTCTTGACTTGTGTCAGGCCAGAGCAAAGATGAGGTCTACGGTGGAGTGAGCTTTCCCAGAAGTGCTTTTTGGGAAAGTTCCAAGAGGTTCTCCCGCGCACCGATGGAACACTGCAAGCCAATTAGAGCTTTACACCGTGGGCCTACCACCAGTGTTGTGATCATTCTGCCATAAACGCTCGCAAAAACCAGCGATTCTGCCCGGTGTAGACCACTAATGAGGTAGAAAACTAGTAGGTGTTCTCAGGAGTCCCCACAATACAATTGTAATTCTTGTAATTCTCTATTGTACATATACATATGATTTAAACCTGTCACAGTAAGACATATGTGCAGAGGCGAGCTTAAAGAGTTTTCTACCATCAAAACTTTGAGAGAGAGAAAGACACATATATAACATATATATACAACACATTATACAATAATAGCTTGTTTTTCTTCTTTTTTTATTGTCACATATTTTTATATACCTAGTAATAGACTAAAAACCCAGCCCGCTTATAACTGAACTCTCGATGTTCATCCAATCGAGAGGGGTTCATTGAAAACCAGTTTTCAATGAACCCCTGGCTGGAGTTCGTTTCGTATTTGTGCGGAATGGTACTTAAGCAAAAGCTTAATTTATTACTTTTGCCTATTGTAAGTGTGCCCTAACCTAAGTAGTTTTAAGAGTAGTAGAAGCCTCTAGTGAAAGGGCTCGTCCGGAGAATTACTACCACCATACTTATTTCAGCCGCCAAGCAGCATTGCTGTGTTTCGATTTGAAGGGTATGGTTGCCGGTGAAATTACGGGTACGTGAGGCTTAACACCTTTATGCCTCAATGCAGTGCCGTGTAGGCTATGTTCTTTGTGGATGTGACCTATGCAGTAAGGCTTTGTCATAGGCAAGAGTACACTTAACACCAGGTGCGCTACTTGCTTGTCCCGTCTCCTAGTAGTACAAAAAAGTTTAAAAAGTCGTGTAAGTAAATAGGCAATACATGTTTTTTGAACTACCCAAAATAGTAGTTGCACGGCGACCAAGATTCGTTTAATTTCAGGTCATGTCAGAAGCTCTATCCCTCTACTGTAGGACATAGGCCTCTTTAGCTTAGATGACGTGGTCCTCTTGTTTATCCCATGCTCCTTGCCTTGACCTTGTTCGACATGACAGCAATTTCTCACTTTGCTCTTATGCATCGATTTATAGTCACTCATAATATGTAAATTTGACCTTCCGTTCCGCTTCATTATTATCCATATCTGATCCTATATATTACTTAATATTATATGAGGCTATCTTCTAGCTACAGCAGGTTATTCCAACTTTGTGGGTTTGTGTATGAACTAAAACCGGCAGAAAGTTTTAACCGCCTCTGTGGTCTAGTGGTTCAACCTACCGATTTCAGATCCAGTGGTCCCGGGTTCGATTCCCATGGGGAGCACAGTATATTGCTTAGTTTGGTTGGTGGTAGGACTTTGTTGAAGTCCGCCTGGCTAGCTACCACCATCTTACCTCATTCTGCCGCCATAATAACAATTCTAAAATTGTTGTGTTTCGGCATTCAGAGGTAAGATAGCCAGTTCCTCAGTTTGTTGAGGATTCCGGTTGAAATGCGCCTCCACCTTCGGCCTTATCTTAACTTGTTACCAGGTGAGTTGAAGGACAAGCGCTTGCCCGTCGTACAATAAAAAACAAGGATATCACCAATACTTTCCTCTCTCAATCTGTCCAACGCTATTGAGAGCCTTTAAAAGTCGGTCATGCTATACTATTCACAGTGACATATCCGTCGAAATCACAAAATACTTTGGTATTCAAATACACTGGCATATTATCTTACTCCGTTGTAATCGCTGTTTGACGCATATGTCCGTCATTTGGACCGGTTTCTTTAAAACGTAGTAAACAATGCAGTGTGACTTAGTAAGTAACTGATGGGGTAAATTGCTATTGTATTGATATTGATGAATGACAAATCTAAAGCATTTTTCTCACATAAACTGTAATTTTTGTTATTGTGAATTTATGCATTCATTTATGCATATCTGCTGGCCTATTATCTTACTATATTCATTTGGGCTTCAATCAGTTTGAATAAAAAATGGCGGCTTTTCTTTGCCTCTAACCGGAAAATAGTTCAGAGAATAGCTGTCATTTTCATTGAAACCAAAATGAGACAGAGTTAGGTATTAGGCCCGCTGATTCGAAATCATCTTTGTTTCTATGAATACTTTTGACTGTTACTTTTTCCTTATGAAAGATAAGGTCAAGTCATTTATTAGGCAATACCTTATTCCCTCTTCTTTCCACTTTGTTTCTTTTCGATGATTCATGTCCACCATCCTCTCTGAACTCATTCTTAATATCATCAAACCCAAAAAAACCCTAACTGTGCACCTGACATGCATGCACGTAATTTACTGTAGATTTTAATTGATCGTCTGAAGTGCTTCGAAATCAAGTCATGCTTGTATTCTTGTCACGCTTATACAGTTCGTCCTGTATCATAATGAAATTGAGTGAGGGGGCCACTGTCTTCGCCATACTACTTGACGTCATGATTTTGTTTTATGTCTTGGTTTACGTTAGTTCCTTTTTTGTGCAAGTTTACGTTATCCTGGTCGCGCTTTAGGCATGTTTATGATTGTAAATGCCCACGTTAACGTGTAACCGCGGCCTAAGTCGTTGCAAATTATAATACAATAGTTTTCTATGGTCCATTGTTTGCGACAAATTGTTCTACGGTTGGTCGTAATAAGAAACTTCCGTTTTACCTTCATACATTTGAATCCATAAAAACTAATTGCCTACGCATCTTGCTCATCGAAAGGTTCGGACACTTTCAATTATAATTAACTAGTCATTAACAAGAAACAGTAGTCTATGTTTTTTTAACCTTTAAGTACTGGCTCATTGCTTATAACTTACCGTAAGGAAATTTTTGTCTCTACACTAGGACTAAAGCCTGTATTGCAGGGTAAAATCCCATAGCATAGTTATACTATATCCATGCCAAATTTAATGAGATCCGATTAGCAGTTCAGCTGTGATGAAAACAAATAAACCAATTAAGCCACATTTTACAAAAAATAATGTTTGACATCCCATTCTCAGCCCACAGGAACTAATTTAGGGGATGGAAAGTATCCTATTGTCTTAACCTGGGTCTTCAACATATTTGCTAAGATGCAGCTCAATTCTTCTAGAGGTAGTAGTTTTTGTGTGAAGGAGCGAAATATAACGAAAAACAAAACAGTTGTATGGCGAAGTTTGACGTTCCATTTCCATCCCACGGGAATCAATTTATGGGATGTACAGTAGCCTATGTCTCCATCCCAGTGTAGAGCAACATATGTGCTAAGTTTCAGCTCTATCCGTTCAGTAGTTTTGCCTTGAAGGAGAAACAAACATCCAAACAAACTTTAATTTTCATAAAATTAGTGTAGCTACACAAATTGTTGTAACTTGTTGTAATATTGTAAATGACTTTTAGGGTCTCCTCGAAGTGAAAGTCGTGAGTCCTGGAATAGTCCCTGAGTCAATCTCACTCGTACTTTACAAAAGTTTAGATTGCTAAACTTTTTTTAAAATTATTAGCTGTAAGTGTCCCACTGCTGAACAAAGGCCTCTCCCCGCTCCTTCCGGACCGTCCTATCCTGAGCTGTAACTCTCCAGTTCTCGAGGAACTGGTCAAGCTCGTCTCGCCATCTGCGTTTTGGTCTGCCGCGACGCCTGCTCGCTGGGTTGGGACGCCACTCGGCGACCACTCTTGCCCAATGCTGAGACGGCATCGGCATGCAATGGACGTGGCCGGCCTAGTCCCACTTGAGCGTGGCTGTTTTTGAAGCTACATGCGATTTGAGCGCAGCCCGGTGTTTCGAGCTCTGTCTATACGCTTAATACTCACAAAATAAATACCTTAGTAAAATATTTAATATAATCACACCCAAACGGGTTTGTAAAACATGACCGCATTCCTTTTGTACGGAATATTGAAGATCTTTATCTCAGAACTAGATCAGATTTGGTATCCCCCGATATGATAAGCGTGAAGTAAACGCTTACGAAACCAAAGATTGTGATAGTTCGACGTTGCGCCGATATGGACGAGACTAGCAGTGAGTTTTTTACTGAATTCTTAAAATACATCTTTGAAAATGTGATTGACAAACTCTTGTTTCAAATAAGTAAAAAACGAAGCAGAATTAAGATTACGAGATACTTTTTCTCAATCCTTTACTTGGGTGCAGTAAAACACTCACGGGGTGTTATTCATAGACAGAAGGATTCAGCAATCAGCACCCAACGATTGCCTCGTTGGGTGCTGTAAAAGAGGTATTTCCAAAAATAGCACCTATCGACATGTTTGTTTGGTGCTCAGTTTGGGAATAGTTGCTGATATTAAACTATTCCGCACAATTGTTCCCAAAAATAGCACCTCCAAAGAACTGGCTCCTAGTGATGGGGTGTTTCGTTATTTTATTTACAAAGTAGCCCTCATTAAATAAAACCATTTTTTTAATTAAGCTCACGTTGTATATCGATCACAACAATTAACATGAACAGAACTCGCTGTTCTTCATAGACAGCTAAAGGCTGAGCCCCTAATTAGTTAGGCCTGCCCTCCCCAAGATTCGTTTGTGTGTGATCAAAGTGATCACTTGAGTTTACCTTTTCAACTATTTTCATTTTTAATCTTTTTCTATCCTGAGCCTGTTTGTCCCGCTCGTCATCATCACCATCTCACAGTCTGCCGCGACGTCTGGTCGTATCACCGACATAGTCATCTTAGCCCATCAGGCAAGCGGCAGACGTATCCATATCCAGCCCAGCTCCATATCAGCTTGGCGTTGTTTCGCCAATATCAGCGATTTTGGTATGGGAGCGTAATATGGTATAAGTATTACGAACGATGAATACAAGTCTCTTAATACGTAATTGATATCCTTTTTTTTATTATGACGGGGATGTGCTTGTCCTTCATCTCACCTGGTTACATGTTAAGATAAGTTAGAAGCCAAAGGTGGAGGCGCACTTAACCCGGAATCCTCAACCAACTGAGGAACTGGCTATCTTACCTCTTTAAATGCCGGAACACAACAATTTTAGAATTGTTGTTATGGCGTCAGAATTATGTAAGATGTTGGTAGCTAGCCAGGCGGACTTAAACAAAGTCCTACCGCCAACCGAACAAAGTAAAGTATTGTACTCCCCATGGGAATCGAAACCACTGGACCACAGAGGCGGTTAAATAAATCCCCACCTGCGTTGCTATTGATAGTTGGGTACTGTAAACGGACTAGCAGACGACAGACTATCCCGTACCTGGTAGGTGTTCTATTGTGCCAAACGCATCGATTCACCTCTTCCTTTATCATTAGTAACTGCTAAGGAATGGAACTCCTTGCCCTTTCATTCCTCCTTGGTGATTCCACCTTCGGCCTTATCATAACGTGACATCAGACAAGGGACTTGGTCTTCCTTGGCTTTCCCGTCGGACAGTAAAAAACACATGCAGCTTTAAGGACAAGGTCCTCAACCGTCTGCTAGTTGTTATACTGTCTAAAGATATGGTCATGTTTATGCGGTTGTTATGAATATGAATGTGAAATGACGACTGGTTTCTTACCCAGACGAATATGCAAAGTAACGTTATCGGCGGCGCGTACAATCTCATGTCGGTCTGTGACAAATTCAGCAATTTGCATAATACCACCGATATATTAGTGTAGGTATTACTAGTTTCTGTCTATGCCCACGCGCGCTCGGTGGTACCCGAATAAACCTGGTTGACAAACATTTGGAATCAGCTTTTTTTATGCAACTTGAGAAGGAACACGCAAGCAGCCGACCTGATATTAAGTTCATATCTTGCCTATAACAAAGTCTCACTGCGTAGGCCACAAGGAGAGGGAACATGGCCTACATGCACTGCAGTACGCCCGTAAACTTGAGGCATAAAGGTGTTAAGCCTCGCGTGCCCGTAATTTCACCGGCATCATACTCTTCAAATCGGATCACAGCACAGCCGAAATAGTTATAGTGGTAGTACTTGGACGAGCCCTTTCACAAGGGGCTTTACAATTTCTAATGAAGACTATCTACCTAATGACTCAAGAAGAGACTTAATAGGCACCTGGGTAGGCACGCTCCATCGTAGAACTTATTCGATGTCAAGAACTGTCCCATTCGAAATACAAAAAAGTGTTTGTATGTGTCCAAATGTCGCGTTAATGCTTGATGCCCCTATGCAAATCCTACTCGTATTCGACATGGAACCAGCACTCTTAGTATTGTATCTCGGTATCTTGATACTTATCATTCTCATAATCCTCTCAACACAGATTGTTGTCCTAGATTGTTTCAGATAAGTTACAAAACGTAGTATTTGATGAGATTATTGGGACTTTACACGATGACAAAAAAATGACTGGCACTGATAAATTGAGACATTGAGCTATCTGTACAGAGCATAACAAAGACTGAAGCGTCAACTTATAATGACCCACTGTGCAATTCTGTATCAGATCTTCAAAACAGCTTTTCCCTCTTTCCAGAAGCGAAGATGTCGGGTCAGGGCACGACGGGTGCTCTGTACTACGCGGTGACTGCTGCGGTCCTCGGCATGCTGCAGTTCGGCTTCAACACTGGCGTCATCAACGCTCCACGCACCTTCATCGAGGAGTTCATCAAAGCCAACGGGTACACCTCCCCTAGCACTATCTTCAGCATCGTCGTCTCCATCTTCGCAGTGGGAGGCATGATCGGCTGCCCCCTCGCCAGCTGGATGACCGAGAAATACGGGAGAAAGAACGCGCTACTCTTCAACGCCTTGTTCGGTTTAATCGGAGCAGCGTTCATGGGCTTCAGTTCTATGGCCGATTCGGTCGCAATGCTGATCATAGGTAGGTTCTTAATCGGTATCAACTGCGGCTTCGCTACCACGGCTTCCCCAACCTATGTATCCGAAGTAGCACCGGTCAATATGCGTGGCGCTTTCGGCACCGTGAACCAGCTGGCGGTTGCGTTCGGTCTCACCGGGGGACAGGTTCTCGGAATCGATGTCATCCTCGGCAGTACGCAGGGATGGCCCTGGCTGCTCGGCTTGGCTGTGGTCCCAGCTGCAGTGCAATGCATCATGCTACCCTTCGTTCCCGAGTCTCCCAGGTACTTGCTGCTGGGCAGAAATAACGTGGATGAAGCTCGCATTGCGCTGACCAAAATTCGCGGAAGTTCGGAAATAGAAAACGAAATCAATGACATGCAGGAAGAGGATCGCGCGGCAAAGCAAGAGCAGAATTTCACGGTCATGGACTTGTTACGGATCAAGGCTCTGCGTACTCCGTTGATCATTGGAATCGTGATGCATTTGTCGCAGCAGCTCGGCGGTATCAACGCTGTTCTGTATTACTCTGTCACGATATTCGAGCGTGCGGGAATCGAGACGGAGACGGCTCGGCTGGCAGCTATCGGCGTGGGCAGCGTGCTGTTCGTCATGGCGCTCGTGTCCATACCGTTGATGGATCGCCTCGGCAGACGTACTCTGCAGCTGGGCGGTCTCGGAGGAATGACGATATTCTCGATTCTGATGACAGTGGCGTTTTTCACGTACGAGCAAAATACGACGATGAGTATGTTCGCGGTAATATTCACGTTCCTTTACGTCGGGTGCTTCGGCGTGGGACCGAGCTCGATCCCTTGGATGATTCTCTCAGAGATGTTTGGACAAGGGGCGAGGAGCGCCGCGGTCAGCGTCGGCGCTCTCGTCAACTGGCTCGCTAACTTTGTCGTGGGGCTTTCCTTCATACCCATGTCTGACGCGCTTGGAGACTACGTGTTCTTGCCCTTCACCGTGCTACTGATCTTCTTCTTCGTGTATACGTACCTCAAACTGCCCGAAACGAAAAATAAAACCATCGAGGAGGTCACCGCTCTCTTTAAAGAATAGACTTAGTTGTAAGAGTACCTAATACGCAATAAGTTTACACAGCAATTTGTGATAGTCGTTATGATTCGTTTGTTCACTGGATCTATTTGCCACTTCATTCTTTTAGAATTAGAAAGACTGAACACTTGTAGTTGAAATCAGATACATTAAGACCTTAATGATATTACTATGTACTTATACACGATATTATAATGAGGTAGAAGGATCATATTTGATAGTTGTTTGTAAGAATTTGTTGAAAAACTTACCTACTTCGATCTAAGATATCTTACGTGTCTATAGGAGAGGTGAAAAATACAAAAGTTTTATATTTGGCGAACAACCTGACCTAAGACATTGGTTCGTCTTATACAGTTTTAGAATACTTCGAGGCATAATACATAGTTCATGCTCAATTTGAATGCGATATTTCATTCCAACGGAAAGTATTTCTCTTAACAATAATATTAAACGAATTTGTAATGGTATAAAGTAGACGTTAAGCACATATTGATTTTTATGTAAATATCTTGATTTTTATGTAAATAGGATCTTTTTTGATATGTGTTATTTTTTCAAAGATTGAATACCAAACATTCCAATCTTAGTTGTTAATTATTTTGTTACTATTTTATGCGTTTGTTTTGTTGTTTCAAGAACAATGTTAGCTTCATATTGGTTGCACGGGCTGAACCGGATAAGGCGTAACATAACTGATAAGCTTGATGAATTTTGTCATTCGAGGTCGCTGGTTCGGAGTGTTATAGGTGATATATTTTACATGGGGGTTGCGAATCAAAAGTCAAGAGGGGAAGGAGAGAAACAATGTTTTATGACCACAATATAGGTATCAAATGAAATGTAGTAACATGCCGATCCTAAATATATATCGATTGTAATACCTTTCAAGGCTGTGCTAGTGTAAAACATTTAAGTTTTAAAAAAATGCATTCCGATTTTCGATTCCGAAACGATGACGAAAATTACGCATTTGCAGAGTAAATTTTATAAATAATTTTTATTTACATCGCTTTGTCCTGTGAAGCCCCAGGTCTTCTTTATTGTTTTGAAATGTTGTAATATCAAGCATAGTTTATTATATTCGCATATAATGTCCTTGCGATTATGTCGTATCCTTACTTACTTAAAACGAATGATTTCTGCAAATTAAATTATATTTGAAACGAACAGAGTTAGAAGCGTAATGTTTTTGGCAGCTAATACCACGTGTAGCTAGACTTAGCTAATCCTGATAAGAATAAAGATTCTCAATCGTAAGACTCAAATAACTATGGTTCAAATTGATGGTACCTATACCTAGTCTTCGTTTTGTATTAGAAACCGTCCCTTATTCGAAATACATGAGTGCCAACATTTTACCTTTCATAGGTTTTAGATTTTAGTCGGTACTCGACCTATGGTATTGAAAACCCAAGCCGTAATTACTTTACAAGTACGTTTTTTCTGGTTTAGTGTAAAGATTTTTTTTCTTAAATTATATGCTTCGTATTCACGCGTCTCCTTCACTCTCTATTTTAAAAGAAATGGCGGAAAACTAATTTGAAGTCCTGAATTGTAAGGTAATTGTTTTAATTACAACGCGAACTGCAGTTGAATAAATATCAGGTTTTATTTAAAACACAAACGCCCGAAGAATATCTTAGTAGCTTCGTATTTACTCTTGTTTTGTAAGCACACCTACGATACGATAACCATACAGGGTGTGACAGAATCTTTTGAAATACTTCATTACGTCATGGTCCATCCATCGGTGACAAAATGGAGATCATTGACAAGTGCTTGCGAGTCAGCTGATCGTACAATGTCACGTCCATAGAAGTCAGCTCTAATCAAATTTATACAGAGGCCCGAGTGTACAAGCCGTAGAGTAATAAAGTGATTCCCCGGGTTCTATAGACCACATTAACAATATACTTTGTGGCAGGATAACCATCTGGGTAGGGTAAGTTATAGTAATAATATTCTGTGGCGCAGGCTAACCCATTGGCAGCAGTTACTCCCTAGATAGGGTACACTAATCCATTGGCAGCAGTAGCCAATCCCTGGATAGGGCAAATTCCAGTCTTAAATTTCTGTAAGGCCTGTCTTACAGAACATAACCCCCTGGCAGTATATGCATACAACTATTTTGTTACACCCTGTATTTATTTATATTACACCAGATATTACATTTACCTACTCATACGTACATTTATCGTTATCTAAGAGTTTTACAAAACTATAATAAAATCGCTTCACATGCACAAGCTACCTACAAATTTTACATAGCAAATTATTAACATAGTTGATAGCTTAAATTTAAGAAACAGGTGCAATACTTTGTTTAAAATATGGATTCTAATATAATAATACATAGTGACATAATGTAGGTAATTATTCATTATTATAGTATTAAAATACAGTAGGTTTAAATACCTAACCTAAGATATGTTGTAATACATAAGCACTGAAAAGTACTGGTTTTGGTCTACTGGTTAGTTCGAATATTTTCCTGGTTAAACTTTTAAGAGCTCCTTGGTTCATCTTTTAAGAGGATCATATATCGCGTACCTGTTCATACAAATATAAATAATTATTTTATACCTCTTAATATGGTCCGATTTAGGTGTTTTTTTTTTATGTAATCTGCACCTAGGTTTTATCGTCACATTTTTGCCAGTTTTATATTACTTTATAGGTACAAGCATCTTAATCAGTCATGTGTGAACGTATAAGATATGATACTGAAACTATGACTATTAAAAGTATTTTTTCTTCCAAAACCAATTTTATTTTAAAAAACATAAAAATATTTAAAAACATTTAAAATAGATTATATTGTTTAAACGATTGTCACCAATAACAAGACGTTTTGTTACATTTTAAGGGATGAAAAGAGCAATGCCCCGAAACGTAAATATTATCAAAAAATGTACCTATTAATCTTATAGTATATGTAGGGCGGTTGCAGGAAACTCTGAGAAAGCAATTCGTTTGCGAAATAGGTAGGTACCTACAACGAGTAAACAGTTTCGGTTTATGATCCTCTTAAGAAGGTATAGTAGTAGGTTCTATAAAAATGTAGTTCGATGTAATTTCGAAATAGCTAATCCCTTTCAAATGAAATTTTGAAATAATTCAGTTGGGCCATATGCCTGTTTGCATCGCTTTATTTTTCGATATAAAGAAAATAATATATGATATTTAGTTTTTCATTATGTTTTAAGAAAAAATTAAGCGACGCAAACCTAGTCACTAACTATACCTACATAATTTCTATTGAATCGGACATGCTATTTTAAAATGAGCGACAAACAAGAGGGTGAACCAGTGGTTTTCCGCAGCCTAAATTATCTAAAATAAGCCAGCAGCTAAGTAATAAGTATAAGTATTCCATTAGAAAACTATTGTAACGATATTTATGTCACTAGATTTGAATAATACCTACATACTGCACATTGAAATATTATTATCCTTTGTAAAAATGTATTATCTATGTAGCATCTACAAAAATCAAGTAAAAAATATAAAAAAAACGAATGTAATTCGTCTGTTGATATTAAATAACGATTATTTACTCTTTTGGTGTTTACTTGACTTTCATCATAATAAATTCATCAATACAGATTTTTTTTGTTGAAGCCACACTTCTTTACTTAATAAAAACTAGCTTAGTCTTCCCCACATAGAGCTGAGAACAACTGCAAAGCCTCATGTTGGTACTCCTCTTCCACTTCACCTTCCAACCAGAACGTCTCCATCATACCCTTGCCCTTCACTTTGATGAGCCCTCGCTGGCGCAGACGGAATCGCCCTGAAGGCAGCTGGGATGCTGTTTCGGAAGAAATCTGGACACGACCAGGCTGGAATAAAAAGAACTTTCCGGTATCAGCAAACTTACCTAAGTGGCAATGGGCAGGCCATATACCGATTAGGGGGAGTGAAGGTTCTTCAATGGCGATCATGAATAACGCTAGAGTTAAACCGAGAGTTTCCACCATTCGACAGCGTTGGGAGGTGGGATTACCTATAGCCGGATGTGTTTGTGGCAGGTCGTGCCTTCATGTTCATTTGCTTAGAAAACTGTGTGCATTACTCCAGCAGGAAAGTATCTTCTAGAACGAATTAAGCTCAACACATACTTAGAGCGATATATGCTGCATTAGTGTGTATGACATATATGGGCAGATAGCTTACATTTGTGCATAAAAGTGCGCGAAAAATGGAATTTGTGGGCCTTAAGGTTTTTGAGATATTTCATTTCCTGCTGGGGGAACGTTTTGCAGAATCGTGTTTCTCGGAAACCATTGCGAGAAGTCAGGTTGAATGACACGTATTGCAAAGTTATTTGGCAAATACTATAGAAGATACTTTCCTGCTGGAGTAATGCACACGTTGCAAGGTTTAGACCTGTGTTTTTATAGTGAGGAATGGAAAGACAGCTCGCGCTGCGATGACGGTCTCTTCCGGGAATCACATTCATCCTGTTCGGGAGAACCAAAACAAAATTGGTCCCTTCATCAACAATAAGTGAGTAAAACCTGAGTTAACACATTTTTTTTGCGTTCTTTCATCTCGCCTAATTACAACGACCGAAGGTTGAAGCGCACTTCGCCCGGAATCCAAAACAGTCTGAGGAACTGGCTATCTTACCTCTAAATGCCGGAACACAACAATTTAGATGTTTTGTTACGGCGACAAACACAGGTAAGGTGGTGGTAGCTAGCCAGGCGGACTCAACCAAGTCGTTCCACCAACCAACCAAGCACAATATGGTATCCTCCTGGGGATCGAGCCCAGGAGTAGACGCGAGGGGTTCCCTTTCCAAACATTCAATTCAATACCTCTTAACCGCCTCTGTGGTCTAGTGGTTCAACCCACCGATTTCTAATCCAGAGGTCACGGGTTCGATCCCCAGGGGAGCACAATATTTGTGCTTATTTTGGTTGGTGGTAGGATTGCTACCACCACCTTACCTAATTCTGTCGCCATGCCATAACAACAATTCCAAAATTGTTGTGTTCCGGCATTCAGTGGTAAGATAGCCAGTTCCTCAGTTTGTTGAGGATTCCGTCTGAAGTGCGCCTCCACATTCGGTCTTATCTAACTTGTAACCAGGTGAGATGAAGACCAAGCGGTATTACAAAAAAGCTATTTGTACTAAGAAAGGGTTTGCGGTAGCGGTCGTCGGACCCTCGAACTCAGCCATTAAACATGCGCTTAGGATTGTAGCCTCGTGGGGCTGTTGTGACTCTGATTGAAATGCTGAATGACATTACCACTTACCTCAGAAGACGTTTGCATCCTGCTAGCCGTGTTAACGGTATCTCCGACCATGCAGTACCGAGGTAGACGCAGACCCAGTACGCACGCTACGCAAGGCCCCGAGTGGATCCCTGAACCAGTTCAAGTTAAGTGTAGTAGAGCCCCTTGTCAAAGAGTAGTAGAGCCCCTTGTCAAAGAGTAGTAGAGCCCCCTTGTCAAAGAGTAGTAGAGCCCCTTGTGAAAGAGTAGTAGAGCCCCTTGTCAAAAATTCTGATTTTTCGAGATTTTGTTCCTACTTTAATGTTTATTAAAAAATTATATAAAACTGTTGTTTTTATTGTTATTAATAAATAACACAAAATAAAGATTCTTGCCATACCTAGTTTTGTAAAGAAATTATTTTCAGTTTTTGTAAAAATCAACAAAATGTTGAACATGACAATGTTGATGTGTGTATGTGCCCAAAGTTGTTGGAACACTTACAAAATTTAACATTTATAAATTTAACTTTATGCATTTAGTAAAGGTAATATTTTTCATTCAGACTATGCGTAAGTTAAGCTATTTGCACCTCATTTGCTGTATTTTATGTTGATGAAGAGCATAAATTTAATCATAATCGGATTTAAAAACGTTAATTTTTCATGGTAAAGCAGCTGATAACAACACACGGACACCCTAATGGCTGAACATTTTAAATATTGTCATTTTAAATAAGTACCTATTAATTATTTGAAAATATATTTTAAGAACTTTCTTTCTTTTAACTTCAGTATCGCTTATTCTCTAGTTTTGCAAAATGGCGTCTCCGTTGTGCAAAACAGGAGTTATCCAGAAATTTTATCCATGACTTAAAATTAACTTTAATATAATTTTTAAATTTATGAGTATTTCTGTTTTCAAACGCTAAATTTGTATCTTCGATACGGCTGGACCGTATATAAAAATAAACTTGATATACCTAGGTATATACGCTTAGGAAAAGTAGATCATTAATTTTTAGGAAACTGTGTGAGATTCTATCATAAGCTTCCTCAAAGCGCCACCAACCTCTCTGCTCGTAAATTCAAATTGTATATGAGGAATAATTTAATTAAAAGTGTCTACTACAAAATTAGTGACTATCGACGATAAGAACGCGTGGCCCGATGTTACGAGTACTATACTAGTTGACAGCAAAATGGTGATTCTGATTTCTCAATGTTAACAAACTGCCCATTAGGTAGATAGGTAGGTAATAACAAAAGTTTTAAGATAGTGTTAAGTATTTAGGTTTATGATGTATCTACTTAGAACATAATTTAAAGCTGTATATCTAAATATATAAGGTTAATGTTGGATGAATCATCAAAAAAAATAACCAGCCCGAGGTTCTTGCCTTTCTCCTTGTGTGCTGGTCGCGGTTCCGAACAGGCGGTAGATTTGACTTTTCAAAATGATCATAAAAAATCTTAATGTATAAAGAAATTTTGACTTTGACTTTGTCTTTGACCGATTTTGACGGGACATTCATTGGCAGATAGCTGATGCTATAATGATCGACTTAATCAGCTTTTATTTTTTAAATAGTTCCGCGGAAAAAAATTAAGCCCATTATAAGTATTCAATATACCTTGCATACATTTTTTTTTTGAGGTACCTGAGGGTGCAATACGAAGGTATTTTGGGAAATTCCTACAGGAGGACGGTCCCGGGCGTTTGCTAGTCTTACCTATGGTGAGACAGGGCAGGGCCCTCGCTATCGCTAGGGCTGCGCTGGCCGCCGACGCCGCGTGCGCTCGCCGCCGCTCCGGGGCTCCAGAGACCAACATGTATACTGTCCCGACTGTCTCCACCTGGTAACAAACCGCCCACTGTTGGACATGAGCTTCCTTCAACTGGAGCGATTTGCCGCAATATCAAGCACAAGCGTGGATTCAAAATTAATTAATGTAGGGCATAGTAGGACTTCCCACATTTTGAGCAGTCTGTGTGGAGAAGTCGGAACACCCAAATAGTATATTATCTACCTACATGCGGTAAGGTCGCTATTTACATTTACAAGGTTGTCACCATAACCACAATTCTAATTGTTGTATTCCGGCATTTAGTTGTGCATGGTTTGGTTGGTGGTAGGACTTTGTTTAACTCCGCTTGGCTCCCACCATCTTACCTACTTCTGTCGCTATAACAACAATTCAAAAAATTGTTGTGTTCCGGCATTTAGAGGTAAGATAGCCAGGGCTTCAGTTAGTTGAGGATTCCGGGTGACGTGTGCCTCCACCTTCGGTCTTATCTTAACTTGTAACTAAATGAGATGAAGGCCAAGCTCTTCCCCGTAATTTAAATAGGCTGGTCTGACCTCGGGTTCTTGAGGGTTTCCTTGCCTACGTGAGCATCTGACATCGGTTAGGTACTCTCAAGGGGGCATGGCGACAGCCTTATAGAGATACCAATAGATATTTTACTAGTTTCGGAGCAATCACCTTGTATACCCGATGCGCGTCAAGCAGTCTGTCGATCCTGGAGTAGACATCGTTCATGTAAGCAACCGTCTGCATCACGTCAGCTCGCGACCCAGCCTCCATCACCTTCAGTCCGCAGAATATTATCGTCACGCTGTCAAACGCCTGAAAAACACGAATATGAATCTAGAAAAACATGAACTAAATCGTCTCTTGACATGGGCCTTAACAACATAATTATGATTTTTCACCGAATCGATTTGGTTAATATGTAATGGTCATGTTTAAATTAATTAACTAAATTGAATAAGAATATTCTATGATTATAATTTGAAAGTACCTAGGTATTGTCTACTTGAATTTACATTAAATGGTTATCTGCAAGATATGCATTTGTACACCAAAATAATATACAAATAGAAAAAATATATTTGTAGGAATCATCTTGCAAAACAATAACAAGAATTATAAACAATAAGTCAATAAATACTTCCTTGTAACAAATGTAATTTGTTTATCTTTCGCAAGTGAGATATCACAAATTGGCGTCTGACTAAGTATTCGTTGCATTATATAATGCAACTAATAGACTAACAAGTAACAACTAATAACTTAAATATATTAAGTATAAAGACTGACAATAAAAAAAAATAGTACAATGGGCGGTCTTTTGTGTATTATCTACAACTTAACTGCGATCAACAACCCGCCTGCCAAGCGTGGTGATTATGAAAAAAAAAAAACCCTCCAGCTTTGGAAGAGTCTTTGGCAGAGGACACTTGGGTTATTGATTTTGATGATTATGGGCGGTCTTATCGCTTAAGATCGATCTCTTACAGGTAAACTTGGAAGGAAGTAAGATACAGGAAGAGATACCTGACAAGCTGCCATAGGATCCTTCCCAGCTCTAAGATGGTCCGCCACCGCTTTGGGTATCATGGAGTAAAGCAGTTGGTCGCTGCGTTTCTTCCACTGGTCCAGCAGTCGCACCGACTTCTCCAGAGACGAGGTGTTGCTCTCAGCCTTCTCGAAGAGCAGTTCCAACCGGGAGAGGTGCTGCCAGCCGTTGAAGAGCATCTCCTTGGAGAGGCCGTGGCCGTTCAGCTCGGTGAGGTACAACCCGGCTTGACGGAGCTCTTCTACGTCGTTGAAACTGAAAACACATCCCTGATAGAAGGAAATGTAGAGGTCTGCTTGGTCCAGCAGTTTGCTGTGCTCCGTCAGTGAGCGAGAACGATAGTGCCTATACTAGGCAACATTTTAAAAAGCTCTCCATCATAGACCTCACCCTCACCCATGTAATGTTCAGGCGGGCCTTGAAGACAAGCTAACCCATTTCCATAAAAATATTTAATTTTTATTTTTAATTTCCCTTTCATCATTTATGTAGTAGTAAGTAAGTAGTAACGTTAGGTAGGTACATACGACCGCGAGCAGATGTGGCGGCTAAAATGCTGCCCCAGGGAGGCAATATGCGGGGAGGCACTGGAAGAAGTTTTAACAACATCCCAGGGCCTTCCTTAGCATCGAGGCCGCCAGGGGTTTTGAGTCGTCGGAGTCCCGTAAACCTCACATAACCTCATCGCACCCTCAATGCGGTGGGTTATCTTGTTAAAGATTTCCAAGAGAAAAAAAAAAGGTAGATACATATGAAATGAAATTTAAATTAGTTCAGCGGACCGAGTACCTAACCTACTGACGAAATCTCGTTTGATTACATCACGTTCAATCCGTACTAAAACAGAAATGTTAAAAGCTTGACTCCTGAAATACAAGTGATTCACTTAGTTTAGGTGTCAAAGTACCGTCTACCTACCTTATTTGTGCACAAAATAATATTACAAACCTCGGCCTCTAAAATACAAGTTTTCAACTTAGTCTAGAGGTAAGCTTAAAACAAAATGGTTGCCTTACCTTACGTTTATAATTGGCTATGTATACCTATCTCTGGAAGTACTGATGCAAGTTTCATTCTTTGAACTTTGTTGTTTATTTGTTATAAATGATGGGTTAGCTCTTGACCTTTGGCTAGCTATGTCAGAGCAAGCGTGAGGTCTACGAGGCAGTGAGCTTTTCCAAAAGGAGCAGACTCTCCTGCGCACATACAGAACTAGGCAAATCGTTTGACCCAGACTTTGGCAGGAGAGTGGTCGCTAGCCAGGTGGATCTTTACAGGTCCTATCAACTAGCACAAGCTAGCGATTACGTTGCCATGCGTTGACCACTCAAGGAGAAAGGCAAGAAACTCGGGCTAGTGAATTTTTTGATGATCCTTCAATTGAGGGCAGTTTGTCAGTATTGCGAAATTATCTTAATTTGAACCGCCTCTGTGGTCTAGTGGTTCAACCCACCGTCATCAGATCCAGAGGTCCCGGGTTCGATCCACAGGGGGAGTAATATTGTGCTTGGTTTGGTTGGTGGTAGGATTTTGTTTAAGTCCGCCTGGCTAGCTACCACCATCTTACCAAATCCTGTCGCCATAATAACAATTCTTAAATTGTTGTGTACGGGCATTCAGACGTAAGATAGCCAGTTCCTCAGATTGTTGAGGATTTCGGATGAAGTGCGCTTCCACCTTCGGCCTTAAATAACTGGAAAATCAGGTGAGATAATGGCCAAGCATATCGTACAACAAAAAAAACATTCACTTTGTGTTGTGTGTTTGTAGTTTGTGGAGTCTGCTGAGAGATCTAGAAGCGCGACTATCAGGTACCGTAAGTTCAGACTCACATAGGACTGCAGAGGAAGATGAGAGCGTCGATCTCCTCAAGCAGGTTGAAGGGTCCTCGCAGGAGTACGGAGCGGGCGCCTTGCGACCCTCGCCGCGCGTCAACGCCGCCCCGAGGTCGCCAGCGCAGCAGTTCCACTTCGAATATCATGGTCTGCATGCACAGCACCTGGAACGCATCACACGGTGGACGGATGTCTTAAGCTAGGTGGCTTACGACTGCCCTAACAAAACACACATAAATACTGGTTAAAATCAAAACCCTCTTTTTGCTTCGCCGTAGTCGGGTAGAAAACCTCTACCGTCTACAATTATTCTCGTTTTCGTTGTGCAAGTCCAAGCTCTGTCCTTTGCCGGCTAGCTATGCAAGTTATGACACCATCATCATCATCATGCTACTGTCCACTGCTGGTTGTAAGTCTCTTCATGCCTCTGAGTCCAACCTTCGGCCTCATCCACTCTCTGCCTGCCACTGTACGGAGGACGTCGCTCTCTTACCACTCTCGCGTCTTACTAAGCTTGCCTTAACGTGGTCTCCAACAAAAAAAAACGAGATCTGTTCTGTGTGAAAACTACGAAAAGTTTCCTACAAAAAGTCGATATCATCCAACATAAAACCTCCATAGTTCCGTAACTCGGTTCGAGTTGGCAACTTTTCCTATATCCTATCTTGCGTTCGTATTTAGTTTGAAGAGTTTACCTTATCCCAAGTAAACGAGACCTTCGGTTTCCTCATACGCAGAATGTCGCCAACGGGTGATTTCTCAATACGATTGTATGGACCTCCCCACGCCTCGATCAACTGAAAATAAAAGCGGTCTAAATTACAAAAGCGTATTAGTAATCATCCAAACTAGAGATCCTTCTTTTGTAGCCCAGTGACGGTCCTGAAAAATGGAGTTTATCTGTAATACGAGTATATATACAGAAATATATATGAAAACATATAAATAAATATAGTGATTTAAAAGCTCTCAAATATAACTCATTGGATGTATATTCTGTAATGTTATTTATATATTTAAGAATGTCAATTTATACATCTCGAAATAGCCTTATCTGAGTCAAATGAAATTTTGCAGCACGAATAAGATAGGTAAACCTAGGCTTAACTTTTTCTAAAAACACAATCAAAATAGAGATAAGGGCAAAATTATTTCCCATACACACACATTTGCAACATATTTTGCAAATGTTTTGTTTTTATTTTTTATATACAAGTAAAGTGATGAAAACGTAGATTATCCCTATCAAATTACCAGCAAAATTGCTATTGAATTGGAAGTGCCAATCGTACAAGTGTACAAATCACACTTATGGCGGAGTACGTCAGTATGTTGAACCACTTTTTTAATTCACTTTGTTTGCTGACAAAATACAATTTAGAGCTGACCAACCGCCTCTGTGGTCTAGTGGTTCAACCCACCGATTTCAGATCCAGAGGTCCCGGGTTCGATCCCCATGGGGAGTACAATATATTGTGCTTGGTTTGGTTGGTGGTAGGACTTTGTTGAAGTCCGCCTGGCTAGCTACCATCATCTTACCTAATTATGTCGCCATAATTATAACAATTCTAAAATTGTTCCGGCATTCAGAGGTAAGATAGCCAGTTCCTCAGTTTGTTGAGGATTCCGGGTGAAGTGCGCCTCCACCTTCGGCCTTATCTTAACTTGTTACCAGGTGAGATGAAGACCAAGCGCTTCCCCGCCGTACAATAAAAAAAAAAAACCAAAACCTGTTCTAACTAGCTGACTATTATAATGATAGCCATTAATAAGTACTTACCTTGGCTTAATTAGGTACTTAATTACCTACCTTAAAGTGATGAGAATATAAGAGGATAAGCCTCGTAAACATGACTATTCTGCACTGCATTGCGCCCGCCAGCCGCAAAGGTGAAACTACAGTCACCCTTTGTGCCTCAACAAAGGTGTGCCTGTAATTTCACCTGTAACCACTTCAAACCGGAACAACCACGAATAAGGGACATGGTACACTATTACTGACCTTGTCTCCAGCCTTCATGACCTTCATCTTCCTGTCCAGCAGGATTCCGAATGGAAACAGCTGCAGCAGCAGCGAGGCCGGCACCGAGGGTAGGGAGCAATGGACATTCTTCCTCATCATCAACGATTGCACCTGAAACAAAAGTGAGTATAGTCACCTGCGCAAATATGTATAATATGTACGTGTACACTTGTACACTTATACTTACTTTAGATGTATGGCAAATAAATAATTGAGACAAATAAGCTAAGAGTGACAGAGATTGAAAAATATACAATGTGGAAAACCCTAAATTTGGAAAGAACAACTAATAACAAAAAAAAACTATTCCATACAGGTAGGTATGTATAAAACATACTCTAGTAGCTATTCAGCGTGGCAATGCAGCCAGTGTCTTGGGCACGCTTCCGTCTGGTACTGGACTGGAACAGTTGAGTTACCTATAGGCCGTTTGTAACGATCCTTAGGTAATCTGACTGATTCCTTTGTACATAGTTAGTTTAATTGTACATTTTATTGAATACATGTCCATTCTAGTATCTAATTGTTAAGACTCACTTTAACGTGCATTACATCCCGCGGCGGGTTTGAACTAAGGCCTACCAACAACCAAACCAAGCACAATATTGTACTCCCCCGGGAGTCAAACCCGGGACCTCTGGATTTGACACCGGTGGGCGAAACACTACACCACAGAGGGTACTGTTTATACAGAAGGTCCCACTATTTCTCTGTCAATTATGTCTCTGACTGTACATACGTGGTCTCCACAATATTACTATACTTTGAACTCCTCACTTTCCTGTCAGAAGGTTAAGGTACAGTCACCTGCAATAACATGTATACACTTCATATTTTTCAAAACGAAACCATTACTTTTTTGTGTGCTTATATAATTATGGGAAAAGCTTTTCGCGATTTCTGACATTACTAGTACTCAAACCTCAGTCGGTTCGATAGAGACTTTTGATCCTTATATACCTATAAGAAACAGGATCGATTGGCATCAAAAAAAGTTTTTGTGTAAAATTAAAATTTATTGCTGACTGTACATTTTTTCCATAATCTGAGAATGCAGTTCAGAATATCTTGAAAATATGAATCTGTATGGATAGTCTCCTAAAAACGTTTTCCTGTAACTATAACGGTTAAGGTAACTTCCCTTACTGTCCCGTCTCTAAAATTCACCTGTATAGCTATTACTTATAACATGTTGATAATATTCGGAAACCTCAAATGAAGGACGCTATTCTTAAAAAAAAAATGGCTTTGCATTCGCGACTTCCACAGAAGATTTGAAATGGCTTGAGGATTGCGTTGAAATCCATCAGTTAACTCGAATCAGAGAAAATGTGTTGTTTCCGAAACCTTTCCGTTGGGAATCGTTGCACTGGAAACTAATAAACTAACTTCTTCGATTTGGCGTGCAACCGTTTTATCGATTCTGCCAGTGTCGAGTATTGTAAGTGTCATAAACAAAAAAAGTGGGCAAAAATATTTGAGGAATCGATACTTTGTTGTAATTCCCTATTTTTTTGGGACGTTGCACTGGTAAATTCTGTCATTATCTTCTGTCACTGTTATATTCTTCCTGACAGAAGGTAATGTACAGTATCACGTCACGTATGGAAAAACCACAATAGACACTCAAGATACATTTTTGGAACAAACGATTTGTAAAACTGTTTGGTATTTTTTATGGGAGATTTAACTGGCCGAATGCTTCTGCAAACGGTTATTGGTTTCAAACAATCGGGTCGTCTTCAGCTTATCTTTATTCCAGCTGCGGGTAAGGGCTGTTAACTGGCGCTATTTACTCTAACAGCAACACTTGTGGCTACGAGGCTGCGGGACACGTAATTCCTCCTATCAGGTCCATCCGTTGCTATTGGTTTCGATATACCTATTCGATATACCTATGTATGCATAGGATATCTGTCGCCTTTCCATACAAGCGATGTTTGTTATTGATTTCGAAAACGGCCCTGTATAGGTAGTCCGACTGCTTCCTTTGAACATAGTTAGATTAATTGTACATAAATTATTTTTAATGTTTGAATATATTGTTATATTGTTGTATATTATATCGGGGTTTATGAGCTTTTGTTTATCATCTGACTTCTACTACGACATGATGGTGGTAGAGATGAAGGAGTACATCAAGAGGAAAGCTGGAGTGGCAATCAGGGTCGAGAAACTGGACTCTCGTCATAATGTGAGCTTCAGCTCTTTTATGGTGAGAGTTCCTACGGATCGCCTTTCGACCTTCCTGAGCCCTACTTTCTGGCCCAAATTGGTGAAGTTTCGGCGGTTTAAGGGGCGCCTGGCCATCTACCCCCCGCACCGCAACACGTTGGCGACAACACGTGTACCTTAGGTTAAGTCATAATTATGTGTATTCTTAGTTGTAAGGTATATATTTCTATGGGCCGTAGTATAAGTTTTATAACATCTGTAACTTTTCTATTGTTGCCTGAATTAAACGATTATTATTATTATTATAATCACCTGCAGGCAGACTAGTGATCGCAGTAACGGTGCCGAGTCTACACAGAAGGAAGCTGTTGCCCTTCTTCTGGTGAGATCCCTTAGTCGGCTTTTACGACATCCATGGGCTGCGTTGGAGGGGTCGTTTCTTAAGCCGCAAAGGACAGGGCATAAATCGATAAGTATCTTAGATAATAAAGAAAACCAATGAACACTTTCGAAATGGAGCCTATCTAGATTAAATCTTGTTGAAGCGACCATTACCCATTTCACGATTGCTATTCGAAGGATTTACTGGTAAATGACAATTTGGGATACCTTGATGACCTTCCCGATATCTATCGGTTGGTAGGTAGAGCGCTATTGGTTTCTCCTCGAAGGTTATTATTATAAGGCAAGTAATTAAATGGTAGTTATTAAATATTGAGTCGGCAAAAAAATGTCAAAAAACACAGCAATTTTTTTTTACGAATATTATAGTTTGTGCCTACATCAGTAAGTTGCCAGGTTTGTTTTTACACCCAGCTAAATCTTGCTTTTTTGTTTTTTAACAAAAATTTTGATTTTCTCTTTTTTTTTATTGTGCGACGGGAAAGCCCTTGGCGTTCATCTCATCTGGTATCAAGTTATGATAAGGCCGAAGGTGGAAGCTTACTTCACCCAAAATCTTCAACATTCTAACAGTAGTCAACAGTAGGTCTACTACGAAACATGACGGATCTGTTGACGGATTGAACATTTTTAATTACAAAAATGACAGAAGTTCTTTCGGATCCGACGACGACGTTCGATTTTCATAGTGGGGCCCCAGGAACTGTCTAATGCCGGGATTAACCGACATAAACCGGTTACCAAATTAAGGATGTTTTAAGGTCGTGCCTTAAAACATCCTTAATTTGGTTGGTGGTAGGATTTTGTTTAAGTCCGCCTGGATAGCTATCACCATCTTACCTAATTCTGTCGCCGTAATAACAATTCCTAAAAAAAATGTTTTGTTCCGGAATTTAGAGGTAAGATCCAGTTAGCTAATTGATTCAGGCGTTATTTTGCGGAGATCCATATTTCAAAATAAAATCTGAAACAGAAAAAATATTTAGTAATAAATCCGCCAGATCTCTGAAAAAATCAAATTGACACGAGCTGCAAGCTTGCAGCGCAGAGCTCGGAGCGACAACACGTCCACAGAGGGCTAGTCAGTTAGCAGCAAGACTATATTTCCTGAGGATGCCTCGTGTAGAGGCGAAACACGTGTCGATTTGTTTTTTTCAGAGAGATTTGGCGGATTTATCACCAAATATTTTTTCTGTTTTCAGATTTTATTTTGGAAGATAGCCAGTTCCTCAGTTTGTTGAGGATCCCAGGTGAAGTGTGCCTCCACTTTCAGCCTTATCTCAACTTGTAACCAGGTGAGATGAAGGCCAAGCGCTTCCCCGTCATACAATAAAAAAAAATTGCTGACCGATTAAAAGATAGCCTTTCGCTGTTCAAATAATATACTTAATAGGTATGTTTTACTACTACAGTAGGTATGAGTATCGAATATATGGTCGTAACATGCCGATTCTAAATATACATTTATAAATACAAGCTGTTGTTTTAGGCCGTGTTTTCATATAACCGTGAAGCTCAACATTTTGCAGTCGTGGTTTTAGTTTTATCAACTTTCAACTTGTTTGTATCGAAAAACGTGCAATCCGGCCACGTACCTATCCGTCACGTATTAACGCTAGTAGGATGTCCAAAACAAACAACACTCTGAAGGGTTGCGTGATTGAACCAGAATCCAGTCGGATTAAGATTCCTCTATTAGATGTTGTATTTTATTGTACGACGGGGAAGCGCTTAGCCTTCATCCCAGGGGCTCGATTCTACTAAACCAATCGCTATGACAGTTTTATCATCGCAGGATGGTCACTAGAATACCAAAGAGCACCTATAGAAGCTATTCTGCGACGAAACCTTCGATACATTGTCATAGTGAAGCGACTGGTTTAGCGGAATCGGGGCCCTGGTGTCAAGTTATGGTAAAATCGAAGGAAGCGCATTTCATCCGAATCGTCAACAGACTGAAGAACTGGAAATCTTACCTCTAAATGCTGGAACACAACAATTTTAGGCTTGTTGTGGTGACATTTTTTTTTATGACGAGAAGGTGCTATGCCTTCAGCTCACCTGATTTTTACTTGGGCTAGAAAGAGGTAGTTTTTTTTTATAATTTCTATTTTCTGTATCAGATTGTACCGTGTCTTCTCTTATAGGATGTCATTTAAATCGTCGGTTAATTTAAAAGGTTTTAGTTAGCTCCAAAAAAATTTTAACACCCGTCTAAGTGAATTAAAATGGTACGATGTTTTTGGGTGCAACATTCATTCATTCACAAAGAGGAATCGAAAGGAGTTTTCTCGGTCTGAAACTAATAGATAAAATAAGGAATGCATTACAGATATATGTACGCAATAAAATGAAAGCAAGAGTCGTCACTCAAAAAGTTCTCGTCCTAAAATGGAAGGGGGCTGGACACGTCCAGAGGTTACAAGACGAACGATGTCTTAAAACGCTTACAAATTGATACCCAATATTTACAAAACGAAGATAAATTAGACCACACAAAATAAATAAAATACAATACTCCAAATCTCTACATATACAATGCTCCAAATCCAGAAGCTGGTATGATGACGTTGTTAGGGTAGCAGGCAAAGCTTGGAACAGACATTCTAGAGATAGATAGAGATGGCATGAGCTGGATGTGGCTTTTAACACGCCAAGTAGTCCCACGAAAAGTAGGTTAAAAAAATTGTTGGTGACTTTTGACACGCCAAGTAGTCCCACGAAAAGTAGGTTAAAAAAATAGTTGGTGACTTTTGACTCTATGTGTAAATGTTGTGTATATTCTGTATTTAAAACGTACCTTTTTCAATAGTGTTCAGGAAAAGCTCTAACTATTATTAATTAATACATTTTAATTTATTATTTAAGTGGAATTCAAAACGAATCGCGCTCTTTAAAAGCAATCTAACAAACATCTTAATAATAAAATACAACATTTTCTATATTTAATTTCGTTGAATAAATAAATATTACAGGACGTTAATTTCACACAGCGCCATCTAGCCCGAAACTAAACATAGCTTGTAATATGGGAACTAGATTACGGATAGAATACTTAATATACATTTTTCTTTTTGTAAATACATAGGTGATATATATGATACAACATCCAAACACAGAACAAACATATATATTAATCACAAAATAATCAAAAAATGTTTGTTGGGTGGGAATCGAACCACAACCTACAGCGCGGAAGACAGAGCTACTACCAACTCAGCTACGAGGCTTGTTAGTTATGGATCCAAACGGATTAGCACATATATTTAACTCACGTAATCGCTGTTGTCAAACTCTAGTCTCAACACAGCAACGTAGTAGTTCCCCTCTATGCTCTCTTTCACCACGGACACCTTCAGCTTCAGGGAGAAGATGTCTTCGGCTATCTCATACAGCTGACCTGTTGAAATATGGTATGACTTTGTTCATCTTACTTTTGTAGGTACATCTTACTCGTCTGTCGCCATAACAACAATTCTCAATTGTGTTCCGGCATTTAGAGGTAAGATAGCCAGTTCCTCAGACTGTTGAGCTTTCCGGGTGTAGTGCGCTTCCACCTTAACATAACTTGAGACCAGGTTAGATGAATGCCATCGTACAAAAAGACTTAAATCCACGCCGTGGACGTGCGCGCGTGTCTGTTAGCTTCATGCTCCTAGTTACACAATTTGTTCTCGTATCTTACCCATGAGATAGTGCGTGAAGCCGGTCCGGCCGCTGCTATAGACCAACTCGGTGCCGTGAATGTGCGTGTGTGTCAGTTGTAAGTTTCATGCTCCTAGTTACACAATCTGTTCTCGTATCTTACCCATGAGATAGTGCGAGGAGCCGTTCCGGCCGCTGCTATAGACCAGCTCGGCGCCGTGGATGTGCGCGCGTGTCAGTTGTAAGCTTCATGCTCCAAGCTACACAATCTGTTCTCGTATCTTACCCATGAGATAGTGCGTGAAGCCGGTCCGGCCGCTGCTATAGACTAGCTCGGTGCCGTGGATGTGCGTGTGTGTTAGCTGTAAACTTCATGCTCCGAGCTACACAATCTGTTCTCGTATCTTACCCATGAGATAGTGCGTGTATCCGGTCCGGCCGCTGCTATAGACCAATTCGGCGCCGTGGATGTGCGCGCGCGTCAGCTGCATGCTCGGCGAGCGCATGCGCGGAAACGTGAAGCGCATCTGTTGGTGGATGTTGTCCACAGACTGCAGGAACGTACAGAAGTACCTCCCCGTTGCTCGGATCATTTTGTCGTAGCTGTCAATATAAAGGTATCTTCATTCGTATCGACAAATTCGAATTGAGAACTCGAAAACTAATCTAAATAACTTGTTGGTCGCCCCGAACTGAGATCTCGTGATGTCTGGGATGTGTTGGGTATTTAAACACGGAGATTAATTCTCAAAAAGAAAATCAATACAACAATACAATCAATTAGTGTGTTTTTTTCTTTACTCTAGCACACTTTTTCTCAATCTCTCTGTATTCACCAGTGTTCGAGGGTCTCTCTTTTTGCTTACTCTCATTCTATGCAAAACTAGAATTAGAGCAAATCAATGTAACACCAAGCGTACCTACGTTATAGTGGATGTCCAGAACACAATAAGTGAATAAGTCAGTTTTAATTTTTGATATAAAGTTAAAAGTCGACCAAAGCAAGGGCTTTCACCAAAATTGCACCAGCTTTCTTCAGATACAAACAAAACTTTAACTATGAACACCAATCTGTCTGCCAAGCTTGGTGAGGATGGCGAAACCTTTCTGTTTTGAAGGAAGTTCTTTGTACATTGTGCTGGACAATAATGTGCGATAATGGGCTGTTGATTTGGGATGTGCACATTCAAACCCCTTGCATGACATCTTAAAAGTAATTCTTGGATCTTATCGGCACCCTTGGCTTAGCAACTCTATTGTGATAATAATAATCCATAAAAAAACCAGTTTTTATTTAAATAACAAGCCTCACTTCACTATCTTGCAAAACCGGATAATCATCCTATGGAAACCTTTATCTTGAAAACCATCCCTGTAAACTAATTTTGAAATCTGCTATCTAAACCCATACATTTCACAAGACCTCAATCTTGTTTACTCTCATTTCAGTCGTTCTGTGACAGGGGAAGGGGTGTTTTCAGTAAGAATAAAAAATAGTCGCTCAATTTGCGCACGTAGGGTAGCCTTATAGCATAACCCTGACATTGGAATCCTTGATAGGTTCAAGGCTATGTAGATAGGGTCAGTCGTGTTATGTTATAACTTACATTGTGAGTCTTTCATATTCTTTGGGCGAGTAATTGTGGCTTTTAACGGTACACTAGCCAATTAACGTAACCCAGTAATAGTTCAAGTTTCTGTAGGTACTATTATTTGGATGTTTCAAGACTTTATTAGACTGGTTACTACCCAAACTAAATAAAGACGAAGCTCCGGATTAGTCATTTTTATTCCACACGTTTTCAACAGTAATGTCCACTGTTGGGTATGAGCCGCAAGGACTGGAGGGATTTGACAGCTGTAGTACTGTTGTCCCATACAAACGTAGTTTGTCGTTAATTTTGAAAGGCACGTCCGATTTCAATGATTCTCAAGAATGTACGACAAAGGATTTTTTACTGTAGAGCGAAAATCAGCAGTCTACTCCGGGCCCCTTTAAAACATCCCAGTGTTGAAAGTAGACACAAAATAGAACACTGTAACCCATCTTTTGGTCTACCTACGGACCACCTAAATAGTCTGAGACAGCGCCTTGTGTTTAGGTCACTTCGTTTATTTATAAAACTTTGATGGGCGGTTACAATATTAAAATTCTTGTGACGCCAATTTGTGCGATATGTAGATGGCCTCAAAATTGAAATTAATAGCTTCATTTGTTTCATTGTTGTCGCGTGCTCATTCCTACCAATGAGTTCTACACAATTCATCCAAATTACCCATAACAGTATCTATACATTATTATCAGTAAAGTATAATACTTGGAGTACTCAGAGCTAATTATAATTAGCTCTGAGTACAGGTTGGCTATACGCCCTGCAAGCGACATTTCCAAAGTTACAAAAAGAAACGCAAAAGTAGATTAAATTGTGAAATAAAAACCTTCACCCATCATCATCTACTTCGGAAGTTTTGGCCGGCTTCAAAATGAATTTTGTCTGCAAACAAAGTGAAAAAAGCAAGCAACACAACAATTTTTGAATTGTTATTATGGCAACAGAATTAGGTAAGATGGTGGTAGCTAGCCAGGCGGTCTTAAACAAAATCCTACCACCAACCAAACCAAGCACATATTGTACTCCCCATGAGGATCGAACCCGGGACCTCTGGATCTGAAATCGGTGGGTTGAACCAAGACCACAGAAGCGGTTAAATGTGCGGTGCGTTATCACCGCCGAAAATTTCTTCGCATTGCTTTTACTCACCCGTAGTTAGTGAAAAACTTCACAAAACACCTTCCAAAGAAGTGCATTGCTTTGTCGGGGGTCCGGAACTTCTCCTTCATAACACTCAGCTTCTCAGAATGGATGACACCGAGGCTGTTCTGCCTTGTCCTGGCCGGTATCAGCGAGCCTCGTCGCCTGTAAACATCTAGTGCTACCGTACAGCTGGTTTTACGGATAGCAGGCTTCAGTACCGATTGTTTGGGCTCGGGAGATGTTGATCCGTTTGCAGCTGGTGCTTCTGTTGGCTGCTCTGTTTCAGTAACCTCTTGAACTTTATCCGTTTTATTAGCTTCTTCCACTTTATTAGCTTCTTCCACTTTATTACCTTCAGTGATGGTCTCTTCAGCGTCTTCCGTATGGTCTTCTATTCGACAAAGGCTGAGTCTGTTGAATTCTCGTAGTGCCTCGATCTCCTTTCCTTCAACACGGTCTACTGTCACAGATGCGGGATGTATTTCTTCTGTGGAAGTGTAGGATTTGATTTCTTTTTTCGTTGCAGCTGTGAGAGCGTTGGTAGCTGTGAAAGGGCACCTAAAGCCCTGGGTTCGGGTGTCAGTGTGGACCGAAGCGCTGCGCCAGCTGGGCTTGGACTTTAGTGAGGTTTTTCTTGGTGCTGGGCTGCTGGGTCGCGAGGTCGATGGGCTGTTAGGGTCCTGTGTGATGAACTTGGATAGAGCGTGTGCTAAACGCAGCATAAGGGCATCTGGATATTGCTGTGAACAGAACACAATAAAATAGTTTTGCTTACAATAGTTTATATCCAGTCAAAAAACAAGACAAAAATTCTAAAAACTTACTGCGTGTTTTTAGTAGCTACCACCGATTTTTTACTTGGGATGATTAAATACACAGTAAATTTTTGTACAGACAGTTTTCTTATTTTATGATATGTAGGTATTGATTTGTACAGATTAATACAAGGTTGTCATGCATTTTTTGGATCGTTAGTCTTTACTTACCTAAAATCTTGACTTTTGACTTTCCTGGGTTGGAATCGAACCCACAACCATTAGCGCAGAAGGCAGAGCCACTATCAACTGCGCTGTGAGGTTTGTCTCCAAATCGCAGCCGAGAGATTCAACAGTGACTGACTTACCTGTGTAGCACTGAAGATGGTATTCCTCGCTCCAGCCTCACGTAGTATCGTTTCCCATATTTCCTCTCCACATTCCTGCTGTAACAGAAATGAAAATATATTGTTAAATTATGCAAAACGCAGATGGCGAGACGAGTTTGACCAGCTCCTCGGGAACTAGAGAATCGCAGCTCAGGATAGGACGGTCCGGAAGGAGTGGGGTTTATCCAGCTGTGGGACACTTTAAGCTAATAATAAAAATAATATTTTAAGGTTATAAGTTCTGTAACCAAAAGAGTGCGAACGGGACCCTATTACTAAGCCTCCGCTGTATGTCCATCGGTACGTCTGTCTGTAAGGCTTTAGGTATCTCGTGAATCGTAGACAGTATATCGAGTGAAATTTTCACAGAGTATATATGGCCGGTATAACAACTCCAAAAAAAGCCCCATAAAAATACAAGAAACGATATTTTTTAATTAATTTTAATTGAGCTCTATCGTAATAGCTGTAGGTTATTCCTAAACAGCTTGTCCAAGAGTGAGTCGGACCCACACGAATTCTGGTTTACTAATATTATATTAATGTCCGGTAATATTTATTATTTATTCCCGAAAGAACCGGCGCGGCGGCGGCGGCGGCTTCGGCTGGTGTCAAGAAAACGGTCCACCCCTTTTGATTGATGAACAATAGAGAGTTTCCAAAATCGATTTGTATTCAACGACTGGAGGACATATGGTTTTGCAACTTGTAGACGTGACCGGCCAAAACTCTGTGACCCTAATCTAATAATAGTGATGAAATATCACAAAAGGACTGCTATAAGTTTTTGACAAGGTTTTTTGTTCATTGAATAAATTCATAAATCATATATAAATATATCAATAATAAATACATTGCCTATGTTGTTATGATTTTCTTTAAAAATTGAGTTATAACTCAAATAGATCGCTGCTGATTTTTGAATAAGTAAAAAAAAACCACACAGTTTTTTTAGACGTCATTAGTTTCTTTATTAATTTTAATTATTGGTACGGAACATTTAATTTTACGTAGCGCCATCTAGCCTCAAATAACTTATAGCTTGTAATCTGATAACTAGATTGCGGAGAGAATACATAGTTTTTGAATACATAGATAAGTACATAATTATGTACCTAGCTCCCAAACACAGAAACATATATTCATCACACAAAATGTTTGTACTGGGTGCCTACAGCCTGAACCTACAGCGCAGAAGGCAGGCACAGTAGGTACCTAACCTACTGTGTCTGCCTGTCAAATAATAAAGGCGTTTAAGGAGTAAGGCTTGTCAGTATGGTTGTTTTAACAGGACGATTGCCGATACTGTTTGCAGTTTAATTGTGCCTAAGTATATACGTACTTAAATATATGAGCATATAGTATTTGGCAAACAAAGAAATCGAGGTGAACAGTGATCGTGGCGAAAATAATGTCATTGTTTAGCCGCGTTCAAAATTATAAGTAGCCATTTTTATTGGCGGCCAAAATAAAAGGTACCAACAGAAAATACAGTTGTCTTATTTATAACCTATCGAATATTATATCCAGATAGGCGAAATCACGGGGCTATATCTTAATACTCATCATCATTAAATGATGTGATTTTCTTACCGTTTTTTTTTATTGTACGACGGGGAAGCGCTTTGCCCTCAAAACAATAGTTTCAAATCTTGATAAAGCCGATGGTGGAAGCGCATTTCACCCTGAATCCTCAACAATTTGAGGGACTGGCTATCTTACCTCTAAATGCCGGAACACAACAATTTGGAATTGTTGTTATGACGATAGACTTGGTGGTAGCTAGCCAGGCGGACCTTAACACCGTCAGACCATTCACCTAATCAAGCTCAATTTTGTACGTCCCTCAAACCTGAGACCTCTGGATCTAACACCGGTTTGCGAACCACTAGACCACAGAGGCGGTTTAGTTGAAAACTAAATAGCTAATCGAAAATCCAATCAGAAAAAAGTGTTATGCCGTATCAGACATAATTTTGAAAATGTGCGCAAAACACTGGTATTTTCAGTTTTCTTTTAGTTTTTTTACATAGAGTTTTTTTTTTTATTGTGCGACGGGTAAGCGCTTGGCCTTCATCGCATCCGGTTACAAGTTAACATAAGGCCGAAGGTGGAAGCGCACTTCACCCGGAATCCTCATCAAACTGGGGAACTGGCTATCTTAACACTAAATGCTGGAACACAACTTTTAGAATTGTTGTTATGGCGACAGGATTAGGTAAGATGGTGGTAGCTAGCCAGGCGGACTCAATCAAAGTCCTACCACCAAAAAAATTGGGTAGAGAGTCACCACTTACCACTATGAAATGCTGAACGCTTTCCAACAACCATCCATACATCTTGTCACTAATTAATATAAATAATTATTTATATTCTAACCCCTCAAACACTGCGGTCTATCGCGCGACCTTAACACGTTGATCCGGTAAGGCTTTCGCGCTAGTACTGAAGGCATAGGACCACCCTGTATAGTATTCTACTCTTGAATGGTTAATGCGTGTCTCGTGAGTTTATGTTTTGTTGATTTACTGTACTTAACAGTGTAACTTAACTGCAATTTCTGGGTAACCTTCCTGCTTGGCAATGACAAATTATATTAGAAAACTATCTCAACAAAGAAAATGGATTCTTATTCATACAGATTACAGCGCCTCATATGTGATATTGCAGGGTTTATGTTTGAAACTTTTATCCACACAACACCTATTGTGGTATACATACCATAATAACAATATAAATGCAATAAACAATTAGAATTTGATTTGTCTGCGATAAATTTGAGCTCCTATGTGTTGATGAATTCAGATTTATCAGCAATATATCAAATGCAGTGAAGTGAAAATGTAACTCAATTTATAAGGTAATTAAATAATTTAAGAATCTCAAAAGAAAGCTTTATCGCAAACTTCGCTAGTAATATAACACAAGGGCTTGCTATTATTTAGGCAAGCGAATTAGCGTGGCAATGCTGCTAGTGTCTTGAACACACTTCCTGGTACTGGTCTGGAATAGTTAAGTTACCTGTATACCGTTGGTAACGGTCATTAGGTAACACCCAACTGCTTCCCTTGTATAAAGTTAATTTAATTAAGGTAAGTACAAATTATTTATTATTAAATTATTATGTATAATTATAACAGTTCAGAATGAAACTAGGAACTAACAGTACAATAGGCGGTTTTATCACTAGAGTAGAAAGCGATTTCTTCCAGTTATTCTTCACCTGTAAATGGATAGTGTACTCGATGGGATGTTTGCTAGAAGGGTTTAAAAAATTATCGAAATGTATAAAATAGTCATATAGCTGATAAATTGTACATAATTGAATATGTTCTTAACTATATTAAATACCTATTAAATAATGTTAGATATATTATTGATTTAAAAACATGATACTACTAAAAAACCATAAATAAAATAAAATATACTCACATAACACTTAGGTACTGCCTAGCTAGCTCGTTGGGTGCTGAGAAACACAGTATGTTCCAGTTCGGTGCTCAGCACCCAACGAGTTAAAAACAATTAGGGCTGGTACATACAGATCGAGTTTCGCTATTTGGACTCATCAAAACATCATCGACACTTGAGTTTATTGCGATCGCGTCCCGATTCTTGTGTTACAATGATTTTGCGTTATTGTTGTTACGTAGGTATAGCTATATACCTACGTATATATCGTAATATTATTATAATTATAAATGTTGTATTATCAGATAGTGCTGGTGCGGCTTATGCGGCCGAGGATCACAAAAGGCGCAAATATAGTGGTCTCGACAGCTTATCTATTTCCGCCTTTTGGGGTGGAGACCTTGGGTCCGTGGGGAGCCGCTGCCCTATGGGTTTTAAAAAACCTTGCGGGGCTTTTGATTGAGGCGACACGTGACCCAAGGGCTAGCTCTTATTTAGGCCAGCGAATTAGCATAGCTGGACTCTCACTCAACTGATCTAGACCAGTAGCATCAGTTGAGTTACCTATAGACCTTTTGTAACAGTGTTAACAAGCCTCACAGCTCAGTTGGTAGTAACTCTGCCTTCTGCGCTGTAGGTTGTGGGTTCAATTCCCATTCAGGACAAACATTTGTGTGATGAATATAGATGCTTGTTCTGTGTTTGGGTGTATCATATAGAAAGTATGTATTTACAATAAAAATTAAGAATTCTATCCGTAATCTAGTTCCCATATCACAAGCTAAGCTAGATGGCGCTGTGTAAAATTAATGTCCTGTCCTGTCCTGTCCTGTATTGTTTGTGAAATAATACATGTATTATACAAAATTTAAAATACTGCTTTTACTCACGTATACGACTTGCCGGGTGCAGCAGAAGTCGCGGTACTCGGGAACAATTCTTTGAATTGCAACCGTGTCCTAAAATGTAGAGTAGGACTCACTAAAGTTTTGAAAGTTTTAACCACCTCTGCGGTCTAGTGGCTCAACCCACTGATTTCAGATCTAGAGGTCCCGGGCTCGATCCTCAGGGAGAGCAATATTGTGCATGGTTTGCTTGGTGGTAGGATTTCGTTAAGTCCGCCTGCCTAGCTACGACCATCTTAGTTAGTAATCATAGAGCGTCCTCAAATTGAAACGTACCTACGCTTCGGAGGCTGATGTCACCACCGAGGATGATAATTCAATCAGCATGCGCTTGGTACTTGGTAGTGAACTGAATTGGTTCGGTGAAACGCATTCAGGCCAATTTGTTCCATGCCCTTTGAAGGACGCGCCCATTCACTAGACGGATGGACTGGGCCATTTATTTCACGAGACATGGGACTCCTATTTATATCCTATACCTCCAGAAGGTGTCATATTATTCAAGAGTTCATCGATGTTCACCGATTTCAGATCCAGAGGTCCCGGGTTCGATCCCCATGGGAAGTACAATATATGTGCTTGGTTTGGTTGGTGGTAGGACTTTGTTTAAGTCCGCCTGGCTAGCTACCACCATCTTACCTAAGTATGTCGCCATAATAACAATTCTTAAAAAAAAATTGTGTTCCGGCATTCAGAGGTAAGATAGCCAGTGCCTCAGTTTATTGAGGATTCCGGGTGAAGTGCGCTTCCACCTTCGGCCTTATCTTAACTTGTTACCAGGTAAGATGAAGGCTATAAGCGCTTCCATGACGTACAATAAAAAAAAGCAATTTCGAATCGTGGTGGGTTAGACGTGTGCATTACTCCAACAGGAAAGTATCTTCTGGAACGAATTGAGTTCAACAAATACTTTTAACGAACGCGATAAATGCTGTATTAGTGAGCCAAGTATGAAATTAATGCTTGTTACCGTTTTGGAATAATACGCGAAAAAAGTTCAAAGCAACGTTCTGCCAGCAGGTAGGTACACTTGGAACTTTCCATAACTTTTGTCCTTCAGTGTACTCAGGCACAATACATTAAAACCGTTTCGTAAGCAAAGTTAAGAAGGTTATCAATATGTATGAATTCGTCGCTTTTTGTGGTCATTCGAATTTGGTCGACTAACCTATATGCAGGCGTTGTTTCAGTAATTCATTTATATCTTAAGTACCTTAATACGAGACGTGTAAACATGAAATTCTCAGGATATAATTTTCAATAGCCGCTCTAATTCTAAGGTATAAACTCACAATCGTGGGTTGAAAAGGTTTCCTGCATTTTGACGTCAAAGTTATGACATTTAAAGTTTTGATCTAAGGTACATTATTCAAAAACGCTTGTATATACAAGCCTGAAGTTTTTTATGGTTACATAGAATAACAACAAAAACCGAATACCATTTACTTCTATGTTTGCCCATTTAAGAGCTAGACACGTTTTAGGGCTTAAAATAAAAGCTAGATTACTTAAAAACGGTGTATATTTTTTAAATTCTTACTATGTCACAAATACGCACAAATGAAGAGCTACTCATATACATATGTATATCTTACGGGTGCACATCTAATGGTTTACGAGAAACACGATTCTGCAAAACGTTCCCCCAGCAGGAAATGAAATATCTCAAAAACACTTTTATGCGCAAATGTAAGCTAAGCTATATATGTCATTTAATGGCTACGGTCATTCGTTTAGAATCTTACTGCTGGAAGAACGTTGCTCCAGCAGGAAACGTTTTTCGCGTTTTATTCCAAAACGGTAACATGCATTAATTTCATACTTGGCGCACTAATACAGCATTTATCGCTCTAAGTATTTGTTGAACTCAATTCGTTCTAGAAGATACTTTCCTGCTGGAGTAATGCACACGGGTAAGGCTTACTTGTTTCAAGTCCTACCACCACCACCCAAAGACAGCACAAATTCGTTCCCCTACGGACTGAACCCTGGATCTCTAAGTCTGGTACCGGTGGGTGAACCACTAGACCACAGAGGCGGTAAGTACTACAAAATTATGATGTGGTATGTTGGTATTTATGACATAAACCTTAGCAGTGCCTTAGTTAATTGTTTAGTCACTATAAAGATCATTCCCTCAATTAAATTAATGAACTGTTGACACTTGAGTAATGTGATGGTGAGAAAGCGACGCCGACCGACAGTTTCACTAGATACAATAGACCATTAATATTATTGCTGTAATTGGATAAGTTAGCCTCACACGTTGCTATCGATCGGTGTAGGGGTAAACTAATGTAATTCGTTGAATTCTCGTTGATGAAGAAATAAAAGAAAAACAGTTATTTGACATACAACAATACAGAGCATTACGCATTACATACAATAAACGACTATGTCAATCACAAGTACCTAGTTTAAAAACTTTACAAGTTACATTATTTAAACTAGGGGTGGGTTTTGGAAGCCCTGAGTTAGAAGGGTCCCCTCATTCTTGAGGCTTATCTTAAAGACCTGAAATACATTTTTAATTACAATGCGTTCTTATATCCAAGCTAGGATCAACAATTTAAATAGGTACAAATATAACTTATACATGAAAAGGGTCAGCAGTGTACTAAGTCCGTCAAATTGGTCCTGCCTCAGCTTGATGCTACCCATTGCAGGACAGTGCTGATTTTCAGGCAGAGCAGGACAAATACTTGTGCATAAATAATATGATGGACTTTTACGTTGAATGAAAAAAAGAAACGATAAACATAGAAAATTATGTATAAGTGGTCTACTAAACTGGTTTACTGTTCGTGACGGCATAACTCTCGAACGGGTTTTCCGATTTTCTGAAATTTCAACTGGAAAGAGATAATTGATGGTCGCGGGCGATTTTTAACAAGTGGGGTAGATTTTGAAATATTGGGATGGAAAGAACGACAATATTTCTATTTTCTTTTGATTATTTAAATTGATTTAGAATTTGTAGAGATTACACATAATACGAATCAATCGGTGTCAGGATTTTTTTGGAACTTGGTTGGTTTTTGAGGAATAGGGGTGTTAAGTGAGATTTGTAGGAGTGCAAATCAATTTATTTGACTTTTGAATAGAAGTGGTAACATAGGGGCGCGTTAAGAGTGTTAAACACTTGTCTAGTAGGATATAACGTCAAAAAGGTTGACTTCGCAATTTACTAGGTAGTTGTTTATTTATCTACTGAAATGTCAATACAGACATAAATAAGATTGAAGTCTTGTGAAATGTTACATGACCGGGCTTAAAATACATTTTTTGTCCTGATGTGTTATTAAAAACAAAGGATTGCAAAGGATGATCATTACATTAGTCATGTAAGATAGTGGCTTATTTTTGGCTTTTGATTTAAATTAAAACTGGTCTATTTCTTAACATTTTTTTCACACAATAGGGTTGCTAATCCAAGGGTGTCGATAGATCCAAGAATAACTTATAGGATGTCGTCATGTCGACGTTTGCCCATTATTAGTATAATATTAATATAATAAATTTCAAATAAAGAGTTTGTCTTTAATTTTCCAAGCACCTAGATATAAGATTAAGCACTATGTATCCTTCGGAACAAGGGTTATTCCCTACTCGTGTGTATTAAGGCTCTCAAACCCCCCGTAGGTACCTAATCTTAATTAAATAATGGTTGGGTCACTTTCTCCCCTTGGTGAAAAGTTTACTATGAATTACTTTCCCATTATAATTATACAGTTTGCCTACCACGGGAACACAGGTAGTTTACTATATATGACGTATTGGACAGTTTACTTCACTGACTTCATACTGACAAATTTAGTACCTATTCTATACGATAGAGGCGCTTTATATCTTTCAAACATTATTTAATGTCTTCGCTAGCAACCGGGTTAGCATAAACCTATGGTTACCACCAAGATAACCTGCATATTCAATATAATACGGACATTATGTATTCCAATAACTTATAAGCTTTTAATTCAAGACTAGGGATGCAAGGGTCACAATACAGACAAGTACCTATCTGCCTTGTTGTCTACTGTGCTGTAGGTTGTGGGTTCGATTACCTATCCCGGACATATATCTGAGTGAACAAAGCTTTTCCTTCCAACCTAGGAACCCAATACAGACGATTGATGATCAGTGTATGGTACCTACAGTCGCATACAAATCTGCAGACATGATACGGGGTCATAATAGCTTACAAAGCAAACAACATTTTGCAAACAAAGCCATTCCTTCAACTCAAGGCTCACACTACAGACAAGGTACAGTACGCACCTTACCATTAATACTTGCAAAACATCAAGATAGCAAACAAAGCTTTTCCTGCAACCCAAAGGATAAGATAGCATTGGACCCAATACAGACAAATGATCGGTGGCAGTCGCGTACAAATTTGCAGTCATATTACGGGTCATTATTGCTTGCATAGCATCAAGATAAGCGTTCAAAGTTTAGCAAACAAAGCTTTTCCGTCACGGGATAGGAAGGATAGGACCCAATACAGACAAATAATCGGTACATGGTATGAGTACATCGTTGCCAAATAGAGTGTCACCATACCAATCTAGCCATTGGTATCACAAAACGATGACCCAATGAATCAAAGGCGCCTGGCGATATGCGCGTGCGACGCTTGACCCGCGCTATTAAAAAGTGTCCGTTTATTTACGAATTGGTGCGTTATGACGATTGGTATAACACACTAAATACACATTAGATCGGCCTACTTATTGCTGAAAATAGGGATGAGCAACTGTTTCACACATTAGAGGTTGTACTATGTCAATCATATCCGACTAATATACAACAGCCCGCAAGTGTCAAGTGTCACAAGCGTCCACAGCTGGGCAGAGCCTCCTCCAAAGCTGGAGGATTTGCAGACACTTGTCAGATGGATTGGTTATCGCATTAAAGGTGTAGATAATACACAGAAGGAAGCTGCTGCCATTTTAATGGTGAGATCCCGTAGTCGGCTTGGAATCGGGGTCGGCTTACAAAAAGTTAAGCATCGCTATGGTCTTAAAAACATAAATAGTTCTCGGTGCTTAAAAGCTAAGCAGGTCTAATATTTGGCTACTACATGAAATTGGTGTATTGTCTTAAATTTGGGTTTTGGGAAAAAAATACTGAAAATACCATTTTGCACACATTTTCCAATTTTATATCTGAAACGGCGCGACAATTGGGGATAGTTTTTGATGCAATATGTCACTGTTATTTATTTCTTCCAATTGTGTTTAAAAATTTTAGATTATTTCAAGTAAATCGAAAATAAGTGTTTTTGAACATCTTTAAGTAAGATGGTGGTGGCTACTAGCAAAGCGGACTTAAAATGCAAGCCATTAACCAACCAAACTGATCTATTTTTTTAGGTAAACTAAGCGATTTGAGCTCGACTTATTCTGCACAAGTGTCAGATCAGCAAAGCAGCGGCTGAACGGAGAATTCTTCGGCGAGAAAGCGAGCAACGAGTAATACGTTGATTGCAATGTTAGGTACTTACTACACTAAACTCTTGTAAACTAGATACATTTATATTTCACATGCATTGTTCCTACTGTCTTAACGTGAAATCCTATTACTTATTAGCTAAATAATAATAATAATTAGCATAGCTATTCAGCGTGGCAATGCAGCCAGTGTCTTGGGCACGCTTCCGTCTGGTACTGGTCTGGAACAGTTGAGTTACCTATAGGCCGTTTGTAACGGTCCTTAGGTAATCTGACTGATTCCTTTGTACATAGTTAGTTTAATTGTACTTTTAATTGAATAAATGTCTAATAAAAAAAATAAAAAAATGCCATCATCCAAACAAATAACTAAACTTAGTATAAAAAAAAATTACAACTGGTTTGTTTACCTTTTGGCAAAGGCCTCCCTCAACCTTCTCCATGCCTCAGGGAGCAGAAAACAGGGAGCAGGGGGCAGCAGGAAGGAACTAAATGTTGCTGCTGCTGAAAAATCATAGACAGTAATGGTTGAGCATCTCTGCAAGTGGTCCTAGTCGCGGAGCGCGGTGGATCGTGCGCCTGCGCATATTTATAGGTATTCCTTCGGGAAGCTGCTCATTCTCGCAGCGTGGTGCTGCGGAACCCCCGGACGCGACTTACCTTCAGGTGAGTCCTCTGTTTTGATTTATGACATGTTCTACAAGAATATAACTCGAGAATTTAAAGGCAAGAAGAAATGTCTTAATATTTTATTAGCCTCATGAGTGAACCCAGTAAATATAACCTTAAAAGTGAAAAGTGTGAAGTGTGAAAAAATTAAAAAGAACCGGCCACTTCCGACACACGTTTTAAGGCGAAATAGTAGATTATTAACCAAGGGGATAAAGCAGCGTCTTCTGTCGCGGGTGACGATTTAAATCGCGAGCGTAACGAAGGACTCGAGGTTTACTCCCGAGCGTAGCGAGGGTGTTAAAAACTTAAATCACGAGCGAAGCGAGGGATTTAAGAAGAGTCCTGAGTGTAGCGAGGGATTTAAGTTCACCCAAGACTAAGACAGCTTTATCACCGAGGAAAATACTCTACTTTTCGTACCATTTGCGAAAAAAATAACACAATAATAATATGAGATAAGCATATAGGGCTTTCGCACTTCTCCACGTTGAAAATTCTTCATAAGTTTTAAAATAATTTTCCTTGGATTTTGTTGGAAGCAAATTATTTATAATTGCGGCAGCATTTGCACTGATGGAATCCGACAATTCACTGTCACTGTCGCTTTGATTTAACATCGTAACGTATTTTTAGAACATTATCTTATATAAAAATAAATTAAAATAAACTTAACGTTTATGTATTTGAAGAAAACATAAACGCGGCAAATTCCTAGACTAATATTTTTTTGTCGGAAAAGCAAAGGCATCAAGCTCATACGGCCTCGTCAGTTTTCGTAATTTTATTTAATGATCATAACTGCATAATAAATGCGTATTCCTTTTTCAAAAAGATGTATAATGCTTTATATACAAACTCAATGGTGTAAACACAGATGTAGTTCAGTATAAATTTGGTTAAGTATTCCAAATTTAAATCACATTCTCAGAGGATGAATGAAATTCAGTAGTTCTTTCCCTGTTTTTAACAGATTAAAAATGACTATTGTTATGTCCGCTGTTTGTGGCATAGAATATCACTTTTTTGAGCAAGTGGTACGAAAACGTTTTTTATTTCATTTCCATATATTGTTGCTATAACAACAATTGGGATACAATCAAAATTTAAACTGTCTATAACGATTCATGAGATACAACCCGCTGATAGACGAACGTACGAATAGCGGAGGTTTAATAATAGGGTCCCATTGGCACCCTTAGGGTACAGAAGCCAAAAATATAAAAAAATCGTCGTGAAACTGACAAAAAACAAACTCAAAATCAATAATCGATTATAATAAAAGAGATGTGTGGCCAAGTGCGTATGGGCCCGCCTTCCGATACGGAGGTTGTGGGTTCAAATCCAGTCGTGCGCCAGTAGACTTTTCGGTTTTTCGGATGTTTATGTGCGCATTTGAGACATGCACATGATCTGACGGTGAAGGTCACAAAAATCGGCATGTTCCATCAAATCATGATCAAAAGTCCGAATGTCATATGTCACAGGTTAGTATTCCACTAAGCGGCGATAGGCCTGCCACCTGTCACGTATTGAATACTAGCTTCTTGCAAAACGTGGGCATGTGCAGAACGAAAGCTTGGACGTGCCTCTGACTACCATCTAGTAGTGAATCATCGAAGGGGAAGAATGTAGTGAGTCTATTTATATATTTACTTATTAATCGTTTGTCATTTTCCTACAAAAATTGTTACTGAATATAACAATTTTTGTAGGGTAATTTTGAATCGCCAAATCTACCGCCTGTTCGGAATTGCCCACAAGACCAATGGCAATAAAGTAGGGCAAGTTCGTTATTTGTCTCGAATCGATTCAAAGTTCGATACACGAAGATGAAAATAAGGCCAAGCGTTTCCTAGACGTAGGTACCTAGGTACCCTAATATACAAATATAAGTATACACTAAGAAAGAAAAGAAAAACATAGTTTTACAGAATTTAAACAAATTTCATGTAAATACATTCATAAACATTCAAACAAAATATTAGATACTTGATTGTACACACAAATACAAATAATCATAAATAGGTACATTTGAAAAACACACACATTAGGTACTCATCACACATACTATACCCACACCACATACACACATGTTGTTAGCAATATTAAACTAATAACTCTAATTATAATAAAAAACTTGACTTATATAAATTATTAAGTGTAGATTTATGTGTCAAAATTGAAGGGGGAGCGCAGATGTCTATAGCACAGGCTTTTATTCTAGCATAGACATCTGATGCTAATCAAAGCAACCCATTTCCTTTTTCAATTAGGTATATTAATTTTATTTGATTATTATTTTTTAGTTTAAGTCTGTTGTATTGAATTTGATTGAGTCCAAAAATAAATTTATTCTTATTCTTTATTCTTATTCCTTATTGTCGATTGCTCCTGTTGTATTTTCCCTTTTTTTATGCATTACTGGTAGAATAAGATATTTAAAAAATTATCGAAAATTATCGATAACACGACTAGTTGTAACACTAGTTCATAGCAAATTAATATTTGTTTGATTGATTGTTTGTTTGTTTGTTTGTTTGTTTGATGACTGACTGACTATCAACGCGCAGCCCAAACCTTGACATTTTCATAGTAGCTAGTGTAATAGATTAGATTCAGAATAGATTTTAAGAAATTCCCACGGTGTAACGGGAACGTAGCGTTTCGGTAGTACCATATTATCAACTAGCCAGGACATAACGAGCGTAGATGAGGAGGGTCTTTTTTATGACGTCACATATTGTTTGATCTCCTAACGATCCATTGTAACACGCCCAGCTAAACATTATCTTTGTATTGTCTGTGGTTCGTATTTCACCAAAAAGGTTAGATAGTTATGACACCTACTTATAAATCAACATCATTATCATTACTTCCGCTATACCATTGCAGAAAATGGGGCACCTCAAAGATTGCAACCGCCACAATAATAATAAATAAATAAATCTTACAGGACGTTCATTTCACACAGCGCCATCTAGCCCCAAACTAAGCAAAGCTTGTAATATGGGAACTAGATTACGGATAGAATACTTATATACTTTTTTTTTAAATACATACGTACTATACAACACCCAACTATACAACACACAATGACATTGGTCCATCGAATGTCATTGTGTCGAACGTTTTCTTTGACGAGAAGATTTAACCAATTAACAAATCGTGAAAAATTCGTATAACCAATTTTTAAGATTATTATCGTTACTTGCTACTTGCTACTTTTTTTTATCCTTTTCAATAATTGATATAAGGAAATAAGTAGATAAATATCTCATATGAGTCGGAACTGGAAATCGTATCCATAAGATCAGTTGCCCGATTCAAAATATTCATCACGTCAACTGCTCCCGTGGGATAAGTTCGAGCGGCCTCAGTTGACTAAAGAGCCAGTCTAGTATTAGGTATACCTACTGTTACAATATGGTTACAATTGATAGTGTCAACTTCATACAGACATATGTATGAAGACCGGCCGCGGTCAGTAGGACGTAGCCTGTCTATTAGGGTCGCTATGTGTACTCAAGGCTTTCCCGATTAGGGGCAAAATATCTCTCCACAATTTTTTTTATTTTGAAGTGATTTTTTTTATGGTTGGGTTTTGAAATTCTGTTCCGCGACCTTTTTGTGTGACGAATAGTGGTGGGGCACTGTGTCGGGTAGAGTGAATGGGAGGGTTTTGAAATTCTGATACGCAACCTTTGTGTGACGAAAAGTGGTGGGGTACGGTGCCGGGGAGACTGGGAGATAATTGAAACGTTTTCCTAGAAAAGTTTCACTTCTATCGTGTGTCTTTACGACACACCCTGTTAAATTTTTGTTATTGTGCGACGGAAGTTTGACCTTCATCTCACCTAGTTTCAAGTTTAATACAGGATCAGTTCAGAATTGTGGTTACGGCGATAGAATTAGCTAGCCAAGCGGACTTAAAGAAAGTCCTGCCACCAACCAAAATATGCACATTAGTGTACTGCACTGGATATCGAACCCGGGACCTCTGGATTACTTGATTACTTGTCCAACTTTTTTACCGAATCTAGTGGTTTGCCAGACCACTAGATTCGGTTAAAAATTTGAACAAGTAATTTTTTGCCCCTAGCCCGCTTTTCCAGCCTTAATACGTCCTATAGTCCGTAACCTTGTGGACCCAACTAGGCCCAATGATTGCCAATAGTTTGATCGCCCATTAATGTACGCAGCTCAGATTCCCTGAATTAATTGATGGATGTTTATTGAGAGTTATTTCTATGTGACAATTATGTCTGATCGTAACCTCCTATAGGCCTCTACAAATGTTTTTCAATAAGAGCCTTCGAAAAAGAAAGGTGCTGGGCCGTCTTCAACAAAGAAGTCACTTTTGAGTTGCTGCGGTTTGAAGGGTATGGTTGCCGGTGAAATTACAGACACGCGAGGCTTAACACCTTTATGCCTGTTGACGGGCGCAATGCAGTGCAGCATAAGTCATGTGTTTTACGGATCTGACTTATGCAGTAAGGCTTTGTAATAGGCAAGAGATGTAATAAGCATCAGGTTGCTTGTTGCATTAATTATTTTCATCTTGTAATAAGTCTAGGTGTATAATTAGAAAGTCATAAACTGCTATAATTACATTTACATTGTTATAATTGAATAAATTACAAATGGCACTACTAGTTCGAGCTAAATTTAAAATAATAATATTAAGATAAATCATAATTAATGTTTTACACTAGAATTTTAAACATTTCTTCAGTAGCATTAGTCTAGAGTCATTAGCCACTTTTTGATGGCTATTGTACCCTCTATTCTATTCAGCAATACAAATCCATTTATTTGTTTGTTGACTTTGTTATACAAGTTTGGACCTAAGTAGGTATAGATGTTGTCGCTGGGCAAAAGCTGTTTTACATATTGGTACAGTAAGAATTTTATATTTGATATGAAAACAAGAGCAGTACCTACCGTGATATATTCTCTACAACGAATATTGAGACCCCTGCTCTGCTGTGGAGTATCTGCTCTGCCAATGATTATCCTTGGGGTACTTACCATGATAGTTTCAAAAGTGATACAGTCAATGATGCTATTGGTTCCAGGATGTGGTGGGTGACGGCTGCAGCGCTGGCGCTGTCGGTGCTGACGGCGGCGGCGAAGGAGGTCAGCGAGCGAGGAGTGGAGCCCCAAGCGCAGCAGGGCGATCCCAACTACGACGATGAATATAATCCTTTCGATGACAACGGTGACTGACATTTAAACTCGCTTCTGTTCCTTCACACCAGTAAAAATATCGCTCATCTAAGCTGGGTATCGTCATCGATCAGCTGTTCTATTATGTAACTATGTTTCATTTGGTTTTCGATCGGTTTCAATCAAAAAGGCGGCTTTTCTTTGACGTCTTTATGAAACCGAAAACTTGCTAGTAAAAGCCGCCATTTTGATTGAAACCAAACTGAAACTGGCTTAGATTCCCTGAGCCATCACTGTTGGTAACTTCATCTCACCCAACGAGTAGCATCGAGTGCTAAATAAGACCTGATTCTGAATCGCTCGCCAAATGATGAGGTTATCGTTTGGCGTGCGTTTTCGTGAATGTATGTGTGAATGTACAATTAAACCAACTATGTACAAAGGAATCGGTCAGATTGCCTAAGAACCGCTACAAACGGCCTATAGGTAACTCAACTGTTCAATATTATATAATATTTTGCATATTCGAAGCATAGCATAGTAAATTAAACTAGACCCAAATTATTTGTGCACCACTACCACCTCTTTAGCCATAAATTCTTGTACTCCACAAAGATATAAGACCGCCCATTCCATATTCACTTTTTTGAAGTTATCCAGTTTTATTTATAAGGTGTTACTTTAATTAATGAATATAATAGTTTAATACAAAACGTGCCTAGGAATATCCGAGAATAATATTAGTAAAAAAACAGTGTACATAACTGATTTCATATTTCCAGCCGTGGGAGACTTCATCGCTCAACAAATGACTGGTAAGTTTCAAATTATTAATTCAAAGTGAAAATAAATAAATCATCACACAAATTATCAAAGCGAAAGTTGGTTGGATGGATGTTTGTGTTCCTTTTAAACCGACTTCAGAAAAAGGATGAGGCTCTCAACTGTCTGAAACCGATTTGAAATTTTTTTATTTGATTGAGATAATATGATTCCAGATTGGTCCCATAGAAATTTTATCAAAATCGGTCCAGTAGTTTGGCTTTTAAATAAAAAATAGGATAATGGGAACGAAAATTGTTTCCATTATACTGATATAGTGCACCATAGTATGAACCGATTCTTAACATTTGTTTAGTTCACCTGTATTTATTTTAGTTCCCATCATCATCATCATAAAAGCCCTTAACCGTCCATTGCTGGACACGAGCCTCCTCCAAGACTGGAGGGTTTTGCCATAATCACCACGCTTGGCAGGTGGATTGGTGATCGCAGTAACGGTGTTACTTACTCAGGCGGATGCTGCTGCCCATCCCTGGGGTATTTTCTTCCCTTAGTCGCCTTTAACGACATCTTCAGGAGGAAATGGAGGGGTCCTATTCGTTAGCGGGAACCACCTCGGTACTAAGTTCTTATTCTTATTCTGAGTGGGGGTGGCCAAGGCCTCCACTGACGTCCCGCTGTGGGGTGTATTGTGCATTGTCCCCCATGGTTTTAACTAACCCTACCCAAGCCAGTCCAGCTCCTTAAAATACCGGACTTTGGGTTGTTGGTGACATTTATTTAGCGCATGAATTTGCAACTGCGACAATGAAAATTACACTGGTGTTGTGGGGGATGATGCTTGCTCCAAGCCGGGGCCAATTAATCCCCTAAGGCCCGTCTTCTCCCTTGTTGATTCTGAGAGCCGAGCAGTGAAGGATCACATGCTCCATTGTTTCCTCCTCCTTCTGTGCCTCCTCCTGTAAGCAGCCCCGGCAGAGAGGACTGTCCGTGACTCCAGTTTTGAACAGGTGGTAGTTCAGGTCGCAGTGACCTGTGATGATGTCTACCATCAGTCGTAGATCACTGCGTTTCATTTTTATAAGAATGTTCGATAATTTCTTATTCGGACCTCGGAACATCATCTTTGATATCCTACAGTCCTTCCTTTTCTCCCACAGCTTTTTGTGCTCCATATCAGATATATAGATATCAGTATAGTTTTAGTCCTTTCTTTATTTCCATCGTTGATGGTCTTGTCAGGCTGAGGTCGCGGTCGCTGGGTGCAAGATTTGCTCCTGCGCTAACTTGTCAGCTTTATTGTTTCCTGGGCACTTGCCGTGGCTCTTAGTCCAGTGTATGGTGACATCATTCTCTGTAGCGAGTTTCTGCAGCGCTAAGTGAAACTCTACCACCGTTGCCGACCTTGAGTCCGGTCCAAGAAGTGCATTCATTACTGCAGCACTGTCGGTTGTAAAAATAAATTCTTTTTTTAAGTTTGAGTTAGAGTTTGAAGTAGTCGGTGCAGACTCAATTAATTCCTGTATATCTTTAGCTGCTACTGCGAGCCATAATTATGGTCTCTGCTTGAAGAGCCGAAGTCGTGTCGTTGAGAGGCTGGGATTTTGAGAGTCCTGCTTCGGGGCAGTGATAACAACAGCCTGCACCGCTCGAGTTTCTCGCCCCGTCTGTGTAAATGTTGTAGGTTGTCCCATATACAGGGCTTGGGAGTTTCCGTTCTTGTGTTGTGACTGTGTAGCTTTTATTTTTTAGATAAGTTGTGGCCACCCTGTCCGTGCCATGCTTGGCTTCCGGAATAATATTGGTGGCCCTGTCTAGTATTGTGCAATGAGTCGTCCTGTTATGACCTTTCCATTGTCTTGTGGATCTAATTCTTAGGGCTGTCGCCATGGCTTCTTGCTGTATATGCAGATGCAGCGGTGTCAGTCCTAGAATGGTGTCCAATGCTGCTGATGGGGTACTCTTTGAGCACCCGCTGATTAGTGAGCAGGCTAGTCTTTGTACTTACTGTAGCCGGTTGATGGCCGTGACTAGGCAAGTTCTTGGCCACCAGACTACTGCACCGTATGTCCATTATACTCCATGATACCATGATTTCGTACAACCAGAGACAGAGTTTTGGTTTCTGTCCAGCCATATTCCTAGGTATTTGATTTCTTTGCTCAGGGTCAGATTCGCCCCAAATATCAATAAAGGTTTAAGTTTTGGCAGCTTCATCTTGCGAGTGAAGAGAACTACCTCTGTTATATGTTTTGGTACTAAGTTCCCATCATTGCGTAGATATTTCCCAGAATCCCGTATTAATGCATCCTCACACGACTCTTAAATAAGGTGTCGTAGACGTCGTGGTGTCATAGGTTTTACAACGAAAAAAGATAAAAATAAGCTATTTTCGAAAATGTCCAATTTTTTTTCAAAAATAACTTATTAGTTTTAAAAACGTTCAAATTCACGGCAATATACCGAACTGAACACTTACTAGTAGAACTGTTTGAGCTGAAACTATGCATGGTGACAGTTTTTTTTCTGCTTTATTTCAGAAATTCCTGTCAACCAGAGGCCGACTTTACCACCACAAACACCAACAAGAGGTAGGTACTTATTATCCCATGAACCTTTCTAAACATGCAAAGTACATGCCTGATGGTGTCTGATACACGATTAACCAACCTTTACTATTTTTTTACAATATGCCGATACCGGCACTGATTATTAAATTTTTTTAGAATTTACAAACATTAAAAGTTATATCTACTTTCAATTAAATGTACAAAGGAAGCAGTCGGATTACCGTTACAAATGGCCTACAGGTAACTTTCCACACTTGCACAAAAAAACAAAATCTGTTTAGTTTCCACTTTCAAGCAGAAATACTAATAATATGTCTTAAAGCAATGAATATTCTATATAATAGACATTAAAAATAGCATATTTACCTACGTATTTGAGCATTTTAGGGCCGATACCTTAGGTCCGCGGAGAGCTAGGTTTTCAAATATCTTGCGGCGCTTTTGATTGAGGCGACACGTGACCCAAGGGCTAGCTCTGATCTCTGATATACTTAGGTTAGCGAATTAGAATAGTTAATCAGCGTGGCATAATGCATTGCCACGCTTTTGTAGCTTAAGCCGGAATACCCTGATTTTCATTTCAACATAGCAGGTTCGATTCAAATGTAATTTTGTAGGTATGTAAGTATAATCGCATAAGAATAAACTAGGTTGTTACGTGACTCTTTCTAAAACCACAGATAAAATCAAAATATATGTAAAATGGTTTTACCATACAAACACTACTAGGTAGGTACGTTTCTATCTATGGAAAAGCGGTACCTACTATTGGGCCTTCATAAATGAGTTTTTTTTTGTAGCTCCAAGCAGGTGTGTTGACATCGGTCGAGCCTGGTCTGAAGGCGAGAGCTGGAAACGGAACAACTGCACCCTTTGCCAATGCTATGCGGGACGGGTCAACTGCTCCACGCTCCCTGCATGCCACACAGGTATGAGCAGTCTCCTGTGAGCTATGTATCCCACGGAACGGAGTCGACGTCCCACATCTTCAGCATGGCTTTCTGAGTGAAAGACTAAGCGAGATCGAAAGTTAATTTTGAAAACCCCTTCATTGAGTATTTGGCTAGTTCTTATATTATGCAGTCCTTTATTAATAATGAATCATGCATTGCTATTTAGTTTATTCAATGCAGCCAGTGTCTTGGGCCCGCTTCCGTCTGGTACTGGTCTGGATCAGTTAAGTTACCTATAGGCCGTTTGTAACGGTCCTTAGGTAACTCGACTGCCTTGTACATTTGCCATTATTTATATTTTTATTCAATAAAGTATTGCATCAATAATTACAATTGTTATGATGGAGTCGAGGTTTCTGAACTAAGTTTATAGTTGAAGCTATTTTTTAAATAAATTTGACTGCGCGACTGTGAAACGCGGTTGCCAGTGCAACTACGAAAATAGTTGAACCGTAGTTAGCAAAGGTCCGTGGTTCAAATAGTTGGACCACTACCCCGCACCGATGTATTTTGACTTCTCGTAGTAATATAGTTATTATAATATTACCTCATGCATGGTTGTCAATTTGTCAGTCAGGTCCCTTATCTAAACCATTAGGTCACAGTAAGTAAGGCCTGCTTGAACTGGCATTACAGAGGCCTTAGTATGGGTTTCTGACAGTAAACTGAAATTATTTTCGTTTTCGTATTGGGCGCTTATATCCATACATTTTGTTAGCGGAATAGTAAAGCAACTTTAGTTCCTTTCAATGTCCGCTAACCAAATGTATGGAAATAAACGCCCTATACGAAAACGAAAATAGTTTCAGTTAACTGTCAGAAACTCATACTAAGGCCTCAGGACAGGACCAGGGAACAGCGCCATCTAGCCATCTCAACTAGTTATTAAGGTACGTTATTTCAAAGGTGTGTTATTTGAATTGAACAGAAGCACCATCTCGACCGGTGTACGGCGCAGGCGCTCAACCGATAACCCCCGTCCGGGGGCTCCCCGGAGCTCAGGGAGAAGAAGGCGTCGCTGGACCACCCGGCTCGCCAGGTGTCAACGGCATTTCTGGAGCGCCGGGGATACCTGGATCTGTTGGCTCTATGCCTGACGTAAGTCGTATTTTCCTGTCAACATGTATAGGATATTGTTTTAAACGACCAGTAGAATAGGCAGGTGGTTGAGGCGGAAATAGTTTTTTAATAGGGTTCCGTACCTAAAGGAAAAGACTGAACCCCTATAGGATTTTTGCACTTTGGCACTTTGTTGTCCGTCTGTCTGTCTGTCTTTCTGTCAATACCCTTTTTCTCAGGAACGCGTGGAGGTATCAAGCTGAAATTCTTATCAAATACTCAGGTCTGTTTAGGTTTATGTCCCTTGGAGCTGTGTAAAAACAAACTTCTAAGCCAACGCAATAGAAATGTACAGCTGTTTATTCTGCAAATTATAGACTCTCGCAAGGGAATCAGAACCTACAGGGTACTTCCCGTGAACTAGAAGTGAATAGCACATATATAAAGGAAAATTGCAAAGCGCATAATTTTTTTTTTACGTAAAGAATGATTAGTCCTTTTCGTAGTATTGGTTCCTTTGGATTGTCAATTGGACGTCATCAATAGCACCAACCAAGCAGAGCAGTCAACATGGTACTTCTGATGATGTCCATTTAATATTCAACAGGTGAACGCATATTTGGCCCAGCTGGCCGGTTCTGGAGGAGACAAAGGACCTGCTTTTGACCCATACCAGTACATGCAAGCTTCCGTTGGATCACCAGGCATAAGAGGAATTACTGGTAAGGTTTTTGAAAGCTTTAATCTTCCTACTTTGACCTTTTCATCAGACATTCTCCTGCCCTTATCGAAGACTAATAGGGGTCGACAATTTTTTATAGGAAACGGATGAGCTTTTGACCTCAAAACGTGCACAGGACTTGCCAGGCAAGGATCAGGTCTACGTTGGAGCGAGCTTAAACTGTGGGCACTGGCTTTCCCGCACACCAGCCGAACAAAGCCAACTGCTTCGCGCTGGAGTTCGGCAGTTGGGTGTTCTATTCTTGAATCACTAGAGAGGACAACTAAGAGTAATATATTCTTTTCGGCCTATTCCATCTTCCCCCAGGCTATCTTCACCAGGGAGATTTTAATCTATGTCCATGTCTATAACTAGTCTTTCCCACGATTTCACCAGAGTGGTAGATACCTGGGTTAAAAGAAGCCTATGTTCTTTTCCAAATTTAATTCAAGATCCGTTTAGTCTTTAAGGTTAACCTATTCACTAGGTAACAAACAAAGAGACGAAGAAGAAAAGAAATAGTCAACTTTCGAAATTATAGATTAGGTATGGAGTATGGATGCATGGATGGCATTCGTCAGAACAATAATCAAATTACTTGCTCAAGGCACGAAAAATAGTTTTATATAAAATGTGTGTCATTTTCATATCCATCAAATTTTCAATTTAAAATTGCAAAGCTCACCTGGTTACTTGTTACTTACATTGTTCATCTTTTATAGGACCACAAGGCCCACCTGGTCCACAAGGCTTTCAAGGTCCTCGGGGAGAACCTGGTGAACCTGGTTTACCTGGACTTCAAGGAACTCCGGGCGAAAGGGGACCAATGGGAGTACCTGGCAAAGATGTAAGTTTCCACTTTGCTCAAGGAACCCACTCTAACTATGTGATGCTGAATTCTCCTACTGTCAACAGGGGTCACCGGGTGAAGATGGCGAGCCAGGGCCTGTTGGAGCCGCAGGCCAGCCTGGGGCTCGTGGATCTCCTGGAATGCCTGGTATTCAAGGACTTAAAGGACACCATGGTTTCGATGGCAAGGACGGTGCCAAAGGCGAGCAAGGGTTGCTCGGGGAAAAGGGACCTAGTGGTTTACCTGGACAAATGGGACCGCCAGGACAAATTGTAAGTCAAACCCAATATTTGAGCACAGCATATTCTTATAATGTCCTACAGATTAAAATTCCGTCTCGATACGCTAAATAAAATTGCTTTCATAATGACGGTGGCATGGATTTTCAGGGTCCAGTTGGTCCCAGAGGAGAACGCGGACGAGAAGGTCCGTCAGGACCACCCGGGACTCGAGGAGTCGATGGTGCAGCTGGACCTCCAGGCTTGATGGTATGTAGCTAATCAACATATAAAATAATAAAAAACTAAGGAATAAAAAAGTGTAGGCACGTGGAAACGATATTTAATTACCAAAACAAAAACATATTTGCAGGGTAACACTGGTAAAACAGGTGCTCCAGGATTTCCCGGAGCTACTGGCCTCAAAGGGGAACTTGGTGCCTCTGGCCCTAAAGGGGCTCAAGGATTACAAGGACCACGAGGCGAAGCTGGAAGACCTGGTCAACCAGGTGATGTAGGGCCCTCTGGTCTGGCAGGAAGAGATGGTGCCCCAGGGGAGAAAGGTGTGCAAGGACAACAGGGAACTTCAGGACCTCAAGGCTTCCCAGGACCAAGGGGTACACCGGGGGTTGCTGGGGATTCGGGTATGCCTGGATCCAAAGGAATGCCTGTAAGTATTTACTACCTACTTTTTGAAGTAATAATATGATACTATTATCGGAAACTTATTTTTGTTTTCTACCAGGGAATACCCGGCGAAAGAGGATTGAAAGGTGATGCAGGTATCAGAGGCGAGTCCGGTGGCCAAGGCCCTCGAGGTCTACCTGGAATAGTCGGACCAGAAGGGAAGCGTGGAAAAAGGGGGCTAAGAGGACCAGCCGGCAGTGTTGGACCTCAGGGTGAGAGAGGATTACAAGGAATGAGAGGTCTTCCTGGCACGGATGGTCCTATGGGTACTAAAGGTCAACCTGGTGAACGAGGTGGGGTTGGAATACCTGGAACTAAAGGAAGTACAGGTGATCCAGGACGATCTGGTCCTCAAGGGATGCAAGGTACGCGAGGAGTTGTTGGAAGACCTGGGATCCCTGGAAAGACTGGCCCGCAAGGAGAGAGGGGAATACCAGGTGCAGATGGCAGACCTGGAGAACAAGGAAGTCAAGGATTGCAAGGATCACCTGGATTGATGGGAAGCCCAGGAGAACGTGGACTACAGGTAATCAATAATTTCAAGTGTAACTTATGAATCGTTCTTTGCATTTATGTGTCGTGTACATATTTGATGAATATTTTTAGGGAGAATCAGGAAAAGATGGTGACCCAGGCCAAACAGGTGCTCATGGCCCTAAAGGAGATGCAGGACGTGATGGTAATTCTGGGGTGCAAGGTCCTCAAGGTCTTCCTGGACCGTCCGGTGAAAGAGGACCCTCTGGACCTGCTGGACCAACTGGTTTTCCGGTAAATGTTTATATTTTCATATGGAACTACCATTATTTATTAAAACGTTAGCTTAACCATTCAACTGCTAATCAAAACTATTGTTCAAATTTGTAGGGAATGCCTGGAGCTGCTGGTCTTCCTGGATCCCCCGGTAAAGAAGGTGAACCAGGCATCGCTGGCCCAGCTGGACCTTCCGGGCAGTCTGGACCCCGAGGCGAGAGAGGATTCCAGGGTGAACGAGGCCAGCAAGGCGTGGCCGGTGCGACGGGAGAGAAAGGAGAGGCAGGCACACAAGGGCCTGATGGACCCTCGGTACGATAAAATGACTAACGATAAGCTCACAGTAATCAATGCAGTGACTTGTTGCTTTACGAAGATGTCGTAGCTCAAAGAGTCTTTTATGCTTTCCTTTATGGTTCTCGTTAATTTGACCTTTGATGGTTGAATAAGCAACCTAATTATTGCTCGAGTTTTCAGGGACCAGAAGGGCAGAGGGGCAGCAAAGGACACCCTGGACCCATTGGAGCAATGGGCATGCCTGGGATCCGCGGTCCAACTGGTAACTCAGGAGAGAAAGGTGAACGAGGCTCTGCTGGCCCAACTGGAAATGATGGACCACCTGGTAGGATTCCTGTTCCATAAAATGTTTACTTATTAACAAGTCTTAGATTTACAAATTATGTCACGATATTTTTATCACAGGCCGACAAGGGGAACAAGGCCCTCAAGGCCCAATAGGACCTTCTGGACCTCCTGGCGAGCCAGCCGAGCGAGGAGAACCAGGGTCTCCTGGAGTACCTGGAGAAGCTGGTGCGACAGGGGCTTCAGGAGAACGGGGACAGCCAGGATCTCAAGGTTCTTCGGGACTTCCGGGATCACCGGGCCTGACGGGCATGCCAGGCGTGAAGGGAGAAAGGGGATATGGGGGCGCTAAGGGGCTGCAAGGATCTGCGGGTAGTCCAGGTATGCATTTTAATATTGTTGTTTAGTATTGCTAAGTAGGCCACTCGTACGAGGTAAAGTTATAAAATAAATATGCTATACTGTGATAGTATACTGAGTAGTTTTTTAAATTGATTAGAAATTGCGTATTTTGTTTCTTCTCTAGATAATCTGAAACTATGCCTTTTTCTTAGGTTCTCCTGGAGAAGCCGGCCTACGAGGTTTTCCAGGTTTGGCTGGATCGAAGGGGGCTCGCGGGGAACAAGGGCACAAGGGTGAATCGGGGCATGCTGGATTACCTGGAAGACCTGGCGATTTGGGACCACCGGTAACTTTTAACAATAAGCCCTACCTTTTCTTAATTCCAAGCCATGCCACAGATCAAGTCAAGATTACCTACCTATTTGTATTGTCTATATGTTTACTTTTGAATTGTTTTTTTCTTCTTTTGTTTGTAATGTAGATAAATAAAAAAAAAAAATCTTGATTAATGTTAGTTATTTTATCGAAATATCACTGTATTTATTTTGTTTAAGTCTGTTTTCACAGCTTATACTCGTACCTAAGTGTTATTCTTTTGCATTATCTATTTTTATTGTGTATGTTTATTAAATAAAATAAAATACAAATAAAAACCATAACACACTGAAATTTTGAATTGTCACGTATGCAAATTTATTGAATCACTGATTACCCTCAGGGTCCTCAAGGAAGTACCGGACCAGCTGGAGCTCCGGGTATTAACGGTGCTAAAGGTGCTACAGGAGACTCGGGCCGACCGGGACCTCCCGGTCCAACCGGCTTCACCGGGGCCCCAGGATCTGAGGGGCCGAAAGGAGAAAGAGGCAGTGAAGGCGAATCTGGACCTCAAGGGCCACCAGGCCCTTCGGGGCCAGCGGGCGAGAGGGGTTCTAATGGCATCCCGGGATTAGCTGGGCCACCCGGACCGCAAGGACTTCGTGGAACACAGGTATTTCAATTTGAAAAACACAAACTTTTTATACACAACCCACTAGATGATTTCCATTACAAAATGACCTCGAATCACCACTCAAATTTTACCTCGAGAATCACCAACTAGGGACTAAAATAGGGAAAATAAAACTAGGGGGAAAATAGCCTTAAATACTGCTACCGTTTCAAAACATAATTTTTTAACCGCCTCTGTGGTCTAGTGGCTCGCCCACCTGTGTCAGATCCAGAGGTCCCTGGTTTGATCCCCAGGGGAAGTACAATATTGTGCTTGGTTTGGTTGGTGGTAGGACTTTGTTAAAGTCCGCCTGGTAAGCTAACATCATGTAGCTCCAGAATTAAGTAAATTCTGTCATCATAACAACAATTCTAAAATTGTTGTGTTCCAGCATTTAGAGGTAAGATAGCCAGTTCCTCAAACCGTTGAGGATTCCGGGTGAAGTGCGCTTCCACTTTCGGCCTTTTCTTGTAAACCAGGTGAGATGAAGGCAAAGCGCTTTCCCGTCATACAATAAAAAAACATAAAATAACACATGTTCCAGATTCAAGCAAAGTATATTTTTATGTAGGGTTTAACCAAATTTATTTATTGCAGGGCGAAGCCGGAGTAGCCGGAAAACCAGGTTCAGATGGCGCACCTGGTCCATTGGGAAGCCCTGGGCTCCAAGGGCCACCTGGACAGATGGGTGAACCAGGCCCCGAGGGTCGACCAGGGAAACAAGGACAGCCTGGCATCTCTGGCCGACCGGGAGACAAGGGACCGGCTGGACAACCGGGCGCGTCTGGTAACCCGGGGGCACCAGGGTTACAGGTAAACTTGATGACTGATTTGATCAAATAGAACAAGTGTATTGAGAAAAAAATCCAATCATTTCACCACCAATGGAGAAGCAAATACAATGCAGCAAGTAAATAGGTGTGGGATCCCTAGTGGTAGTTATACCGATCCTACTAGTGGAATGGTAAGCAAGGAATGGAACTGCTCATTGCTTTTGTCTGCCTCGTTTAGCAGTACAGCCTATAAGCCACATCTTGGAGTTGTTAAGTACGATTTTGTTCCTTCTCTGCCGCAGCATTCGGTTTCTGGCATGCCTCTCGAGAAAAACTAAAGCCAGAAACCGAATGGTGATCCACCCGCTGCTTAAGTGCCTGGGATGGTGAAGATAAGAGGCGTCATGATCCTTGCAGTAAGAAAATGTCACCCAGAGATGCTGTAATGTGAATTATCTTGTAACAGGGTGCTCAAGGCCAATCAGGCTCATCTGGACCAGCTGGTGAGCGAGGTCCTCGAGGAGAGACCGGTTCTCCCGGCGTGGACGGGCCTCAAGGACCTTCAGGGAAACAGGGCCCGTCTGGCCTCGACGGGGCTAAAGGCGACCGCGGCGATTCAGGCATGGACGGACCCAAGGGCCACGCGGGTTTGCCTGGCTTGCCTGGTATGGTGGGTGCACCTGGCAGGCAAGGGGAGAGAGGCTTGCCTGGGTCTATGGGACCTCCTGGGAAGGATGGTGAAGCTGGATCGAGAGGTGAGTCGCCATAGTCATCATAGTCATCATATCTTTTCGTACGTTCTCTTAAACGCTGCGCTGCCGCCGGGCCCAAATATCATAAAACTGTTTTTTTTATTTGATTTGCAAAGCAGTAAATTTTAAAGAATTATTAACTGTTGGACATGCATTATCACTATCAATATCGTTGTGTTATGGCCGCAATGTACTTGTTGGGTTACTGGGTTTTTGCGCCACCGCGGCGCATACGCAACACCACGAACTCTTTATGTATTTAATAGAAGCCTTAGTGAAGAAGCAATTGGATCCACAAAAATACTATCTTATGCTTAACATTTACTTTAACATGTAAATACCAAAATTTTAAGACCAACACAATGTTACAACCTAGATCTACCTACAAACAATAAATTCATTTCATTTCATTTCTCGAGCATTCCTTCTGTCTTGCCACTACTCAGAGGCACCAACAAACTTATGTTCAGCACATACCCAAAGTTTGCCAGTAGCTTGTATTGAATACGTGTCAAGTTGACAGCTAACCGCCGCGGAGTAAGTAGGTACTAGGTACTAGCCGTGACTCATGTCATTCGGATTTTTATTCCTTGGGTCCTCAACGCCACAGCGCGTGCATGTGTCAAACAAGTGCCTAGTAATGATAAATATTTGGTTGTTTTCAGGTACTCCCGGCCGCGATGGGAGCCCAGGTCCCCAAGGACTGACAGGGCCCCAAGGCGGGCACGGGCCGGCTGGAGAGGCCGGTCGCCATGGACCCCCTGGGCCGTCTGGACCTCCTGGACCCCCTGGACCACCGGGAGAAGGGCTGGCCTATGACGCTGCTGCTATCGCTGCTATGCTGCAACAAGGTATCTTACATTTTTTGTTTCTCAATTTTTGGTCCGCGTTATTATGGTTTTTGGCAAATTGTAGCTTTAAAACATATCGTAGATTCAAAGACGAGGAATTCGCCACTACCTGAATGCCGCCTGCCTTCACCATGAGTGCGGCTGTATTTGAAATTCATGTCTTCTTTACGGCCACATTTTGATAGACAAGATTCAGTCAGTTAGAGCCACACAATAGTCCGTACGAGAGGAAAATTCATTTTTTTTATAAGAATCTATAATTTACCATTTCCACATTAATCTACTGCTGGTACTTACAATGCTTCCTTATCAGAAGCCATGCAGCAGTCAAAATTCAACTTTTCGACACCCTTGAGCTGACTTTTAATCCAATCTCCAACTTTATCACTTAAATTACTCCTTTAATGTCTTCCAGGTTCAGTGAAAGGCCCTGACCCACTCTCAGACGACCCGAACTCTCTCCCTCCGCGATTCTTCAAGGACGATATGACGCCAGCAGAACGCAAGGAAATCGTCATGAAAGCTTACGATCGACTGAAGGTTTCTCTTGACAAGTTCCTCAAACCTGATGGCTCTAAGGAGGCTCCTGCGAAGACCTGTGGGGATATCAAGCACCATCATTCAGACTTTGAAAGTGGTAAGAAGATGTGCATTTCATTTTAATGTCAAATGTGACATCTCTTGAACCTTCAAGAACAACTATTAGGTCTACGATGTTGCCTTATACCATCTGGACTTTTTTTATTTGCAACAGCACATAAACGATAATAGTAAAATGGCCAGGATTTCCTTCCCGTCATCCCGCGGGAATTTCTTCCGATCCTTTCTTAGTGCGCGCCTACTCTACAAAAGGTTTCATTTTAGCTTACCCTGAAAATTTCATGTCTCTAGGACCTCTGGATTGGGGTGTGCGTTGATTGTCACTCAGTCAGTTAGTTACACGATGATTTCATATAATGTAGACTAATGGCTTGCTATATAATATATATGTAAAGCCCTGATTTGATACTTGGTGAGTGACATTAATTTTATCTATTATTATGGTTGAATATTATACAGAATAATTCCACAATTGACTAGTTTTGACAGTTTTTTCACTTAAGCCATCGATTAGCTTAAGTACTTGAAACATAAATTGTGATTATAGTAAGAAGGCTTGGATGGCTATTTCAAAATCTACTGATTCTTAGACATCTAGAATAATACCAAACAACTTTAAACTGATCTAATAACTATAAGGCACTCATCTACCTGCCTTAAGCGGGTATAGCTCTGGTAACTCTGGACTACTTCAGTCACATTGCCAGAAAGAACAACGCTAATCTAGAGAAGCTCGTAATTACCGGCAAGCGGAGGCTTCAGTCAGAGTCCGATCTGTGTAGCGATTCTCAAACACACGGAAAGTTTTCGGATCAGAAACATATTTTTTTTGGATTTGACTGAGAATCAAATATTTCAAATAATCAACGCTATTCTCAAGCTCAAGTGAGAAGTTTCAAATTTAAGTGTCATAATTTTTAGTTTTCAGAGTTAATAATTGCGTTCCCGGAATCTCCATCGGAAGCTTCCGAATTCTATCCGATTAGGCTTTCTAAATGTTTGAGAATCTACACTGATCTGAACCGAATAACTGTATCTTGAATCTGTTTCTACAGGTCAATACTGGATAGACCCTAATGGTGGGGACATGAACGACGCTATCCTAGTCCACTGCGACATGACTACTGGCAGCAGCTGCATCTACCCCAAGCCCATGCAGTCTCAGGATATCGTGTACCAAGGGAGGGAGAAGGAACCATGGCTGAGCGAGATGGAAGAAGGATTTACGGTAAGAACTTGATAGACGATTGCTTTTCGGGACTGCTCTGTTTTTCTCTCAGTTTTATGTTCATCTGTTACCATGATAGAAAAACCTTAACGTTCGGCCATTTTTGGTTCTTCAAAACATCATCAGCTCAAGACAGAGATTTTTGGATGGAGGGGTACCTTGGGAGAAACCTACGTCCAGCAGTGGACTGCAATAGGTTGTTGTTGTTGTTGTTGATGATGATGATGATGAAGAAGATGATGATGAAGATGATGATGATGATGACAGCATTTAACCACCAACTAATTTAAAATTACTTTATCACTTGATCTTATTGTACAGATCACCTACAAAGCCGACCACACACAGCTGACCTACCTGCAGCTGATGTCGACGAAAGCTGTCCAGCAAGTCACGTTCCACTGTCGCAACACCATCGGGTACTTCGACACCAAGGCCAACAACTACCGACACGGCATCAAACTCCTGGCGTACAACGATGCAGAGATCTTGCCGCGCGCCAACAACAGACTCCGGTATAAGGCGTTGATGGATGACTGCCAGGTTAGTGCCTTTATCCATCTTTTGTCTTCCAGCAATGAAGGAAGCATTATCATTTATTAATTTAACTGAAAGGTCTGATAGCTTGGCGACTTGTGATGCCTGGACTTGTTTGAAGTTTCAAACAAGTTTCTTTTGACATCGAAACTTACAAACTTACACTATCTACAATGGAGCGAGCCTATCCAACAAGGTGACTACAAACTCTCTTCTTGGAGACGTACAGCGGCAAAAAATACGCTGGGAGCTTATTTAACTTCTTGCTCTACGCCTAATAAAGTGTGCTTGTTTCTTATATGCGGATCATCAATCAGGTTGGGATGATAATAGGCTGTGCGTCTGAAATTTATATTCAGGAACGGTGAATAGCACATCTTGCGACCACCCCGCCGAATTCCGACTTCAAGCAGTTCGTTTCATTGGGAAGCTTTTGGGAAACCTTGATGCATCGTAGGTCCAGCTAATACCCACGCAAGCCTCGGGGTCAAGAGATAACCCAATTAAAAAAGACAAACTTCTGCATATTGGTGTTCAGGTTCATGAATAATTATCTCGTGTCTACTGCGACTCTTGTCACTTGTGTCATCATGAGTCCACTGCTGAAATTCTTCATAAATATATTCCCTTGTGAAGTATTTTTACTGACTAAACTCTCTCTGTCTCTCTAACAGCACAATAGTCCAAAATGGGCGAAGACAGTGGTGGAATATGAGACGGACAAGGCCGGAAGACTTCCTATTCTGGATGTGGCTGTGAGGGACGTGGGCAGACCAGATCAGATGTTCAGGATCGAGCTGGGACTCGCCTGCTTCAGCTAACGTGTCATTGCACAATAATTCCTTAAATTCAGTGGTTGAGCAATTGTTTTTTATTGTTTTACGCCTATTTATAGTGTAATTCACCTCTATAATGTTCCCGACGTTCCGACTGGGCTGCACCAAGCGTGGTCGCGGGCTGGTTGTCGATCAGCAGTCAGTAAAAAGGTAAAACACGATAGATACCCGTAAAACCATTTTAAATAAATTGTTGCGATCGTGAAAGTTTAGTTAAACCGTTACTAATCAAATTATGTAGGTGAATTTAAAATTCTAACTTGAAGTATTGAATTCAGGTTGTTATGTTAAATCTATGCTACTTACTTCAAGTCAAAGTCAAATATCAAACATTAAATATCGTTTATCCCAGTAAGATATTTTAGGATTCCAATCGTCAAATCTAACGCCCGTTCGGAATCTCTCTATCGTGATCGGTAATCGGTGATATGGGATAACCTCTGTCTGTATTAAGCACAGACTGAAAGTTGGACCATTTTAGTACAAATATAATACTTTGATTCCGAATTTAAAAAACATGAGTCAATAACGTCACGATCGTTTTTATTTTCTTTATATTTCAGGAATTTGATTACCACTTACCATATACGTATAGTACTTATAATATTTGTATACTCATGTACCTATGCAGAATTAAGTTTAATGAGATGTTAGATTAAATATTAGCTTAACTGACTTCACTGCCTATCGTAAATCGTCGAGATACAGAGGAAAAAACTGCCATAAAGATGCATTTATATTTTACTTATGTTACAGTACTTATAATAATATAAATTAGTGTCTAAGTTAAGTAGGTATCTTTAAGTCGTCACAATTGATTTTCGTAGGTGCCTAAGTTAGGTTAAGTTTACAAAGGTCCCAAGGCTGTGTATTGTATATAACATTGTAATTAATCCTTAATTATAAATAATTGCTGAAGACATTATGTGATCGAAAATTCCTAATACTCGTAAGATAAGTTTAATTAATTACCTTGTGTTTTTTGTTTTAAGCGATATACTGTTTTTAATTACGGTAGGTAGTCAATTTAAAAATGTATTATGTTATCAGTTTGTAGCCTTATCAATACCTAAATAATTATACGCATGTTAAACGTTCATAACAATTAATATAAATGAAATTCATTCGATATACCATTTTGTTTGATTGTAATTATGTTGCATGTACATGTATTATCTTATTTACCTTATTCACTAATTTCACTTAAAGGCATTCCCCTGCCTTAGTTCCCTCTCACTAACAGATAAAAATACATAAATAACACATTCAGTGCACCCAAAACACACCAGGGTATGAAAAGGAAAATGGATTGGATGAAATGGGGTAGATGTGATCTGCCTCAAAAGTCAAAAGTCAGCCTCCTAGTAGTCTTCCCAAGCATCGGAATCACTAGCTTTTTCTAGTGTTCACAGCAGCTGAATGATCACAACTCTGGTGGTAGGACCTGTACATTTATGGGAAAGCTGGCTACATCGTAGACCTAATCTTTGTTCTAGCCTATAGCTAGACACGCCTAAGGGATAAAGAGCCACAATGGATACGTGGGTACATGATTCTGGGGACCACTAGGGAGTAGATAAGCGCTGGTATTCTGCCGAAACCTTGAGAATTATGAGTAATTACAATATACGATGTCAATGTAAATTGTGTTTTCATTTAATCTGTGAAAACTTAACTAGTTTAAGTCATCAGTTTCTCTTAGAAACTTTCTCATTACCAAGCCTTAGGATAACTATAGTTTTGTTGATCCCACTGAGGGTCCGTTGCAGTCGTTCTTGGTACTGCAAGAAACGATAGGAGGTATCTTGCACTTGCATTCCATACACGCGTCGTCAAGAGAAACCTCGTCGCCGACTCGCAGTGTCTCGTTACCGAAAGTGCATTCTCCCACGTTGTTGCGAATGTTCAGGCCTCTGATTATCTTTGAGGTGCTAGTGGCTGAAAAAATAAATATATATGAAAATGCATGAAATGAAGCAAATTAATTTATCTTTCTCTCTTTTATTTGCCGATTGCAAGGGAAACATAATATACTGCTACACTACTTTCTTCCAAATTATACTTAGAATTAAACAAAACATTGTCTTGTTTGTTTGAAAATCAACCCCTCTTCTTTCTTTCCCTTCCCACGGATGTCTTAAAAGACGACTAAGGGATTTCTCTCAGAATAAGCTTTACAGTGATCACATTCTGCATGCCAAGTGTTACAGCAAAACCCTCCAATTTTGGAAGAGGCTCTGTCCAGATGTGGACATTAATAGGCTGATGATGATCATTGTTTTGAATTGACCACAGTTTGCAAGTAAGCTAAATAAAAATGCAGGTTTCTTCACCGTCTGAGCTTGTGTAACTGTCAATGAGTAAATCATTTTCCAAATAAACATAAATTCCATTGATGCACGACTCCTATAACCTCCGGTTTGGAAGGGTCCATACCCATAGCATAAAATGAGATTAAAACGACTGATATCCACTACAATTCTTATTTTGATAACAAATATAGCTTATACATACCTACCTATACTACACTATATTGCCGTACAAGCCACATAGCTCAGTTGGTAGTAGCTCTGCCTTCTGCGCTGCAGGCTGTGGGTTCGATTCCCACCCAGGACAAACATTTGTGTGATGAATATAGATGTTTGTTCTGTGTTTGGTTGTTGTATCATAAGTACAGTACGTATGTATTTACAAAAAGTATAAAGTAATCTAGTTCCAACATACAAGCTATGTTTGGGATGGAGCTAGAAGGCGCTGTGTAAAATTAATGTAAAAAAAAAAACTAAATGTAGACTTACGGCACTTGAACTCTATCGGACACAGCCTGTCCCTGAAAAACACAGGCGCGCATTTGTCCATGACCTCGCCCTGGTAATGAAGCTCCAGCCCACAGTTCACGTCTTTACAAGTGGTGTTGTCCAACTTCCCGTCCCAGCTGGAGGTACAGATGCAGGTCTTGCCCATATTCTTAGGTTCGATCTCCTGGCCTTCGTAGTAGATCTTGCCATCTACTTCGCAGGTCTTCAGTTTTGCTATGTCGTCTTTGCCTGAAATTTATTTTGTTGGTAGTTAGACGATTTTTTTTGTACGACGAGGGTTCCGGGTGAAGTGCGTTTCCACCTTCGGCCTTATGATGACTTGAAAAACAGGTGAATAAATATCTACAAATAAAAAATTTAAACCGCCTCTGTAGTCTAATGGTTCAACCCAGCGATTTCAGATCCAGAGGTCCCGGGTTCGATCCCCAAGGGAGTACAATATTGTACTTGGTTCGGTTAGTGGTAGGACTTTGTTTAAGTCCGCCTGGCTAGCTACCACCATCTCACCTAATTATGTCGCCATAACAACAGTTCTAAAATACAACAACAGTTCCCCAGTTAGTTGAGGATTCCGGGTGAAGTGCGCAGAAGGTGGACTTCTGCCTTATCTCAACTTGTAACCAAGTGAGATGAAGGCCAAGCGCTTCCCATAGGTACAATAAAAAAAAACTTGGCTCCTAACTAAACCGTCCAATTTAAATATAGCCACGGATTATCCGTCAGGTGACTATCCTGCCATTAGGCTTTTAACACCGCTCATTGTTATCCTTTGCTAATTATCGATTGTCTAATATTATTTTGGTGTACTACAAATAAATTCCATTCATTCTTTCATTTATTAATTCACTCCGCATCTTTTTATCAAATGCCAACAATGGTACCAGCGATAATACTAAATAAGGTATTAAAAAATAGAAGAAAAAAGTTGCAGGAAGGAGATCCAGTGTTCTGACAGAAGTTGGGTGGATCTTCTAAAGAATATTAATCCGGTAATAAAAATCGATGATTGCTATCGATTGATTTAATTCGAAATCACCTTCCGTACAGCAAACACAGCGGTTGGTCTGATCGTGAACAATAGCTCGTTCCAGGCTCATCAAAACAGGACATGACATTACTTACAATTCGTATCGTTTCTTTATGGTATTGATGCGGTGATTAGCGGTGGGTTTTACAGTGACCTAAATTTCAAATGGATGATTTTTAAACAATATAAGACATTTTACATAATCAAGCTGTATTGTCAGCCAGCCACATAAAGTAGTAGAGCTCCTTGTGAAAGGGCTTGTTAGGGAAGTACTACCACTATACTTATTTCTGTCTAAAGGGTATGGTTGCCGGTGAAATTACGGGCACACAATAATAACAATTCTAAAATTGTTGTGTCCCGGCATTTAGAGGTAAGATAGACAGTTCCTCAGTTTGTTAAGGATTCCGGGTGAAGTGCGCCTCCACCTTCGGCCTTATCTCAACTAGTACTACTAACCTAAAGTTGATGGGCGCAATGCAGTGCAGCGTAGGACATGATTATTGTGGATAAAACCGCAGTATAAATATTTGTTATAGGCAAGAGATGCACTTAACATCAAGTGGGCTGCTTATTGCTTGTTCCGTCTCCATGTCGTATAAAAAAGCTTTTCAGACTTACTACTATATCGTCATAATGTCTAAGGCTTTAATCGCTTTGCATTGCTGTATGTACCAGGCTCAATCGGCAATCCTCTAAACCACTGCTCTGCCCCAACTATAGCAATAGCTAGTCTAGCTTTCACAGCAGTGAAATAGTAAACAGAATTGAAGGTCTCACCACAAACATTTCCAGTACTGCAGCAGGAGTCCAGCTCAAACGTGCTGATGCACTGCTGGCGTTCATCGCTGTCGAAAGTCTCCACGCAGTCTACCGAGGCGCAGTCGATGTTGGGAGCCCCTGTGGCGCTGCAGCTGCAGGCTTCGGTGCAGGAAGACAGGATCACTTTCTGAGGGATCGCTTTCTTATCGTCGTACGCCACTCCTCTGGAATCAGATCACGTAGGTATACAAAACAATACAATACATTTCAGGTATTATTATTTATTTATTTTTATTGTACGACGGGGAAACGCTTGGCCTTCATCTCACCTGGTAACAAGTTGAGATAAAAAGGTGGAGGCGCACGTCACCCAGAATCCTCAAAAAACTGAGGAACTGGCACCTTACCTAAATGCCAGAGCACAATTTTTTTTTAAAGAATTGTTATCATGGCGACATTTATTTGAAACACATTTTAAAACACCTTTGTGGTAGTGGTTTGCCCACCGGTCTCAGATAACGAGTCAAATATTGAGCTTGGTTTGTTCGGTTGTAGGTTTTGTTTAAATCCGTCTAAGCCTCAGACTGTTAAGGATTCCGGGTGAAGTGTGCTTCCGAGGTGGAATCATAACTTGAAATCAGAGATGAAGCACAAGCGCTTTACCGCCGTCCAATAAAAAAAAACTATACCAAGGTAGTTTTTTTAATAATAATATGTTAATAAATTGGTAATAATCTTTATCCAAGTAAAATACTTCAGAAGTATTCGATGTTTCATTTCCTGTAGAATTTGGAGATAACTTTAAATTATTCAAATCGGACATTATTTTCAAAATATATCGTAAATTTAAGAATATTCAGAATATATCAGAAAATTTTAATAATATCTACTTGGATTGATACTGATATTTTGTTTATTTTTTACAACAAAATAATTGAAATTCGATTTGTTCGATGTCTCGATTCGATTCGGTATTTCCTTTATTGTTTAGTTTTATTATAATAACTCGAAAAAATTTTACGAGCTATGCTCGCTCAGTGAGGAAACCAATATGAAAAATGAAGCAAACTAATTACCTATATATTTTTTTGTTTTTAAGGTACATGTTGCCACGTGACAAATGTCCGAATTCAAATTAAATGTGTGTACCTACAATTTACCAAGAACTGTAAAAGGCGTAAGTATATATAACTACCTTTTTTTTATTTTACGACGGGGAAGCGCTTTACCTTCATCTCACCTGGTTACAAGTTGAGATAAGGCCGAAGGTGGTAGCGCACTTCACCCGGAATCCTCAAGAACCTGAGGAACTGGCTATATTACCTCTAACTGCCGGAACACAACAATTCAACCTACATTAACCAGAAGAAAATATTTCGTACGATGGGTCATCTCTTAAACTCAACGGTTGCCTGGGCAAGGATTATGTTATCGGTAGAGCGAGCCTTCTCAGAAATGCCTATTAGCTGTATTGTTGAAAGTTTAAGGTCGTATGTAAGTGCATTAAAGCGGTCAAGTGCGAGTTGGACTCGGCATTGAGTGGCTTCCGTCTTACGTGTAGAAAAGTGCCTATAATCATACAAGCACAATGAAGCAACGCCAAGGATTTGAACATACTTATACCTACTGTGATCGGATGCTTTATGAGCAATTAGAAAACATTACATTGTATAAATAAATATAAATAATAAATATTACAGGACATGATTTTTTACACAGCGCCATCTAGCCCCAAACTAAGGATAGCTTGTAATAATATGGGAACTAGATTAGGGATAGAATACTTAAATACTTTTGTAAATACATACGTACTATATGATACAACACCCAAACACAGAACAAACATCTATATTCATCACACAAATGTTTGTCCTGGGTGGGAATCGAACCCACAGCCTACAGCGCAGAAGGCAGAGTTACTAACTACCAACTGAGCTCTGTGTGTTGCTTTCCCGCAGAATTTTAAGACCATCGACATTCCCTTAGTTTATCTGTAAAATATAAATGACGGCGAGTTTCCATATTTTTTCAAAATGTTTGGCTTCTTCCGATATAAGCTGGAGTAATAGGTAAATTTTGTTTTGTTTTCTTCAATAGCTTTCAAACTTTGCTGTGATTGGAAAAAAAACAATATGATCCTCTCATGACGACCTTTCATTTGATATGCTACACATCCCCAAGAAATAACCTTTAAAACCTGAACTCCCTTATTTCCTCTATTTGTGCATAATAACGATACCAAATTGTACCTATATTATATGTACCACATTAAATTTATTTCCGTCCATTCAATCATAATCATTAATCATAGCCCACACACGTCCACTGGCCTCCCCCAATCGACGCCACAAAAAGCGAGCCTCCTTCATCCATTGACTCCCTGCGACTCCTCAGTTTTCACGGCCGATGGAGTCTTCCCACACTTCAGTTCGCGTTAAATCTTGATCGCAAGAACCTGTATTCCCCAGCGGTGATCGGTTCTGCGAGCTGTGACCTGCCCACTGCCACTTCAGCTTGCTAATTCTGAGAGCTATGTCAGCGACTTTGGTTCTTCTACGGATGTCAGATTACTGCGGTATCTTTGACGAGAAGATATTTCGAAGCTTGCAGTCCATTAATTTCGTTAAAATTAGGATGTTTACGTTTACATTTATTTACGTTTATTTCTACAAACCTTGAAATAAATGAATGCCATATAGATTCAATAATGAATGGTAATATCAATACCTACTATATTTTCTTTTATCTATTTACATTAAAGTAGCATACAAGTTACTTTACAAGTAGGTACGTGTAAATCAATACTATGATTTCGTATCTACAAAAATCGCATAATCGACAAGAGAGTCGGCTGATTTAAAGCTGTGTCCATTGAAGAAAACTATTCAGTGCATTGTAAACAACAAAGACAATGATAACTACAAGAAAATTACATATTCTCGACGTACTGTCTAGCTTTTATGTGATAACATGGCATGAAAGGCATTATATGATTTACAGCATGGTATGCACAACAAAGTTAATTATAACACCGTTTTTTATACAACTAAGCCAAAATAAATACAATCACTAGGATAATCATAACATACATCAAAAGAAACCGCACCACATGTGACAGACAGACACGCGAGTGACCCTATGGGGCTCCGTTTTGTCACGAAGATACGGAACCCTAAAAACGGACACTGTCACATAATTCCAAATGTTAGCTATGAGCAATAGGTATACGTAAATTGTTTTCGGTGGCGCTTACTTTGGTTATATATAATGACGGGAGGTCCCATTTGTTCCATGGAACATGACGTCATAGGACAAAATTCGATATTTTTTTCTTATTTTGTACTATAGAACATGTAATTTTTTTTTCTCAAATTTTTCTATAGGACAAGGTAAATGAGACCTATTTAGATTATATTTCTTGTGAACTGGTGGTACTAGAATGCTCTGAGATTGAGAATCCTCTACATAATCTGGAGAGTCCTCCCCACGTTTCCGATTTATTTTATTCGTATTTTATTTTTATTTATTCAGGTATGACAGAATAATTGTCATTATCAGTGTCATTTAGGCAGGCAGATTCATGGAAGATTTTGGGAAAATCTGATTTGCATTTTGTTCTATGGCATGAAAATCGGGTGAAAAGCTAGTATGTAGTTCTATGGAAAAAAATGGGAAGAAAATGTCTCATTTTGTTTGATGACGTCATGTTCCATAGAACAAATGGGACCTACTCATAATGACAACCAAATAATTTGTAAAAGATTTTATTTTATTTGTATACAACAGTTATAGTTAAGGTAATAATCTTACCTTGTATTAAGTTTAAGGTCGTCGATTCTCAATGTCTCATGAGGTCACAGTTTTTGCATATCTTCGGTTCTGTGACTTCTCAGAATGGACAAGGCCGCGAGTTTATTTTACTTACCTACGTACGATCGGTATTTGTAAGGAAATGGATTTCCCCAAAGGCTCTAGCGAAATAAGTAAGTGCACAGAATAAATAGCGTTAGGTATAGTATGACGATGAGAACATTATATGTATCCTGAATTCACATGCTCTAATCTATAATCCAGAGGTCCCGGGTTCAATCCCCAGAGGGGTACAATAGTGTTCTTAGTTTGGTTGGTGGTAGGACTTTGTTGTCCTACTAAGTCCTTCTGGCTAGCTACCACCTACCGAAGTCTGTCGCCATTGCAATAATTGTACAATTGTACATTGTTATGTTCCGGAATTAAGAGGTTAGAAAGCCATGTAACAAAAAAAAATGTAACAAAAAAAAATACCTACATTTTATGTTCTCCTATATTTGGTTCACGGGATTTGGAAAAACACTTTTAATGAGATTCCGAATCTCATTAAAAGTGTTTTTCCAAATGATTCGGAGGATAACAAAGCCATTGTTTATTTCTATCGTATTGTTTAGCTCCTATTATATTTATTATCAACTTCCTCTTATTTTTGATAGTTACGTACTTCGACAGGGACCTTCGACATTGCCTTCTGTTGAGGATTCTGGGTGTAGTGCGCTTTGTGAGAGTGCGCCCAGAGTAACGCCGATTTTCACGTTACGGTGTCATTTGATAGGAATGATCTAGAAAGGTTTGCATCACTTTGCTTTTTCCAAAACAAAATTTAAATCAAAGTATATGCAACAAATGGGTGTTTCTGGGCAGAGGGAGGTCCAGGTTTTCAAGAACCTACTTCAGGCACCAGTCTCTCTTATGTAATTTGGTACCTTTGTCAGTTAGGTAATTGTTCAAAAAATATCCCTTGCACATACACATTTTGTCAAAATATTTATTTTTCAAAAAACTGCCCTTATTTTGTATGTTATTGTGTTTTTAGCAAAAGTAGCCAACGCGATGCAAACTTAGATTATCGCTATATTATAAACCTGCAAAATTTCATCTAAATAAGACGAGCTGTTTCCAAATGAACGACAAACTACGTGTGTATGGGAGAGCGGCTCTGGGCCTAAACGAATTTTCTTTAGATTTATTTTTGTAGGTTCTTGAGAACCTGTATTACAGGTCACCAGTTAATCTGCCCAAAAAGCACGATCTACATAGCTATTTTCAAACATTCGGAAAGCCTTGGTATGGATCGAATTCGGAATTCTTGCTTTCCAGCATAGGCCTCCCCAAGAGCTTTCCACTGGTTGCGGTCCTGTCCCTCTCTTCCATGTTGTTCCTACAGTTTTTTTATGTTGTCATTCCACCTACGACGTTGCCCCCCTTTTTTCCTTTTATTGAATCTGGGACACCATTCTGTGACATCTTTTGCCCATTTGTCTTTTTTGTTTTTTACCAAACATATACAGAGTGAGTTCTTTTTCAGGGCCACTGAGGGCAAGTATGAAATCGTGAGAGTTGTCGAAAAGTCATGTTAGAAGTTACGTGCTCGATTAAAACAAAAAAAAGTTCTACATTAAAAAAACAGTATTTTATAGTTTTTCTGGAAAAGTAGTTTTTGAAATTTATTTTTTTTGCATTTTTGATTTCTTTGTTTGATAATAAAATAATAATGTATGATGACTATGTGCCCAAAGTTGTTGGAACTCTTTCAAAATTACTCTTTCATACATTAGTTTTTTTATTATCAAACAAAGCATCATTAATCCAAAAAAAAAACACTTTTTCAGGAAATCTATTAAAAAATATAGATTTTCTCGAATGCGAAACTTATTTTTTTTTAAATCGAGCACGCAACTCCAAAAATGACTTTTATGTATATATATATATATATATTATATGCAAAAAAAAAACTTTTGTTGCATATAATTTGATTTCAATCAGGTTTTTAATATATAATTTAAATTTATATTTGAAACTACAACAAAAGAAAATCTTTTAATACCTGTAGTAGCATTTGGTCGGATCTGGGTGTAAGTCAGGGCAGCTGAACGCGGAGGGGCACTTCGCTTTGTCATCAGACGTCACCGGGGTGCAGCCTAGCTCCAGGTAGAACCCTGCCATGAAGCATTCTCCGGCCATGTCGGGCACCACCGCACCGATAGCTGGAATCCATTGATGTAGGGGAAACGTTTTCATTATTCTCTGCTGGATCCGTACCAATAATCTATATAACTTGCTTTTTTTATCATGAGGCTGAAGGTGAAAGCGGAATCACCCGGAATTCTCGACGGTCTGAGGAACTGGCTATCTTACCTCTAAATGCCGGAACGTAACAATTTTATAATTGCTGTTATGGCGACAAATTAGGTAAGATGGTTAACTAGGCGGACTTAAACAAAGTCCTACCACCAACCAAACCAAGCACAATATTGTATTCTCCTGGGGATGACCAGTAGACCACAGAGGCGGCCTGCCCTTGTCCAACACTTAGGCGGGGTTGGCATATGACGATCTCCTCTTCCACTCTCCCCTGTCTCATCAACTCATCATCCACTCCACTCACATGCATGTCTCACACAATCCATCTATCTCTTCCTTGGTCTACCCATACTCTTACTCATTCATACATTATTTTAGTTATGTGAATGAATGAATGAATGACATAGAGAGGGTAGGTCTCCAGAGGAGAATCAATCCAGATATCTGGCCGGAATCATTACGGGTACGCAACCCCGACCTGCTCAAGCTCTAGTGTCATATCCACCATTCTCCCGAGTAATTATCTTCATCCCTCCTTATCATAATCCTTAACCCCTCATCCCACACAACTGAGTAGTCCCATGGCTTTGATGTGGAGGAAGAATACATGTTTTGTCTCACCAAGCGCGGGATAACGGGCAGGAAAATGATATGCAATATATTAATGAATCTGTATTTAACTTTTTGAAATAATAGGTAATAATTCATTATTCGGGCGTTCATATTGCCAGGGTCCTGCGATATTCCTACTTACTTCTAAGTTTTCGGCCACAGAAGCTTTCACATTTCGGCCAATTACAAAGTAGGTCAAGACTTTGTATAGGCCTAAATTGTGTGATGATTCATATCAGTCAATCTCATCTGAGGAGATTATCAGACAGGCACAGGGAAGATAAGGCACAACGCATTATATAACGGTGTCATACAGGGTGTCACAGAAAGTAAGGTCAAGTGGAAGTCCGTAGGCTAGGACACTCTGAATCACACATGTTGTGGGTTTGAAACTTGTTGTTTCGTCTATATCTAACTAGCAAATTTCGCCTGAATTTCATTTTGTTCATAGCAAGCTTGATGTTGTTATATGATGTTGTTAAAAGCTACCACTGTAAAACAATAGGTAGGTTCCTAATAATATATTAAAAGACTACATTGCGGCCAAAAAAAAATGACATTCAATTACCATAGATGTAGGTTAGTATTCTATTGGTATGATTAACCTACTTAAAATTATAATGTTGTTCCAACGCTATAGGCCTGAGAATTAATCCTCGATTGATATTTCTTGGGACTGACTCTATAGGTATCTAGTCATACGAAAGGTAGAGCCTACCCTGCCTTTCGCAAGACTAGTTACAATTCAAACATTAATATTATGTAGGTGACACAAATGCAAAAGAAATCATAATTTCCTTATGCATAAGAAAACAACGCGATACTTACACAGCACAACAAAACACAACACAGCCTTCATGGTCGATTTGTTTAGTCACTAACAGATCACTGGTTTACAAGTAGAATGTACAACACAAGCGCTGCCTCCCGTGAGGTGTGTTGTAATGCTGCGCACGCGCCGATGCCAAGGTACCTACCGGGTTTAGATTACATACACCTCTACCTTTAGCGTAGGCCGAGGCCGAGTTTTACCGTTTTCCATAGATAATGGCTGACTTTCAACAGTTTTCCATAAAAAGGCGTAATTTTGATCCGACCTATTTTCGACTGACTGTTTAGGTACGCATGTTTTTGCAACTGTTTTGTGAGTGTTGTTTTACGTTTGTTCTTGGCAGGAATATTTTGACAAAAGGTCAGTAGATAAAGGGATATGGTATCACACCCCCGATATTGTCCTTCCCGTGGATATACTTATTTTCAGGTTTTTTAATTTGAAGTTTGTGTAAGTGTTAACAAGCCTCATAGCTCAGTTGGTAGTAACTCTGCCTTCTGCGCTGTAGGCTGTGGGTTCGATTCCCACCCAGAGCAAACATTTGTGTGATGAATATAGATGTTTGTTCTGTGTTTGGGTGTTGAATCATATAGTACGTATGTGTTTACAAAAAGTATTTAAGTATTCTATCCGTTATCTAGTTCCCATATTACAAGCTATGCTTAGTTTGGGGCTAGATGGCGCTGTGTAAAATTAATGTCCTGTAATATTTAAGTGTTTGTTTTTTTTTTCTTCTTTTTACTTTCTCTTTTATTTCTGTGTCTAGTGTTGTATGATTGGGCGATGTGGTCGCATAGCGACAAAGCCCTGCCTTTTGTTGAGTTAATAAAAAAAACGTTTATAATTAAAAAAAATATGTAGGTATGTGAGTAAGCTAGGCAATGCAGCCAGTGCCTTCTTCTTTCTTGGGCTACCCGACTGCTTAGCTTGTAAAAAGATAGTTTAATTATTTGTAGGTACTTACAATTTGTTTTTGTATGTAAAAAAAGTAAAAAGTAGGTACCCACAAACGTATAAGATTTATAATAAAAAGAAAGGTGATATAGATTTTTGATGTTTGACCTAGCAAGGTTGCTACGAGTAAAATAACAAAATAAAAATAACATTACAAAAATAAATTTACTGTTTATACTTTACAAATACATAATTTACCGAGCGAGTAATTAGAATCAGGATAAAATGCAACACGTTAAAACATTAACTCTAGAACATGAAGGATGTTACTCCTTGGTGGTTTGAATAGCATGTTCTGTGATGTGAAGATTGCTCACAGAAGTACTAGGACCTCGTACTCCGCTGAACACCTTTCTTCACCGTCGAAGGGATAGTAGCAGTTTCCATGGCTGGGTTGTATCTGAAACATTATCGAAACGCCATTATTTAACCACCTCTGTGGTCTATTGGTTCGCTCGCCGGATTCCTGAGGTCCCGGGTTAGATCCCCAGGGGGAGTAGGTACAATATTATGCTTGGTATGGTTGTTGGTAGGACTTTATTAAAGTCTACCTGGATAGCTACCACCCTCTTACCTAATTCTTTCGCCATAATAACAATTCTAAAAAAAAATGGTTGTGTTACGGCTTTTAGAGGTAAGATAGCCAGTTCCTCAGTTTGTTGAGGATTCCAGGTGAAGTGCGCTTCCACCTTCTTAAAACCAGGTGATATGAAGGGCAAGTGCTTCCTCATCGATCGATAAAAAGCAGTTATCAGTGCGTACCTAAGCACAGTTAACTGCCCATTAGGTAGTTATGTAATAATCAATGTTTTAAGATAATATTAAGATTTTAGTTTTATGATGTAGGTAACACTTGTAATGTTATTAAATTATTAAAAACACTGTACCTAAATGTTAAATGGATCATCAAAAAATTAACCAGCCCGAGGTTCTTACCTTTCTCCTTGTGTGCTGGTCGCGATTCCGAACAGGCGGTAGATTTGACGTTTCGAAATGATCCTAAAAATCTTGATGAATAAATATTTGACTTTGACTTTGACTTTGACTTTGACCAACAATGATGAAGCTGTCACCTTGCCAGGAGTGGTGCATCCGTCATGGTTGACCCTGCCGTAGTAGAGCTTCTCGCCGTCTGCGGTGATGCCAGCCTCCACAGCGCCCGGCGGCACGGCTCCCCCCGTCGAGAACTGCCACGAGAACATGGATGGGACCAGCACCTGGAACGTATATCAAACAATAAATGAAAATTTAAATGAAAATGAAAAATCTAGCTATCTAGCCCCAAACTAAGCATAGCTTGTAATATGGGAACTAGATTACGGATATAATACGTAAATACATACGTATTAATAAATACATACGATACAACAACCAAACACAGAACAAACATCTATATTCACCACACAAATGTTTGCTCTGGGTGGGAATCGAACCCACAGCCTACAGCGCAGAAGGCAGAGTTAGTACCAACTGAGCTATGAGGCTTGTTAGTATAAACAAATTCTGTTAAATTGTCAACATGAAACAAGTTGGTACCAATTGATTGTTACATTATGTTGAGTATCACTAGTATTTATATTTATTTTTATATAAATAGTATGCCCATATGGGAATGTAGATGAGGATTCCTTTGTTTCTGATGCTTTTTGTGGCTGCCCATTTCGGGACATACGAGGGATGTCCCGGAATGGGTAGCCACAAAAAGCAATTAATTTAAAATAAGCCAGCCAAGTGCAAGTTGGACATGAAATAAAAAAGCCAGCATGTTTTGTACAATGCAAAACAGTTGTTTTTTATATTTCGCTCGGGAGTATCCGTTTTGTTTAGACTCACGTTTTTTTTTTATTGTACTACTAGAAAATATTCCTGTATTGCCTTCATCTCACCAGATTTTTTCAAAATGTGAAATGATACCTAAGGCTGAAGATGAAAGCGCATTTCTCCTGGAATCCTCAACAAGCTGAGGAACGGGCTATCTTACCCCTAAATGCCGGAACACAACAATTTAAGAATTGTTGTTATGGCGACAGAATTAGGTAAGATGGTGGTTGCTAGCCAGGCGGACTTTACAAAGTCCTACCACCAACCAATCGGCCAACCACGCTTGACCGATTTTAAGTATTTGTTGTCGTCGGTCTATAATAATCCTATTTTCTCGCGCCTTGAAGAGGCCTATATTGTAATTTTCTGAGAAAGCAGGCAACGTATTCCACTCCCTTATCCGTTCGCATGGATGAAAGTGGAACCAAAGCGTTTAATGCGATGTGCGACGCTAACGAAGAAGCGATGGTAATGCTCCGTGCGTCTGCTATGCCTGTAGTGGAAAGGGACTACACAAGCATTTGTGTTTCCTCCCCCTCTTAGTGAGAACTAAGAGGCTCTCAGTTAGGAGGAAAAACAATAATGTTTTATTACTACAATATCGATATCAATTTATACCTACTATTGGGTAGCAACTCGCCAATTCTAAATTGTAATACAAAATATGTTTCCGTAAACCCCTGAATTTAAAAATTTTGCAGTCGCGTATACAGGTACGCAGGTGATTATTTGGCAAGGCCTTGACTTGAGGAGTTATAATGCTCAACCGATACAAAAACACCGGCGATCCCGTAGAAACGACGCAATAATTTGTATGAGCATTGGTAGCGCATAAGGTTTTTTAATTTTAACTAGTTTCTCATTTCATGTTGGGACCTCAAGACTGACCTCGAACTGATCTTTCAGGACTTCTTCCCCTCCGTAGGCCACGTAGCAAGCGTTCTTCGAGGGGATGACCTTAGCGGGGAGGATGTCGCCTTCATGAGGAGCTCTGCCCGCGTATATCTCATCTCCATCAGCGTCGGTGCCCACCCTCAGCGCGCCAGGGGGTATGCTGTGGAGGCTGAGGCACGCCGGGACCCACTTGTATGTACCTGCAATCGAGACCTATTAGACATCGGTGGGGTATCGGTTATTCTAAAGGGTATTGAAATGGTAACAGTGGTGAATCCCGTGTGATGTTATGCGAGCAGAAGGACGGCCAAAGATAGTAATACGATTTTGAAATTCAGAGACGGAATTAGCAATAGTCTCGTTTCTGAGAGGATAATGGTGCAAGAAACAAGCGAATGATCTAAAATACGAAAAATCTACGCAGCAATCCTCGCATGTCAAACTAAATACGAATACAAGCCTTCGCTAACACGTTGTTTGCTGACAACAACATGACTACAGGTAATAGTTTTAACTATTGCTCATTACTACAGGTATGTAGTAGGTACCTTTATGATCGGGAATCTGTAGTTAATGTTTTGAATTGAATCAAAATTTCATTTATAAGGTAAGCGCATCAAATTATAGTGGTACGTCCCTTCCTGGCTAGGGAGAAGGCGGGTCTAAAGGCAATACTTCCAAGCTTGGAGCAAACTTTTTTTTGAAATTAGGAAACTGGAGTCTGACTTTTATAAATCTCAGGAAGCTCTCAACATCCTTCAGAACCGCCTCACCATAATTGAGAAGATATCTCGGAGCTCCAATTTAGAAATTCATGAAGTGCCTGAAAGCAAGACTGAAGACTTAGTCGCCTTACTAAAAAAACTCTGTGGGAGTCTACAGGTTCCTATCTCCGACAGTGACATTAAGGTTTGTCGCCGTGTTTCGAAAATGAATACAGCCTCTAAGAGACCGCGTAACATTCTTGTAACGCTCTCTTCTCAGCGTCTGCGGGATACTCTTCTTTCTGCTGCATTCCGTTATAATAAAGCCCATCCCACTGACAAACTTGATGTCTCCCTCTTGGGTATTAGTGGCGCTAACACGAGAATATATCTGTCTGAGCACCTTTCTGCTGAAGTCAAAGAACTTCATAGCTTAGCTAGAAAATTGTGTAAAGACCTTCGTTTTCAGTTTGTTTGGGTGCGCTATGGTCAAGTGTTTGTACGTAAGAACGATAAGAGTCTTGCTATTCTAATTAAAAATCACGAAAGTATTAATAAATTATACTGCGAGTAATTGCTATATAGGTTGGGTCATTCATCAGATTATTGGGGTTTTGATATATATTTTTAGGTATTTGATAATGGTTTCTGTTTATTACCAAAATGTCAACAGAATACGAAGTAAATTAACAACTTTTTACTTAAATCTCTTAAATTCTAACTTTGATATAGTATGTTTGACGGAATCAAATTTAAACCTTAGTGTGTTTGATGCTGAGGTCGTTGATGACCGTTACAATATCTTTCGGAGGGACCGATCTATTTCCTGTTCTCGAAAGGGTGAGGGTGGTGGTGTTTTAATAGCTCTTTTAAAGAAATTTGAGGTTATCCGCCAGACATCTTGGGACAGCGGTATAGAGGATATCTGGGTATCTGTCGTGCCTGAATTTCGCGATTCTCCTCGTCTAAACATTTGTGTTTGCTATCTACCCCCTGACATAACTTTAGTTAAGAGAGAAGAATTTTACGCGCATTGTCAGAAAATAGTACTAAACGATTACCCAGATGATAACTTCCTGTTAGTTGGTGACTTTAATACACCTGATTACTTCTCCGTCACTAATGAATCTCGGACTTCTACAGAAGCCGTCACTCTTAGTAAAACTTATCGTGCTTTAAATGAACTTATAACGACATGTGACCTGAAACAGTCTAATAAAATTCTAAATGAAAAATGTCGTTTACTAGATTTAGTATTATCCAGCCTTGATAACATTTCTGTCATTGAAGCTTTTCCCTTAAGTCGACTGGACAAGATGCACCCTGCTTTATTAATTAACATACCACTTAAGAATGTTTCAAAATCCCTGAAACGATGTAAATCTAAACGTCTTAACTTTTATAAATGTAATATTGAATGTGTAAGATCTGATCTTAGCTCTGTAAACTGGCAAGATGTCCTAATCTCTTCGGATGTTGACCTTTGTACTAGTCGATTTTATGACATTCTGTTTGAAATAATTGAAAAACATACTCCCTACATTTCTCCGAAGAAATCTTCTTATCCAATTTGGTATAGTAGAGCGCTCATTAAATGTAATGGCGAAAAAAATAAATTTCATAAACTGTTTAAAAGATTTGGTAATCCCCGTGATTATGACACCTTTTCATTATTGCGTGCCAGATGTAAGATTCTTATTAACGAATGTTATAATCGATATGTTTCTTCTACAGAGGAGTCTATGGAAAAAGATATCAAGTTTTTTTGGAGTTTTGTAAACAATAGAAAGGGAAGGGTATCAATACCTAATACTATGACATTTGGAAATAATTCCTCGTCAAATGGTCTAGATATTAGCAACCTGTTTTCTGATTATTTTAGTTCGGTTTTCGAAAAAGATAACACATCAGCTGACACAGCTTGTAACGATTCCCCCTCTGCTTTACTCGACTGTGGCATTTCATACTCATTACACGAAGTAACTTTAAATCAAAAAGATATTTTAAGAAAAATAAAACAATTGGACAATAATAAAGGGCCTGGTCCCGATTTGATTCCACCGTCGTTTGTGATATCTTGCAGTAAAGAGTTGTCTTTACCTTTGTGCATAATATTTAATAAATCTCTTTGTAATGGTGTTTTTCCCAAGCGTTGGAAAACAGCTCATGTTATTCCTATTTTCAAACAAGGGGATAAGTCTAAATGTGAAAATTATCGACCAATAAGTATCCTGTCATGTTTTGCCAAATTGTTTGAATCTCTTGTATACAGTTATCTTTATAACCATGTCAAGCCATTAATCTCTGATAAGCAGCATGGTTTTGTAAAAAATAGGTCCACTGTAAGTAATCTGCTAGAGTACAAAAATTATCTCTGTCAGGCTTTTGCTGAGCGAAGTCAAGTCGACGCAATTTACACCGATTTCTCTAAAGCTTTCGATAAAGTTAACCACCGTTTATTATGTCATAAGCTTTTCCAATATGGATTCCATGGAACTTTATATCGTTGGATATGCTCTTATCTACAGAATCGGAGTCAATTAGTCGCTTTAAAGGGATTTCTGTCATCGCCAGTGATAGTAACATCGGGTGTTCCTCAAGGATCTCATCTTGGGCCTTTATTCTTTGTTTTGTTTGTGAATGATCTTGTAAATCGTTTGTCCTGTAAGTGCCTCCTGTACGCTGATGATTTGAAAATTTTTAAGACCATCTCTGGGACACGGGACTGTTATTCATTGCAAAACGACTTAGATACCGTTTTTCAATGGTGCAATACTAATCTAATGACTATAAACGTTGACAAATGCTTTGCAATTTCGTTTACAAACAAACGCAATAAAATTCTAAATGACTACAAAATTGAAGGTCGAACTTTAAGCCGCTCTTATATTGTGAAGGACTTAGGAATATTGTTTGACGATAAACTCACCTTTCATGCGCATTATCAACATATTATAACAAGAGCCAATCAACTTCTAGGTTTCATTCTGAGATCGACAAAAGTTTTTAAGAAGAATCGCAGTGTAATATATCTTTTCAACTCTCTAGTAAGAAGTATATTAGAATATGGTAGCCCGATATGGTCCCCTAATTACAAAGTGCATATCTATAATATTGAAAGGATTCAGAGAAAGTGTTTAAGGTTATTATGTTATCGCTTGCAACCTGGCCGTCTGAGCTTGAGTTACGAAGAAAGATTAAGTAAATTTCAGTTGGAATCCCTAGAAACTAGGCGTAAATACTTTGATCTCATATATCTCTATAAAATAATTCACTCTCTCATTGACTCCCCTCATTTATTATCGATGATATCGTTTAACATTAGATTCAGAGCACGAAATTCCAATAAAATCAATATATTTATACTTCAAGTTTATAAAAATAATATCTCTTTTTATAATCCTTTAACTAGAATGTTACGCCAGTACAATGATTTACTGAAAGAATTTAGTCAAATTGACATCTTTGTTCGCAACTTAAGCCAATTCAGTAAACAATTAAAATCTATTTTATATACCAATTCCTAATTTGTCAACCCGTAGAACTCTGTTATGTTAATTGTTGTCATGTTTTTGTTCACATTTTTTTTTTTTTAGTCTCCGTTCGTTACCAAATGTATTAACTTAGTTGTAAGCACATGTTTTTTACCTTACAATCTAGATTTGTACCTTAGTTTTATTTTTTTAGTTGTATTTTCAATTGGTTGTAAAGTGTATTGTGTTTAATAAATAAATAAATAAATAAAACATCTTTACCCAGTACATCGTCATCGCAAATTCAAGCTGTCAAAGTTTCACCAACAACCCAAAGTCTTGCTCCGGTGCTTCATGGACCTGGACTGGCTGGGGTGGGTTAGTTATTACCATGGGGGACAATGCACAATATACCCTCTGCGGGTCGTCAGTACAGGCCTTGAACACCCCCTCTCAGAATGAGAATAAGAATCACCTTCTTACATACTAAAATATTGTATAATAGACTGACTTGATATTACAACACTCCATGTCATATATTTTAAGCCGTGGACATATGCCGAATGTAAGTTTAGACGTGCCTCTGACTACTCTAATAACAGATGATTCTCAAAAGATTCAATTTGAATTCTCGAAGGGTAAAAAGTAGTGAGCTATCTTTACTTTACAATTTATTTAACGATTTTTGACAGTTGAATTTTCTTTCAAATCTTTTGTTAAAATCCGATTTGCTAAATTATAAGGTAAGTAGGTACCTACCGTTAAGTTACCTATATTAATAAGATCATAAAAACATGGATGCATCGAAAGGCAATAATGATAAGAGCAACTGCAAAAGACTATAGTCGACTATAGTCGAAAGGAAATAAGTGAAGAAAGGGACGGTCTTTGTGGTAAAACATATTGATGAAATGAAATGAGATATCACAACAACATAAACACAACACAGCAAGCGGCCAACACTCTGTATGGTGAAACGAAATCGTCATTCTACCACAAAGACGGGATCCAGAGAGAGGATGGAGAAGGAAACATAGAGGATGGAAAAGGAACCATATAGAGGATGGGAAAGGAACCATAGAGAGGATTGGCCCGACATTGGCAAACGATACACCCTGCACTGGGGAATCGCACCTTCCTATTCATCCCTATCATATTTAGTACAATTTTTGTCACGATATCTTCGAGGTATACCGGCATATATATGTAGGCAATGTAAGTAAGATACTTTACTACCTCGGAAATAAAACAGCTCTGGTACTTATTTCAAAGAAACTGGGTAATAAGATAACTAAGTCATTTAAGTTTTTCCAAATTCTTTAAAAATGCTGATCCTACTGCCAAATATCCCTATTACAACTTATTAACAACTTATTAGATAATAAGTCGTTAATTACTTAAGCTACTTCTTTGCACCCTGTAAAATGAGGTCATCAACAGGCAAAATAAATTGAAACTCATGTGAACAGCATATTCTTATCGATTACTTTGAAATGCGATTTGCACTTATCACTGCCACATACCACGGATTAGATAAATTGATAATAACTTGTGGTTTCATCGAAATCTTAAATCGGGTGATTCTATTTTAGGAACCTGTACTCATGTACAGTTCAACTCAGTCTGCAGAAACAAAAGCTATAATGGAATAGAACTACTTATATAGGTGCGACCTTCTGCCAGTCGTTATTTAGCTGCGGTTACCGATTCAAATTGCGATATCTTGCCCCTGTTCCAAGTACGAATGGAAGGTGCCGTTCCCATGCCCCACGAATGCCATTCACTTACTCCACGGCAGCTCAACAGTCTCCCCAGGAAGTTCTGGGACAATCTCAACTGGTTCCGAATCTTCGACGACTTGGACCGAGCCGCCGTCGCCAGGTGGGGCGGGGTAGGGGTAGAAATACGCGGGATGGACGGGGTAGTACATCACCCCCGGGGCGTACATTTGGGGGTAGCCAGGGGGACCACCGGGGGGTGGGGGGTGACCGCCAGGGGGTGGCGGGTGGTAGGGTGAACCGCCATAGCCGTGGTAAGGACGTCCTGGACAGTTAGTGTGGTTATTTTCAGGATAATTATGTTTTCTTGATATAAATCTTACTAAGCTACTAAGCCGTAAATTAGTAGTGAGTGACTACTAATTACGGCATGATTTAACTGATGATGTGTGATAAACTAAACGTTATTAATGATATCAAAACTCCGAACTTGAAATCACACCCTCTCCTTGGAACTACGAACTTGGGAACTTGGAACTACGAAACATAAAGTACGGCCATATTTTCATGCGATACTAAAGTTTTGTTTTCGACAGAGCCACATATAAGGAGAGTTGCGGGTTTAGAATTCCCGACATAATCTTGAATGTTTGTTCATCTTTTCTTTTAGACTCCCGACATTTATATTTAGTTAGTACCTATAAAAACACATTATCACGATGGCCAGGTATATGTTAACATTTGCGAATTGCATAATAATATCGGTAAACCTCAGAAGTTAGAGGTAGCTTCCGTCAATTTTGATTCCGTTTCGTCTTGGCGTGTTTTTTTTTATTTTTATTCACGTTTTTTAAAAGATTTGTGAATAGTTTTGGGTATATGGCCTTGTCATATACCACTTTCTATTGACATTAGTTCAGTTATACCGAAGCTTCGACGGGTAAGAGTAGCAGTCTCGTACAGAGTACGAATAAGTAAAATGTAGTTGCAGTCGATTACAAATAAGACTACCTATATCTCTTGAGCGCTTGCAGTGTAGCCCACCTTTCCACTGTGCCGAATGTATTCTCAAAATCAATGAACGTCAATGACTAACGTTCATCTGAATGTGATCGATGGGTGTGGACGAGAATAGGTACCTACTAAACCATATCTAAGATATCAATACGTTTAAATATCATGCAGTATAAATAAAGGTATGGTAGGAGTTTTTTTTGTACGACACTGAATCGCTTGGCCTTCATCTCATCTGGTGTTGAGTTAAAATAAGGCTGAAGAAAGAATTCATGAGTACCTACCTACGCCTATATAATTTGGTAACTAAATAGAGGTTGTTAGAGGCCTACGTCAAAAGGCTCTGTGATAAAGATAATTAGATGTCTAAAAGACTAATAGCTCAGAATACATAAAAGTATAAGTGCTGATGGTAATAAAATAAGTTCGGATATGTTAATATTGAAATTACCCGTGAAATTACCTGTGGTTCCATTCTAGTGCAGTGGGACAAAGGGGGGAAAATACCCATGAACCCAACAGTGGTTTAAAGTAGTGGGATTTTTTTTAATTAGTTAATATTTAAGAATAAACGTTAATAATTTAACTAGGTACTGAAATAATGCTAGATTGCTACACATACCTTTATGGCGTTAGTAGGAACATACAACTAGTTAAATACGTAAAACAAATCTAAAAGAAAACATTAAGGAAGTAGGTAGGTACTTAACTAAGTAGCGTTAAATTGTTATTCAAATAGAAAATCGATTACGTACCAATATCAGATAAATATGATATTAATAGCCATTTCATCAGTAACCCAGCAATATGGCAACAATAAATTTAAAGGGGTCTCCTTATGCACGAAACGAGTCTTTATTTGACTTTTATTTTTTGCTCAACCTTAAAATCGGTAATTTTGAATTTAACTTGCTGTAATGTATAGCAACAAATATTAAACCTCCTTCAGAACTAAATGCATTTTTTTGTCTCGGAACTTGTGCTAGAACCTTCGGTGCGCGTGTCCCACTCGCACTTATCCCGTTTTAATCCAGAGGTCCCGAGTTCGATCCCCAGGGGAAGTACAATATTGTGCTTGGTTGTTGGTAGGACTTTGTTTAAGTCCGCCTGGCTAACTTCCACCATCTTACCTAATTCTGTCGCCATAACAACAATTCTTAAATTGTTGCGTTCCGGTATTTAGAGGGAACATAGCCAGTTCCGCGTTATTATAACTTGAAAATCAGGTAAGATGAAGGCACTTCCCGTCGTACAGTATAAAAGAAGTTTATTTACTACTCTGTATACTGTCACCGGACACGGGCCATCCGAAGTTATAGGTTTCAAAGGAGTCCAGAATCCAAAGCAGAGAAACTGGATATTTACATCTTACCTAAATCTAATGTTGTAACACTGACAGTTTTTTTTTTTTTTGTACGACGGGGAAGCGTTTGGCCTTCATCTCACCTAGTAACAAGTTGAGATAAAGCCGAAGGTGGAGGCGCACTTCACCCGGAATCCTCAACAAACTGAGGAACTGGCTATCTTACCTCTGAATGCCGGAACACAACAATTTTAGATTTGTTGTTATGGCGACAGAATTAGGTAAGATGGTGGTAGCTAGCCAGGCGGACTTAAACAAAGTCCTACCACCAACCAAACCAAGCATAATATATTGCGCTCCCCGTGGGGATCGAACCCGGGACCTCTGGATCTGAAATCGGTGGGTTGAACCACTAGACCACAGAGGCGGTTAAACGTTAACATGTTTTAAATGAGCAAAATGTAGGTTTTCCTATGATTTGAATGGAACTTGACAAGGCAATGAAATAGAGATCAAGTTATTTCTCGGTTAAAATAGTCCATCCGTATCATTCGTATTCGTACTTATATCAATCGTAGTGGGACTAAAAAAGTAAGTGAGTAAACTTATGTATGTAAGTAGGGCTAAAAGAGATTCGAGAGTTTGATATAAATTTCACGTTGATACCTCTATACGTTCCTGTGAAAAAAGGTCTTGACAGTCAGACGGACAACAAAGGGATCCTCTAGAGGTTCTTTTTTCGTTATGAGGTACGGAACCCTAAAAAACAGAAGAAGACGACAGTCGACTGCCTGCGATTCTATTTGTTGTAACAGTTGGCATCATATTTACTTTAAGAGTCATAGCTTTATCAATAACGCTATCAACACAATATGCCTGCATACAAAGATGATCAACATAGCAGTAAGTTTCTTAGTAAGTAGGTAATTGCGTATAATTAACTCAAAAATCGATCCACGCTCTGATCAGAGGTGAATATGCCCTGTGGTCTAGTTGTTCACCCACCGGTACCAAACCCAGAGGCCCCGGGTTCAATCAACCTGGACCGTAACAATTTTTGTTGGTTTGGCTGGTGGAATGACTTTGTTGATCTTCATCTGAACTGAGTTTATCGCTATAACAACCATTCTAAATTGCTGTGTTCTGCTATTCAGAGGTAAGATAGCCAGATCACAGTCTGTTGAGGATTCCGTGTGAAATACGCTTCCATCTTTGGCCTTATACATGACATAAATGCTACCCCGTCATTTGTCATTATGTCATTGTTCGATAAAAAAAATATCTTAGCAGTATTAATTTTATATTTAACAAGCCTCATAGCTCAGTTGGTAGTAACTCTGCCTTCTGAGCTGTAGGCTATGGGTTCGATTCCCACCCAGAACAAACATTTTTGTTTTTTTATTTATACAACTAGGAGACGGAACAAATCGGTAGCCCACCTAATGTTAAGTGCACTCTTGCCTATAACAATGCCTTACTTAGGTCAAATCCACAAGGAACATAGCCTACACGGCACTGCATTGCGCCCGTCAACTTGAGGCATAAAAGTGTGATGAATATAGATGTTTGTTCTGTGTTTAGGTGTTGTATTTATAATACGTAGGTATGTATTTAAGTATTCTATCCGTAATCTAGTTCCCACAATACAAGCTATGCTTAGTTTGGAGCTGGATGGCGCTGTGTGAATTATTTATTTATTTTATTTATATTTATTTATTTATTTATTTTAATTCGGAAAACCAACAGCTACAAAAAAAATCCTTAAAAACTTAAATAGAAATAGTTAGCCAATTATAGGTATTCACTAATAGTAACATTGTACCTAATAATAATAATAATAATAATGATAATATATTATATGTTATGGTCACCAACCTACAATATTTTTTTGAGAAAGAAAACAAGTACGCATCCTTGTGCCATGTGTCGCTCGTCTATCATAGGTAGGTAGGTATTAGTTATTGTTTTTCAGATACTAAGTCTGGTCGTGATCTAGACTAGATAATTATACGAGTAGGTACTTATCTTACAATTATTGTTATGCTGAATAGGGTACTGAGGCAAATCAGCTACTTACCATAAGGTTAACATAAGTTAAACCTAGGCATGGCTAGGGACTTTTTGTTTTGAAGCGAAAACTAAGTGTTTTTTTTTTCAGTGATTTTTCAAAAAAAGGTTTAATTCAATGTGTGTTCACAGCCTAAGTAATCAGAAATTACATAAAATAAGCCAAAAAAATATTTCAACCGGAGGCATCAATTGCTATCAGCGATATTTTCGCAATCCACGATTAGATACAAAGACAAGAACAAAACAAAATTATCAGAAGAGGACACAATCATTTGACAATAATGTATTATGTTATCAATCAGGGGTATGTTATCCCTGAATTTGGGACCAAAAACACATTTTCTTTTTCAATAAGAGTGTCACACAAGGAACGTACCTATTCCTCGAGAAAGTTCTACTAGTTTAGTTTTAAATCCACCTTATCACTTGTTATCACAATCACATACCTGCGGACATCTTGGCTCACGTCTCGTATACAACTAACGGTACTACCTTAGCCGTATCGCTATATATTTTACAAATGTGTCAAGTGTAGATAGGACTCTGATAAGCGGGGTGATTAGCTGGCTAATTGATAATTCAATGTGTCATATTGTAGTTTTCACAAATAAACGTTCACGCAATTCTTATTAAGGAAGTGAATCAAATAGATAAGGAGAGACAGGAATACAGAACCTAGGTTTAAGGTAGTGATCTATCTATATACGCATAATTCTCATCAAACTTTAACAGTCTAATGTAATATTATTAGTGTTTATATAGATTGGACTATAACTGTAGGTAGGTACTACGAATAGGTAGTGATAATGTATAAAATATTTAGTTGGATTCGTAGGTATAGGTACAGTTAGTTCCTTGGTTTTGTGATTAGGCACCTTTTTGATGTGTTACATCTTTCCACTCGCTTTCCTGCAATCTGTGATAGTGATTTCGTGAAAAGGGACGAAAGTGTGTTCAGGAAGCCGGAGAAACGTACGCTTTTTAGTGGGACTATTTATTCACAAAAAAAATCTAAGCAATTTAACTATATATACAAGGGAATCAGTCGGGCTGCATAGGACCGACCGACATAGGCCACGCCGCGTCCGGCGGCGGCGTGGCGCGGTATACTGACAAAAATGCTCTCGTAAAGGTGAGTGAGTATAAATTAGAGCATTCCATGTTCCATGTTTTGTAACATTCTCGCGAATAGTATAATACAAGCAGGCTCATATTAAAAAAACATTTCCTTGTAATGTAACGTTCTTACGAATGGCAACTACGATACAAGCAAATACTCAAATTAAAAAAGCATTTCCATTGCGAGTGTTCGACGCTGTGTTCGAAGTTTAAGGCGAGTGAGCCTGTAACCTATAACATTCCTTTCTATTTTACGTTTACTTTTCGTCGAAATGTGGGAACTGCTGGTCGCGTGTGCCAGGTTTACGCGCGCTTTCGATGAAATATTACACAAATTTACTCGTTGGCTTGTAAAATCTGTTGTAACAAGGCTTCGAGCGTAATGCTCAATGTTCGGTTCGAGATAAGGTGATACAAGAGCGGCTTGATGTTCTGTTACAAGTAAATGCTCGAGTGTACCTATACCCCTGTCATTAGACGTTTCCTCTTTTTCCAATGGAAAATTATAGTACTTCTGAACAAGTCACGAGTCTATTTTTATATATGTATTATTTCAGGTACATCTACATTAAAGGTAAGTTGAAAACACAATAGCTGAAAAATTTCTCGATTAAAATATTTATTGAAAATGGTACGTTTCAAAATTTACAAGAGAAATATTGTGATACCTACAATTAATATTGACTTACGATTTATTTTAAATGATAGGTTACATATGGATCTACATTAAAGGTAAGCTAGTCTTAATACCAATTCAAATTTAATTTTAATCACGAATTATTTTCAAAACTACAGGCGCACCGCGCTCCCGCCTTTTAATCAGTAGCTCTGTGACCACTGTCCGACGTGTGCTTATCGTCCTCGCAGCGGTCAGACAACACCTAGACTCAGAATAAATATTAGGACGAATTTAAATAAGTTATTTGTTCTGTACAGTAAAGGTATCATCTTATGGTTACATTACCTACCTACATACCAGCAACGCGATCTCAGAATAAGAATTATCAAAAGGTTTTATTTACGATATGCATGCGCCACCTACAGCTTGACTTGTCAACTCTATCTCAATGCTCATTAAAATAAGCGACGGGGAAACGGGATTTAATCCCGATCTTCTGGATATCTTCCTCGGCATAACGGTTTTAACCGCCCCTGTGGTCTAGTAGCCCACCGATTTCAGATCCAGAAGTCCTGGGTTCGATCCCCATTGGGAGTACAATATATTGTGCTTGGTTTGGTTGGTGGTAGGACTTTGTTCGAGTCCATCTGGCTAGCTACCACCATCTTACCTAATTCTGTAACCATAACAACATTTAAAAAAATTGTTCTGTTCCGGCAATTAGAGGTAAGATAGCCAGTTCCTCAGTTTGTCGAGGATTCCGGGTGAAGTGCGCCTCCACCTTCGGCCTTATCTCAACTTGTAACCAGGTGAGATGAAGGCCAAGCACGTCATATAATAAAAAAAGCGGTAACACTACCCCGAACTACCTACGAACGACCCCCACGTGGGGGTCGTTCGTGGGGGCAGACGGTAACAATTCCCTATAAAGCACCTACTACACAGCTGGCTTTTAGAATCCTTAGATTTATTTATTTTATTTATTTATTTATTTATTTACTAAAATCAACAGTCCTTATTCTAAAATAAACTTAACATACATGTTTTTCTTAAGACCAATAATAGATTTACATTTTATAGAAATATAATTTTATAAATAGACAGTCAAGGCGAGAATATTATCATTGTAATACAAATTGAGAAACTGTACATAAGTAAAACCGATCCGTTCCAAAGTTCCAATCCCATACTTTATTGAAACTGTTTATTTCGAGCAACTCTTCATAGTATTCATGACGATGCGCGCCATCTTGTAAAACTGTTCAACGATGTCATCGTCGCTGCGTCTCCTCAAGGGGGGAAGGTTCGCGTACGTCATCACCAGGTCGTGAAGTATAGCTTTCACCACGTGACGCAAGATCATCGGTGTGGGGCGCTTTGTTGAATCAAAGGTCTGGACTGTTGATGTCACCTGAGCAGACAGAGTTAAGGAGTAAATATCAATCAGTTTTTCTTTATTGTACGACGGGGACTATGCTACCTCTAAATACCGGAACACAATAATTTTGGAATTGTTGTTATAGCGATAGAATTAGGTAAGATGGTGGAAGCTAGCCAGGCGGGCTCAAACAAAATTCTACCACCATGAAAACTTGAAGTTTGTCGTCTATAAGAAGAAGCCGTCTTCGAACGGTCCTTACCCGTATTTTAATTAAAATAAATAATATTAACCTCCGATGTCCAGAGCTTTAGGGCTTCACCAACCGTCGTCCCGGTCTTTACTTCGTCAGCGACTGTTAAATTATGATTCAAAACTACGAGGTGATGCTTGCGACAAATATCTGTAACCAATACAATACTTGCAAATATGTGTGAGCCTGCGAAAAACTAAATGAAATGTTTGATACCTTCTACACAGCCTGCTTCGTCATCTTTATGAGGACAGTCTGCCTTCCCATTGCATATTGCTTCGATTGGTATTGAGTGATCGGTTGCAACGGACCCTCCACAAAAATATTGAGTGAGCTTAGATTCAACTTGGCACGCCCGGCGACACACATTGGAACAATCCTGGAGTAGGCAATCGTTGTTTCTACAAAGGCACCTATCGGATTTCATGACTTTCACGTTCCCAATGTGGGAATGCTTCAAAGCGTTCACAAGTTTATCACTAATAGACATCAAGAATATGTAACTCTCGTTCATATCCAACATTGACGATGCTTTCAATTTTATGTCATCGTATATCGCTACGATCCTTGAAAAACATTCCTCTCTGAGGTCTTTCACTTCGAACAAATCTACACTGCGATTTCGAGTCAACTTCTGCAGCTTCTCTATTAGCTTTTGTAAAATCATGAATTTACTTCTAAGATTTTGTGTTTCAGCTTTCGTGATTCTCGTCTTAATCATATCAACAACATAGCTGTACATGTTACCAGCTTCGAATATAGAAGGACCTGAAACTAGAGTATTTATTTAATTTATATTAGTTAAATAATTTTGTTTTGTTAGTCATTTTCTGAAAAAGTTAAGCCTATTAAATGAGTGTAAAAATGATAACTACCATTATTAGAACATCCCTTTTCGTCTTTTTCATCATAGCAATCGAGTTTACCATCGCATATCAAGTCCAGCGGTATGGTTTGCTTATTTGTAACTGCTTTACAATGCCATCTACCAAGATTATACCTTTGTATACATATTTGATCACAATCTACTGAACATTTCCCTATACAATACTCTTCATCACATTTGCACGATTTCGGAACCCAAGATTTAGTTGCTTCAGATTCCTTTACAATATCGTTTTCGATTTCATTGAACTTGCGACTTCTAACATTAATAAAACTCGTACATAGTGTACTTTCTAGTGCAACAGATAGCACTTTAATAACTTCTGCCAATTCATTTACAGTGGTTCTTACTTCTATTGGCTCGGTGTTGGATTTTCTTTGACTGGAGTTCGAAGGTAAACTTGAATATTTTTGTATAAACTGGAGTTGGCTTTGAAGAACACTGTTCATGATGTCATTCTGTTTTGCTATCAGAGAATCATCTACATTTGTGTGACAGTTTGCTGAGATAATATTTTCGATATTTGACATAATTTCCCTAGCATCACGAACTTTATCTATACCTGAAAATTATAATCATAATACAGCAAAGACAACCTAAGGTGCCTACCTAATAGGTAGCATAGAAGGTAACCACAAATACCATGTACTGCACAGTCTCGCTCATCCGAATCATCAAAGCATTCATTTATGCCATTACAAAGTTTTTCTATGGATAAATTTTGGCTATTGCAATTGATAGTCCTGAGCCTTTTTAGCATTAGACATACGTGCTTATTTTTATCATGACAAGTGGCAAGCGTTACGTTAGTAGGTGGAATCACAATTTGACCAGTAGTTTGTTTACTATTAATATCATTTTCACTTTTAATTGCTGTTGAATTCGCCAATTTGAGATTTATAACGTTTTTCTTGACGTCGATTTTTTTGTTAAATTTTATTTCAACTCTTCTATCCTGCCTTTTCTTTTTGACCAGCAAATCATTAATTTTCTGTTTAATATTATTAATAATTAATCTGCGGTCTTCCGACGTTTCAGCATTATTTAATGATTTTTCAACAATTTCCATGACCTTTTTTGCAGTATTTTTCAATTTGTCTATTTGCTTGTTACCCGGATCCTTCTTATAAATTGGTTCTGATTTTTTTACATCATGAATAACGTCTTTATTTTTCTTGTTTTCAATATATTCAATTTCCATTCGTCTAGCAATGTCACTATTTTTGATTGCAGCATCGATAACCTTTTTTTGAACAGTTCTAATGATATTCCCACGATCTTCGGGAGTTTTGCCATATTTAACCGATTTAGGAGTAATATCCATGATCTTTTGAGCGATGCCTGCTGATTTCTCTTTGCCTGATCTCACTGGTGTCTGAAATATTATATCGCTATCACTAGATAAATCATCGTGTTCGACATGTTTACTTCCAATTGATTTTATGGCATCCATTATTGTCGACACGTATCTCTTGCTAATACCTAATGACTTCGCTGATTTCTTCAATTTTTCTTCTATTTGTACCGTTAAAGTTTCCCTTTTTTCTACAGGAATGTTAGCAAACGATTTGAATGTAATGTTGGAAATCTTTTCGATAACTTCAGCGATAAGGGCGGATTTTGACTTAGTATCACTATCCTGACCTGTAATAAAAAAGAGATAAAATAATGATCTCCAAAAGTACTAAACTGATTTAAATCAAATTTTGAATAAAAATTCAGTGCAGGCTAGTTAGATTACATAAACTGAAAAAACTTACCATTGCAGATCAAAACACAAAAATTTAAAATAAAAATAAGGATTAATCCTGCCATATTTTTGTAGTCTCAGTTTACTGCCTGAAGCACATTTCATTAAATGATAAGCTCTTTATGATATTCCAAATAATTACCTGTAAGACCTATTAAACGTCCATATTTTAATTATTTTTATTACTAATTTAAAGGTACCTACATATCTAGCTATAAGTATAGGTATACTTAGTTAGGTACTTTAATAAAACACAGAAAGCACAGGTATCAAGGTAGGTACTATCTACTACTAGGGTAGGCAAGCGGGAATTTCCGGATTTTTTTGGCCGATTTAGGAACCGGGAAATCGTAAGTCAACCGGTAGTTCAGAAAAAAAAACACGCTTAAATCACTACGCCTACAGCCCATACTTTTTAATGATATATTTTTTGTATACACCTACTGGTGCATGCAATCACAACTTTTGATAGTAAAATGCATTAGATATACCTACCATAAGCCTAGCCGAGAGGTTATGTGTACGGAGGCGCTGGATGGCAGTTCAACACAGCACAGCACAGTTTTTGTAAACTTACATGATAGATTTACATTTCACAATGTAATTCCCACTGTCTTTACCTACTCGTGAAAACCTAATTATTAGCTCACTGTAACATTTGAAACCTTAATACCCTTTTGTGTCGTTGTGTGAATCGATGTGCATGTCTCCAGCTCGCACAGAACGTGTCTGTAATTTCTAAATATGCCAATATTTTGTGCAAACTTAGTTCAATCTGAAAATCTAGTTTAAAATCGGTTCCAATCAAACTTCGTAGATACAAGCCTAAGTAGGTGTGTAAGCCAGGGACAGGGTCTTGTCAAGTCTTGTCTTGTCAAGCTGGAGACATGCACATTATGTAAGGTACTGTTTTTATAGTCAAAACGCCGCGTCCCAAATTGGGTCGTTGCATACCATTCGAGCGAAATTTAACGCGACCTAGTTTGAGCTTCTTATCATCTGAGAGGATAAATGTTACAAGCCTTTACCATCACTATCATCTTACTGCCTTATCCCACACTTGGGTGTGGTAGGCACAACAAGCTATTACGGATTTCCGAAACTTCAGAACTTCTACATCTACACCTTCAGCACCTTTTGCCTTATCTTAACTTGTAACCAGGTGAGATGAAGGCCAAGCGCTTCCCCGTCGTACAATAAAAAAAACCTACCTTACCTGCCTATTTGTATACGTAGGTTGGGTACCTACTTACGTACCTAAACGCTTTATCTTATATTTTAGAAAGATGGAACTTAGCTTTGTTTATACGAGTAGGTAGGTAGTAGGTATGTTAACACAATACTTTTTATAGGAATGAGCTTACCTCAGAGAAGCGTGGGTAGGTAAAATTGTAAGTCACGTCACAACTGAGCTACAGCTGTGTAAATAGGAACAAGAATTAAGAATCTATATAGTTATGTAGGTACTATCTAGATATGTAATTTGTATAATTAGCTACTACCCCATTACGTTTCGTATCTACATATGTACTTATCTGGTACCTAATACTGGTAAGGAATGGAATTATTTGCCTTCGTCTGTTTTTCCGCACGAGTAGTATTAGTCTTCAAGTTCAGAGTAGGTATATAGGTAGGTTCCTTTTAAGCAAGCGTGTTGTGTACACAGACGACGGTCACTGCTCGTTAGATTTTCTGAGACATATACCGGTCTGGCCCGGGATGCCCAAACAGCTAGTGTTGAGCTTGTCACTTTGGTTTTCTTTGTTGTAAGTCTAGTATGAACAAATATTCGTCTGCTCGTAACAACAGCGTTTAACAGTATTGTTAAGCGCTGTTGTAACTACGTAGGTATGTACGAGAACACATAGCACTAGCATCAGAGTGACAATACTGCGCGCCATCGCCGCCGCCGCGCCATGCGCGGCAAAATTCACGAAACGAGTCTTGGATCAGGCTAATATTTGACTGTTATAAAATAATATAATACCGAAGATTCCAATACCTATTACGAATATGCATTACTAATATTAGGTTACCTGTTACCTATACCTATTAAGAATATATTTGTCACACCTCTAGCCGCTGGTCGCTAACCTGGCTGGGTGCGAAAAGAGTTGATTCTGAAAAGTAAAAAGCTTTATTTCATTAGGATAATCATGCAGAAAGTTGAACAGTCTGAAAACCGAAATATCGATAAGGTGAATGTGCAACTTGATGTGGTAAAACCGTCCACTCCTCAGAGTTCAGCTCCAAGTCCGGCCAAATCAGAAACTGTGTCTGATTCAGGAGCACCTGCCAAATACATGAAGGATTCGTCAGAAAGCGAGGATGACTCCGTTTCCGAGGTAAAACGTTATTTGTTTTCGACTGAGGCGGTGGCGCAGGGAACGTAATTATCTTTACCGCTCCAAATACTGCAAGGGACATCTTGTAGGTACGCTTGTCTATATTTATCGTGTATTAAACCATTCCTTCATCGACGAACCTTTTCCTTTGTAATCAATAGCACGCTCTGTGTCGAAGTAATCTCAGATACAGTACGTCGCTTGCCATTGGCAAAATAAAATTGATAAAACGTCAGAAGTCACAAGTACATTCACGAGCATAGGAATGGAACTTGGAATTATCATTGGTTGGCTATATATATATTTGAGGTCTCCCTGATTCACTCGAGCTCCAGTGTCTTCTTTTGACAAGTTAGCTAAAGTGGGTGCAAATCTTGCACCTAGTGACCGCTACCTCAGCCTTACAAGACTATCAACAATGTAAATAAAGAAAATACTAAAACAACACTGTTAAGGAGCACAAACTGTCCTACAGATCAAATATGATATTCCAAACTCTGAACAAGAAAATATTCCGGTATTTTAACAGCTGGACTGGCTGGGCTAGGTTAAACCATGAGGCACAATGCTCAATTCACCACAGCAGCATGTCAGTGCAGGCCTTGGTCACCCCCACTCAGCATAAGAGCAAGTGTCTATTTGTATTTTGTACAGTAGCTACTTATGATGTTATTTATAACTGCATGTATACCTAAATGTTGAATGTAGGTCTCCTCCAATAAATGCCAAATGTCCCTGCACTGAGCCGATTTCTTCCAGGTTTTTCCTCTCAAATAAACATTGTCTATATTAAGTTTAAACTAAGATATATGTAGTGATATTTTTATTTGGCTTTGTAGTCTATGATGGAGTGAGTCTTCCATGATAATGCCAATTAATCTTCTTATAAGCTAGACTTGAATATCTTCCTAGTTTTCCACAAAGATCATTAAAAAAGCAAGCCATTGCCTCTGTAAAGTGTGGTGTACCATAATTGAAGACTAACACTGGTGTCATTTGGCAGGCCGAGGTGGCATGGGAAAGGGGTACTGAGCTGCCTGAGTTCCCTCTGCCTGATGATGATATTGAATGTGATCATGAGCAAGCAACACTCGAAGCTTTGATAGAGGCAGCAGGTAAGTCTCCAATCTGGTATAACTTTGTATTACCTATTCTCTTACGTGAACTTTTTTTTATACAGTTATGAGACTAAGCAATCAGCCAGTGTAGTAGGAAGTACTGTCACATCCACAAAGAACATATCCTACACGGCACTGCATTGCGCCCGTCAACTTGAGGCATAAAGGTGTTAAGACTCACATGCCCATAGTTTCACCGACAACCATACCTACCTATAATGGTAGTAGGTACTTCCCTGGACGAGCCCTTTCACAAGGGTTTACTACTATTAAACAAACTACTAATCTTAAATAATTAACAGAGTGTTGTACCTACAGTGAGTCTAAAAATTAAGAAAAAAGAGTAATAATAAAAAAATAAGGCTTGGTAAAAAAAAAATTGATCCAATTAAACTCATTGAGAACTCATTGACGGAAAAATCAAATTGGTCTATTTGAAAAATCATATTGGCCTTTGCAACAGCCGCAATTCGAATCTCAATCTTTGATTTTGTTCAATACATGAACACACACACTAAGTAAATGTCCTTGATGAGACCATGTTCCTGATAACCCGTGTGAATGGTCTTAATACATAACTTAGTGCATCCCTGCTTAGCAGTATTCTACAATAGTAAGCTACTACACTAAAACGTTCACCGCCTTGTCTAGGTAAAAAAAAATCCCGTTTCACAGTGCTGTTCTGACAATTCTGACATGCATTTCGAATTGAACGACTCAAACCGCACGATATTGCTTTTCCTGTAAATAGATAAAAAAAAATTTTGCTTGTGGGAATAAAAAATGAGAAAGAAAATGCTTGTCGCAGGTGTCGGCCTGCTCACCTCTGAAGAAGACGAGCTAGCCGAGCCCGAGGTGGTCCGCCGGCTGAGGTCGGCAGTCACCCACGCGCTCGACGAAGCCACTGCCGCTCTCATGCGGATGCGGAGCGAAGATCCCGCCCCCAAAAAGAAGTATGTTACACCTTTTATTTTTTATTTTTTGTATGTTAATTTTAATTTAGAATAAGGACTGTAGATTTAGTAAATAAAATTGTCTGACGGAGAAGCGCTTGGCCCTTCATCTCACCTGGTTATTAGTTGAGATAAGACCAAAGGCGGAGGACCCTGAATCCTCAACAAACTGGCTATCTAATCCTGCCATAGGCACCAGTCTCACACAAAACAGGTTATTCTAAACTTAAATTTTAGCTTTACCTATATAATGTAAGTTATTGACCTTTTTGTTTGATAAAAAAAAACCTTACCTCTAAATGCCGGAACACAACAATTTTTAGAATTTTTGTTGTGGCGATAGAATTAGGTAAGATGCCTTTACTGCTCAGCTACAGAAACTTGGCCCTTATGGCCCGTGCTTATAGCAAGCATTTTTGTTTTTATATGTAACTAGCTGAAAATACCCGCTTCGCTACGGCAAAATAACGGAAAAACGGAATGGCTGTGATACCTAAATAAACACATAAGAAAAGAGTCTTTGGAATTCTTAGCGCATTAAAGACTCGCACCTGTCTAGTGTTATTAGCGGATCTAGGTCCGATTCACGTGTGGCGGCATTCCTTTGTGAGGTTTGGTCGCCGAGTCGTATTGTACGGACATTGCAGAAATTACCTGATTGCTTTGGAAGACCATCGTCGGTCTTGGGCACCTACTGCCACTGTTAATGGTCATCAAAGAGCCATGTCAAACGCCTATGGTGGCGGCTCGTATGGTCACCAGGGAAATCACTGAACCGACTACGGACTGAGTTGGCCACTGCAATCATAATCTAGCCAGGTGTGACATAATTATACTCCTCAAGCGCACATTGCTAGCGTTGAGCTCCCGTACAGGAAAGTATGGCCCACCTACTTTCCTGCCTGCTATGCCCCGTGGAGCAGTGGAGGTTGCTTAGTACTGGTCCAGGAAGGTTTTAATGTTTTTAAACGTTTTAATCGAGAAGGAGAATAAGACATTAAAATTTACTAATGACAGTGTTTAGCCTTCATTGTCATTAGTAAATTTTCAGGTCTTCTCGTGTAGATACCGGTATGAAAGCTTGTCTCTAGGACTAAATATTCAATTAATTTCAATGTTATTTTAAACAGACAAATAAATGACAAAATGATACATAAATTGAATATTGCAAGTTAAATAAAAAAAAATACTCCCTTTCCCCTTCTAAGGGGAGAAATTTCCAAAAAAAGCAAAATTTACTAATTTTCAACAGGATGGATCAAATGAAAAGATACCTGCGCACAAAAAGATTTGCCTGTGTCACTCTATCAGAGGAAGAATCTCAAAGATTCTTTTTATAATCAGCATTTCAAAGTTTCTACTTAACTACATGCACTATTTCAACTAAATCAAATGAAGCTAAAGATTTTGAATTTTAAGAAAGTTTCAAGTCTTTTCCCCATTTCATCCTTTTAGAGGAATAATAAAAAATACAATAATTATCATAATAAGTAAGACTATTAAAGTTTTTAAAACACTAATTATGTAGTACATAAAACATTTGAACTAAATCGAATGATAAATATTTTAGATGCATGTTTTGCCCCATTTCACCCTTTAATAGTAAGATTTTCTGAAACATATTTTGTAAATTAGCATCTAGTTATAATAAACAAAATTTCAACTCTGATCAAATAAAAAAAAAATTGTTACCGTTTCACCCTTTAAAGGAAAAATTTACGACATTTTTATTTAAGGTTTCATAGTTATTATAAATACACATACTAAATTTTAACTCAATCGGATCATTAATAAAGATTTTGCCTACAAACTGTTATGCCCACAAACTGTTATGCCCCATTTTACCCTTTACTCATAAGATTTTTCAGGTTTTTTTTACACATACACATTTTTAAGATATAATAAACACATTAACAAAATTTCAACTCAATTGGATCAGATATAAATACAGCTCTGTACAAAAGGCTTTGCTCTGTTGCACCCATTAGAGGAAACAAAATTTCAACTCAATTGGATCGGATATAAATACATCTCTATACAAAAAGTTTTGCTCCGTTGCACCCATTAGAGGAAAAATCTCCCAAGTTTTTTTTCATAATTAGCATTTCAAAAGCATTATAAATACATGTTCAAATTTTCAACTCAATTGGATCATAAATTAAGATTTTGCATACAAACTGTTTTGTTTCATTTTACCCTTTGATAGAAACAGACTTTAAATATTTTCTAAATACGCATTTTCAAGCTATAATAAACACATACAAAATTTCAACTCGATCAGATCAAATATAAATACATCTCCATACAAAAAGTTTTGCCCCATTTCACCCTTTTAGAGGAAAAATCTCCAAGTTTTTTTTCATAATTAGAAAGTCAAAATAATTTAAAATACACGTACTAAATTTCAACTCAATCGGATCATAAATAAAGATTTTCCATACAAACTATTTGAGGAATTTCCTAAAATCTTAGTGAGCACCTACATGTCACAATAAACACCCTGGCAAAATTGCAAGTCTGTAGGTCTTACAGTTAGTAAGTTACTCCTAGTAACATCAGCTATCTGCCAGTGTAAGCTGCCAATTTTTTTTGTTTATTTTATATATAGAATAGAATTAATAATAACATAATTATATATAAATTAATTATGTTATTATTAATTCTTTCGTAAGAATAAAAGCTCGATTCATTAAAACAATGCGAAACAGTTATCCAGTAGCCCACGATCTTGTCTAACACGTACCAAATGATGAAACTCCGAGAATTGAGTCCAATCGGGTAGACCCCCTCTCGCGTACGATCGAGTCTGCCGACCCTCGTTCGCGATCGAGGCTCTACTCGCGGCTGTGATCATTGAAGCTTTGATCTTATCTGATGACGTCACCACCCTAGCTCAGCTAGCCGCAGCGCAGTTTAGAATGCGGTTCGATGTTGTCGTATGTCAGTTCCAGTTCCAGCCAACCGTGCAGTTCCTGCACCACTTTATGGAATGCTACCGGCTTGTTGTCGGACCCATCCGCGCCGTCCCTAGCCAAGGCTTGCTTGGATGGCGAAGTGGAAATGGTCAAGAGACTCCTCTCGGAAGGACGGTCCGTTCAGGAGACCACTGAAAAGGGAGAAGCGTTGATCTCTGTGGCCTGCTCTGCGGGTAACTACGAGCTAGCGAAAGTGCTACTAGCCAAGCACGCGATCGTCGAAGACCGCGGTATGAAGGTAAGATTCTCTCACCTCTTGGATGGATCCGCGCAGTACCAGCTTGAGGCTAGGCTTCAAAGCATTAATCAATGCAAGTTGCTTGTATATCAGTCTTCTATCGGACACACTTTGGAAAGTGTGCGGCGGAACTACACAATTTACCATCCTCATTATTCTCTAGGACAACCAGACGCTCGGTGATGTGTCACGGGTTTATGTTGCATAAACCTTCCTCGCGCACTAAGCGGTTTTATGTTTTTTGTTTCCCGATTACTATAACATCGGCGTCTTCAAGTCAATAGTGAATAGGTGCCTTAACATTAAACGCAAGACTAATGATAAAAAAGGTTTACCTCGAAGGCTAAAAAAGCCTTCTCTTCCTTATGGAGACGCAGATAGCCACTCCGTCAGACATGGCGTACCACAACTACCCCTCTCTTGAACACAAATTCTAGAGGAAGGCAGGGGTCTGTGTGTTCGTCCGCGATGACATTTGCTGTCTGCGTCTCCATTGTTTTGAAACATCTGGTCTTCCAACTGTTTGGCTACTGGTGGTTACCAGCACTCAGAAGACTCTCTATGCCTGTGTCTATCGGTCGCATGATGGCAACCAGGAGACAACGAAACTCTTTGCACACCTCACTGAGGCGGTAGACTTGGCACAGCAACGGTATCAGACTTGTATTCCAGGGGGACTTGAATGCCCACAATGCTGAGTGGTAGTTCCCATACCAGGAGACTGTCCACGCGGGAAGACGCGCAACTTTTCCTAATCGCTAGATCTCACTCCCAACTGATTGGTCAAGTTACGCGAATACCGGATCAAAATGGCCATAGAGAGAACTGTTGGACCTTTTCCTGACTACAGATCCTGCCATACACTCAATCGCGGCTCAATTTCAGCGCCATTTGTTTGATCACTGCATGGCGAAATCCGTATCTATCTGTCTCTCCCCCTGATGGCAGCCCAAAGGGCACGAGGGGGACGGAATGCGGCACTTCTTTGCATCTTACCCTTGGCTGCAAGTATGCTTCTATACCAAAAATCCGACTTGCTGCGCACTGGACTTGATTCGCCAGGGAATGGAGTATTTTATTCCATTCTCTGACATCCCACTTGGTGGCAAAGCTATGCCTTGGTTCAGTGCTGATTGCGGTCGTGCCGAGCTGCGTAAACAAGCTGCCTACCAATCTTGGGTGAAGGCCCGCGCCAGTAAAGCAAGATCTCGGAAGGTCTGCGAGAAGAAGTGCATATTTCATACTGCTGCCAAGGCCTGTATAACGGATCGGGATTTCGCCGTTCTTGCACACCAAGAAAACACTGAAATTACTTTCTTTTAGAGGGTTTATTAACAAGTATTTTTAGAGAAAACGGAATTATTTTCTAATTTAGCACGCGGTTATGTTGGCTGTCAAAGGCAAAAAAAAAAGGTCGGACAAGGGCTAAAGCCTTTTTTTTTGCTGTGATTGCCATAACACAAAAACATTCTTTTTTTTTTACAAAATTATTGCCATATAAAGTAAAACTATGATTATTTTTCTACAGATAAATAAAGCGTCGCCTACATGCCCCACCCTAGTGTTGCCTTGACAACACTCACTCCATAGCTATAGGAATCCTGGCGACGCGTGCCACGGATCTTTTTAAAGTGCCTGTTTGAGTCCGCACTGCAACCACACGTACTTGACCGTCCTTACCAGGAAAAACTTCCTGAATGATGCCTCTAGGCCATACGCACCTGGGCGAGTCAGGGTCGGCTATGAAAACAAGGTCCCCTACGCTAAGTGACTTCTGGTCTTCGTTCCATTTTCGTCGGGGTATCATATCTGGTAGAACTTCGCGTACCCACCTTCTCCAAAACAAATCAGCGAGCGCCTGGGCCTTGCGCCACTGCTTCCGAAGTTGAAGGTCGCTGTCGTCGAAGACACCAAGCACGGGCAAATTGGAGGAGTGGCTGAGAAGAAAATGATTAGGCGTCAGCGACTCCTTACTCCCAGGTTCAACTGCGACGTGACTCAACGGTCTGCTGTTGATGATACCTTCAACTTCAGCGAGCAGTGTATTAAGTACTTCATCCTTGGGCGCACGCTCTCTGAGAATCACCTTTAGCGTGGTCTTCACACTGCGGATAAGTCTTTCCCAGGCCCCACCCCAGTGTGGGCTCACTGGTGGGATGAAAGTCCATTTTGTCCCATAATTACTGGCTGTCGATTTTAAAACTTCTTCATCAAGTTCCTGTACCGACTTTTTCAGTTCCGTGTCTGCACCGCGCAGATTCGTGCCATTATCGGAGTACATAAATTTCGGCCAACCTCGCCTGGCAGCCATGCGTCGAAACGCCATCAGAAATGAGTCCGTCGATAGAGCTTACACTACCTCTATGTGGACCGCTCTTACGGTTAAGCATGTGAATAGGACTCCATACCTTTTCTCGCGATGCCTTCCGACAGTCACCTCGATCGGCCCGAATAGGTCCACGCCGCAGTGCGTGAAAGGTCTGTGGTGATGAGCCATCCTTCCAGCAGGTAGACTGCCCATCCGCGGCATCGTCGGCTTGACCTTTCGGATTCTGCAAAGCTTACATTCGGAAATCACAGCTTTTACCGTAGGTCTCAATTTGATTATCCAGTACTTTTGTTTGATTTCATTCACTACCAGCTCCTGATTACCATGGGCAGCTTTCAAATGGTAGTGTCGGGTTATCAGTTTCGCGATGTATTCCTTTCCATCCAGTATGACAGGGTGTTTCGCGTCGAGGGGGACCCCTACGGCGGCGTCGATACGGCCATTTGCTCGCAGTACACCGTGTTCATCGCAGAACGGCGATAGAGTAAGTAGCCTGCTAGACCTACCTACACCCTTCCCAGCTGCTATTTCAGCTAGGTCTTCACGGTACGATTGAGCCTGCGAGTACTTAATTAATAAGTTTTCAGCCCGCGCCATCAAAGTGCAGTCATCAATAGGTGCCTTCCGTCTGCATTTGTCTATAAACTTTAGCATAGTGGCGGTGCTCCTTAGCAGACGCAACCATGAAGAGAACCTACAAGGCTCAGGTATAGTAGGTAGGTACGTACTTACGGTTTGCAAGGTTGATACGCACTCAATATCGCACTTCCCCGAGTCGGTGCCGGTTGACACGATGTCCGCCGGCCACGACTGCTCTGTGCTATAAAGGAATGTGGGACCATTAAACCATTCGCTCTTGAACACGGATGAATCATAAGATTCCCTGGTTGCGAGATCCGCGACATTTAACGCGGTAGGTACGTAGCGCCATTCATTGATATTCGTTAGCTCATCGATTTCACCTAGCCTGTGAGCTACAAACGTTTTATATGTCCGCTTGTCGTTGCGGATCCACTGTAGAACAGTCGAAGAATCGGACCAAAAATATCTACGTGTTGGCTTTATTCTCAATTCAGTCTGTATAGTATCCGCCAGTCTAGCTCCCAACAGTGCAGCCTGCAGTTCCAATCTGGGCACAGTAGTGGGCTTCACGGGTGCTACACGACATTTACTTGAAACGAATGCCACTCTTATTTCGTTGCTCACCGTGCATCGTAAGAATGCTATGGCACACATTGCTTGAACTGACGCATCGCAAAGCGTATGTAGTTGTAGGTCGTTATAACCGTTAGTCGAAGTTGGCGCGCAAGCAGTCGACCCTTCAAGGTCAGAAGCGGATGCATTTATGATGCTTTGGTATCAACGTGGTAGGCGTACGTCACCTATTGATTTGAGAAAATTCAACCATTTTAGCCATCTACTGTTGATATTATCATCTACTAGATCATCTCAACCTATTTTCGCCTTCCATGTAAGTTGTAAAATGATTTTTCCATTTATGGTAAAGGGAGATAAAAATCCATATACATCAAATATACTCATTATCAATCTCAATGCTTCCCGCTTAGTCGGGCGTTTCCCATCCAGTATCTCCTTTGGGATGCGTTTAAACGAAACATCAAATCCCAGGGTATCATTATTGGGGAACCATAAGAGTCCAAGAGTTCGTTCACTATCAAGTTGTTGACCTATTTTTAATTTGTGAGCATTGGATGCTAGCATTTCAGCAGGTAAACTGTTCAGAACCTCTGCGCTGTTGCTCAGCCAGTTACATATTATGAACCCTCCGGACTGGTGAACTTTGTCTATGTCTTGCGCTAGGTTTATGCATGATAGTGCATTGGGTTGGCTATCTAGATAATCATCCATATAGTGCTGAGTGCATATAGCCTCAACAGCAGACGGCATTGATTGCTGGAACCGTTGTGCATTTTTGTTCTTTATAAACTGTGCTATAAACGGAGAACAGCTGGCACCAAATATCAATGAAGTCATTTTATTAGTTTTGATGGGGTCACTTACATGATTTCGCCATACAAATCTGAGTGCGTTCTGATCCTGGGGAAGTATTTTCACTCTCAGGAACATATCTTTGATGTCCCCAGCGATCGCGACTTCATGTTCGCGAAAACGCAGCATTATGCCGAATAACGACATCAACAAATCAGGACCTGTAAGTAGGTAATCATTCAATGATAAACCTTTCGTTTTGGCGGCGGCATCAAATACTAGACGCAACTTCTTTTTGTTAGGATTGTCGACACCAAAATGTGGTAAATACCAAGTCTTACTATTTTTGCTAGGGTCATTGACCTCCTCAGCAAAGCTGTTATCAAAGAGGTGGTTAACTCGGTCAGTGTACCTTTGAGCGTACTCCTTGTCCAAGGACATTTTATGCTCCACATTTTTAAACCTACGCAGCGCATTCATCTCTGAGTCAGGTAACCTACAGTTGGGATCACGCCATGGAAGCCCTACGTGCCACCTACCATCTTTCAGAACAGCTGATTGATCCAACTGTTGTATAGCACGCAAGTCCTCAGCATTCTGTCGAGGCTTTCTAGACACTCCCATGGACTCAATAGTAAATGAGTTTCTTACCTCATTCTGGAGCTGCTGTAGCATCATACTTTCTTCATCCTGTGCAGCCTGGACATCACTATGAATCAAGAGTGTGGTGTGATGCTTCCTTAAATTAACAGGCACCCTACCGTGGAGACACCAGCCTAATGGAGTGAGTGTTGCACAGGGCTCGTCTGATCTACCCCTTCTAATATCTAATGGCATTATTAAATTATAATTATCTTGACCTATCAGTAAATCAGGTTTTAAATTTTCATTACATAATAACCTTTGGATATCATTTAAATGACCAAAACTGTTGCAATTAACTAAACATAAATTTTGTTTTGGCAAATTAAGTTCATTAACACTACGAGCGTTCAGTTCATATTCATTACCATTACATGTAGACAATTGAAGACATACCACTTCAGTGTCACAAACCATTTCATTATTGTCCCATGCACCAGAAACACGCATACTCTCTCTGTTCAGGAATGACACCTGTCACAATATTGACTCATTCACTGTCATCTGACAGTTTGAAGAGTTTTGCCGTTCAATTTTGATCATGACACACTTTGAATTCTGTATTGAACTGAACAAGTACCTAAGTTAACTAATTACTTTTCCCTTGGTGAATACATGTTACATTTTCCTCATGAACAATAAAGATCTCTAATATCTACACTACATAAAATCCATGTGTTGTGTTGTGGAGTGATTTCGGCTGGGCTTCGCGAACTGAAGGTGTGCTTGCTGGGAGAAACATCTGGGTAACCCGGCTGCTATAAGGTTTGAATTTTAGTAAGGTCCGAGCTGATTCTCAGCCTAAAGTAGACCTCGTTCTATCTAGATCTCTTCCCGTGGCGGCAACAGCTTTAAAGGTACGTGAAGTTCTAGCTTTTTGAAACACTCTTTCAGCACGACAGAACACATATGATTGCAAAATTTGCATTATCTTGTAGCCTCTTTTAATATAATAAAATTCATAATTTACAGTCCACTGCCTAAACATTTGGTCCTACGACCCAGATTTTGTGAATTCAGTGTTATTTTATTGTTTTGTTAAAATTATTTTTATTTGTGGGTGGAAGAGTAACGGTTTTCATTCTCGTGGATATTGGTGGTAGCTAGTAAACTTTTTGATTTGTAAGTATGGAAGCGTCCAAAGGTGATGCGAATCGAATTGCACGCGATTACGCTATTATGCGTTTGGAACTGTTAGAAGGGACTGATTTGGAGGGGGTCAGTGAGAAAGACTTAGAGGTTTTATCCCAAGAATTTCATGCTGCTCAACTATCTCTAATCAGTATACTTTCGAAAGGTGATCGTAATGTGGAATTCGCCCATACAATTAGTTTTGAAAAAAGTATGCGTAAGATCAAAGCAAGGTTATTGGAATGCAAAAAGCAGGTATCGGCTAGTCATGAAACCATTGTGGCAAAATTGCCAAAAATTACTATAAAGCCATTTGATGGGAGAATTGAAAATTGGGTATCATTTAAAGAATTATTTGATTCATTAATTCATAATAGGAGTCTTGCGGAGGTAGAAAAATTGCATTACTTGGTGTCCAGTGTAAGTGGATTGGCCTATGAATTAATAAAAAATTTCCCATTGACCGGTTCAAATTATGGTGTAGCTTATCAAACCTTACATAAGTATTATGATAGGAAACGCAATATTGCAGCTACTTATTATGAGAAGCTACTCAAATGTGAGAGTGTAAAGTACAAATCAGGCTCAGAATTGGAACGCATACACAGAACATTTACTGAAAATCTAGCTATTCTAGGTAAGTATAATTTGCCAAATCAGGATTTTATGTTGTTCCAGTTAATTTTGTCAAAACTAGACTCACAAACAAAAGAAGCTTTTGAATTACAATTGGATTCAAATGTAGATATCCCAATGTTTGATGACATTATGGAGTTTTTAGAAAAACGGTCCCGGGCATTAGATAATTGTAAAGCCCCTGTCCCTGTGAAACCAACTGTGCAGAAAAGCAAGCCAGTTTTAGTTGTTCCTTCAAAAGGAGACTGTGGGTTTTGCTCGATAGTCGGTCACAACATTGAAAAATGCCCTGAGTTTATAAAGCTGTCTCCGACAAGCAGGTATCAGGCTATTAAAGAAAAAAGGATGTGTATTTCATGTCTTAGCCTTCACATTCTGTAAAAAAATGCACATCCAAACTCAAATGTGATAAATGTGACCAAAAACATAGTAGTTGGCTTCATTTTGACCAACAACCATCATCATCATCATCATCATCTTTACAAGAATCGTCATGTCCGCAGGAACCATCATCGGTTCATGAAAAATCTGCATCGGTTGCTTTAACTGCTTACCCCCCTCATACAGAAGCTTTGTTCTCCACCGCTACAGTATTAGTTAAAAATAGATTTAAGAAATTTGTTCGGGCACGAATCCTTTTGGATAGTGCAAGTAACTTCATAACACAATCTTGTGCACACCGCCTCGGGTTAAAAATTCATTCTGGGTCCCAGTCTGTGAATGGAATTGGGCAGGTTTCGACCAATACGCTTGGGTCAGTACATTGTGAGTTGATACCCACAAGTAAAGATCTGTCGGCAAAATTGACATTGGAAGCTGCAGTCCTCCCCTCGATTTGTCCACAGATGCCTTCTGGGCAACTTGACATATCGACATGGAATCACATCAAAGGACTGGATTTGGCTGATCCAGAATTTGATAAACCCGGAAAGGTGGACATGTTGGTCAGTGTGAACATTCTTGCTTCGGCACTAAAGCCTGGTTTAGTGAAGGGTGAACCAGGTCAACCCATTGCTATCCCAACTATATTCGGTTGGATAGTAATGGGTGAGTGCACAGTTAACACTGATCATTCTCGCCTTCAGTCTTACTCACATAGTTCTGTTCGAAAGAACTGTTTTTGTACAACATTGTCGTTGGATGAGTCCATAAAAAGGTTCTGGGAATTGGAGACTGTCGATCCACCCAAACCTGTAGTGTTGTCGAAATTGGAATCAACCTGTGAGAACCATATGGAGGTTTCTAGCAGTCGAAACTCTGAGGGAAGGTTAATTGTACCACTGACCTTTGCCGATCCCCAGAACAAACCTCACTTTATAAATTCGCGAGACATCGCACTTAAACGTTTTAAACATTTAGAACGTAAGTTTATCATCAATCCTCATTTTAGGGCTGCATATGTAGCTTTCATGGAGGATTATTTGGAAAGTGGCCACATGGAAGAGGTTGAGCCGCCTTTAAGCAATGTCGGCCCTGTCTACTATATCCCGCATCACGGGGTATTGCGCCCGGATTCAGTCACGACTCCATTGCGCACTGTTTTCGACGCTAGTGCCTCCGATGGAGAGGGCAGGTCCCTAAACGACGTTCTGCTGCCCGGTCCCAAATTGCAAAACAATATTTTTGATATATTGGTTCGGTTTCGGTGGCATGCGGTCGTTTTCACCGGGGACATAAAGAAAATGTATCGCCAATTTTTGGTAGTGCCGGAAGATACTAATTATCAACGTATCGTGTGGCGACCATCTTCTGACCTTCCCATTCGAGATTTCCGGCTTTTGACTGTGACATATGGGGTCTCATGCGCACCATATCAGGCGCTTTGGTGTATGGCTCAGTTGGCCAAGGAATATTCCGCCCGCGCACCACTCGGTGCTGCCGTGTTGCAGCGGGACACTTACGTAGACGATGTCGTTTCCGGAGCAGAGTCAGTTGAGGCGGCAGTTGAGACACGTCAGGACCTTGTTCAAATTCTATCGTCAGCTGGTCTTCATCTCCGTAAATGGACGTCTAACTGCGAAGAGTTTTGTCGTGGATTGCCAACATCCGAGCTATATACAGAACAATTTTGTAATTTTGAAGATCTTCAAGATGTGTCGTTAAAGATTCTCGGAATGTTGTGGTCACCCACAGCGGATCAACTTACCTTCAAAACATCTTCCATCGAAGGTAGATGTACGAAGCGGTCTATTTTGTCCGATATTGCGCGAATTTTCGATCCGCTCGGATTATTAGCGCCTGTCGTATTCCTTGCAAAATACATAATGCAACTGTTATGGATGTCCGGTGTCGATTGGGATGAAAATGCTCCTGCCACCATTGCCGAAGAATGGATGAAATTCAAGGCTCAGTTATCATCGTTGAGTTCCGTCTCACTGTCTCGCAGAATGGTGCCGCCATTTTCCGCTCTCCAGTTTCACGGTTTCTGTGACGCTTCGGAACGTGGATACTGCGCTGTCATTTATTGTCGAGCTATTTGCGTTGACAACACAGTCGAGGTACGTCTTTGCTGTGCCAAATCCAAAGTAGCCCCGCTTCGTAAGCGCTCCATCCCTCGATTAGAACTAATGGCAGCAGTGCTGCTGGCAGAATTAATGTCGTCCGTGGCATCGGCCTTGCAGGAAATTTATCTCATGGACAGTATTTTTGCTTGGTCTGACTCCAGTGTCGCATTAGCCTGGATCAAATCTTGTCCATCTCGATGGAAGACCTTTGTGGCCAATCGCGTCACTGAGATTCAGGACAATATTCCCCCTGATTGCTGGCATCATGTTCCCACTCACGAAAATCCTGCAGATCACGGCTCTCGAGGTTTACTTCCAGCCGATTTGGCCCCTTGTCAATTATGGTGGTCGGGACCAGCATGGTTACGAGGCCCTTCCGAAGATTGGCCACAGTCATCAAAGGTGGAGGATGCGTCTGCTCTGGTCGAACAAAAGATTACAAGTTTGGTCACGGTCAATGAAAGTTCGGTCATCGATAGGCTTATAAATAAATTCTCATCATATGATCGTGTGATACGAGTTCTGGCACAGTGTCTTCGGTTCAAGCACAATCTTAGGAATCCTAGCACTAAACTTATTGGGGATCTGTCTAATGTTGAACTCCGATTAGCGATTGGCCGCCTGGTAAAACACGTTCAAGAAAATGCCTTCACACTTGAACTTCGTGTGCTAAAAAAGGATTCCGCTAACTTACTACCTAAGGCTGTCCGAAAATTGGTTCCATTTATAGATTCTGATGGTCTCTTGAGGGTGGGCGGTCGTCTTGCTCATGGCCAATTCAGCTATGACAAGAAACATCCCTTGTTATTGCCTAGCGACCATCGCCTCACGTCGCTCATCATAGAGGAATTCCACCGCAAATTGTTGCATCCTGGACCGCAGACTCTACAAAACCTACTCGCTCAAGAATTCTGGATTCTCTCTTCAAAGCGAGCTATTCGGAGAGTACTCTCGTCTTGCATTAAATGTTTCCGGGCAAAGCCGCAGTTGCCCCCAGCCCCGTTAATGGGAGAGCTACCTGCGTATCGTATAAGCCAGCTAAAACCTTTCTCGTCGGCAGCTGTGGACTACGCAGGCCCTTTCGATATTGCTCTTGGGCGTGGTCGAGGGGTTCGCACATATAAGGGGTATGTCTGTGTTTTCGTTTGCACGGCCATTAAAGCAGTTCATTTAGAGCTCGCCTCGGAGCTCTCAGCGGAGGCATACTTAGCCTGTCTCCGCCGGTTTATCGCCCGCCGAGGACGATGTTGTCGTTTGGTATCCGACCAAGGCACGAACTTCATTGGAGCCAGTAACGTGTTGAGACCTTTTATGGACCGAGCTGCACAAGCCGAGAAAGTAGAGTTTGTCTTCAACCCCCCCGGCAGTCCTCACTTTTCTGGATTAGCAGAGGCAGGAGTAAAATCAGTGAAGACCCATCTGTCTCGAGTGGTTGGTTCGCAACGCCTGACTTATGAAGAATTTAGCACGTTGTTGACCCAAATTGAGGCCCTACTCAATTCAAGACCTCTGACGCCTTTGAGTTCGGATCCAAATGATTTGTCGGCACTTACCCCTGGTCATTTCCTTACATTGGAGCCCCTCACCATTCTTCCTGAAGAATCCTTGGAAGGTGTGAAAGTAGGAGTTCTCCAACGATGGAAATTGCTTCAAAGGATGCACCAGGACTTTTGGAAGAAATGGCACTTGGAGTACCTCCACACACTCCAACAACGCCACAAATGGTCGTCCACGCATCCAAACCTGACGGTCGGAACTTTGGTTCTAATCGCCAGCGAGCAATGCGACCCGATGAAATGGAAATTGGGCCGAGTGATAAAACTCCATCCGGGAGCTGATCATGTGTGTAGAGTTGCTACTGTACGTACAACTACTGGAGAATACAAGCGACCGGTGGTCAAATTGTGTGTTTTACCAATCAATCAAATCCCTGGGGGAGAGGAATCTTTAGGTCCCAATAACTAATTCTTTCCTATCGAATGGTTTTATATTATTATGTAATTTATAAGTTTCGTTCTAAGCTACTTAGTTTTATATGTTTCGTTCTAAGTTTCTTAGTTTTTTAGTTCTTATTATTTTTCTGTCTTGTTTTTGCCTATAATTATTTACATAGTGTAGGTGTCGTGAAAATACTGTGTATTTTGGTGGTCGGGAATGTTCAGGAATGACACCTGTCACAATATTGACTCATTCACTGTCATCTGACAGTTTGAAGAGTTTTGCCGTTCAATTTTGATCATGACACACTTTGAATTCTGTATTGAACTGAACAAGTACCTAAGTTAACTAATTACTTTTCCCTTGGTGAATACATGTTACATTTTCCTCATGAACAATAAAGATCTCTAATATCTACACTACATAAAATCCATGTGTTGTGTTGTGGAGTGATTTCGGCTGGGCTTCGCGAACTGAAGGTGTGCTTGCTGGGAGAAACATCTGGGTAACCCGGCTGCTATAAGGTTTGAATTTTAGTAAGGTCCGAGCTGATTCTCAGCCTAAAGTAGACCTCGTTCTATCTAGATCTCTTCCCGTGGCGGCAACAGCTTTAAAGGTACGTGAAGTTCTAGCTTTTTGAAACACTCTTTCAGCACGACAGAACACATATGATTGCAAAATTTGCATTATCTTGTAGCCTCTTTTAATATAATAAAATTCATAATTTACAGTCCACTGCCTAAACACTCTCGGCGTCCGCGCAGCCCTAGCTGTGACGCAAGGGATGCACTAATAAGAGATACGGTAGAACCATCATCAAGTAAAGCGACCGCACTTCTTGTACCGCTAGGTCCATGTAGGTTCACTCGCACTACTTTGAGCAACACCTTGCAGTGCGAGTGTGTGTTGATGTTTATAACGCTTTCAGGCTGCTGCTCTTTTGTTTGGATGGCTAAATCACTGGATATCTGTTGGCCACTGCCTCCCTGTTGAGCTTCGGCAGTCAAATTAGCAGTGGACATCTCATTGTTGTTGTTAGTTGGATAGTGTAGAAGATGGTGATGTGAACGACCACAGTTGTCTATATCACAAACTGCAGCTGGGCATGTGTCTCTATTATGTTGATACAGTAAACACTTGTAGCACAGTCTTTGTTTTTTAATAAATAACCATCTGTTTTTTCTCAGGGTTTTTTGAAATTTCTTACATTCTGTTAGTTTGTGCTTTGATGTCTGTCAGAACTTACATTTAGTGTCAGTAGCTTCTTCACTTTGAACCAAAACAGTATTGTGTGAGTGTTTAAATGTGGGCTCTTGCTGCCTCTTTCTAGTGTTATAGTTAAAGTCTAGACTGCTAGTATTTATCAGTGCCATAGTGTTAGCTTTTCTAGCTTCTTGTGTGAGAAAGTCTGATAGTGTGATTAGTGTTGGTTTATTACCTTGAGTGATGAGTGGATAGCTGTAGTCGGCCCATTTCGATAGTAGGACTGTAGGGATTTTGGATAACACATTTGATATCACATTTGTGGCCACTCATCTCGACCAATTGCTTTTACAGCTGTCACATAATTTTTCACTTTCACTGCAAATGGCACAATTTCTTTTATATAATCTTGTGACACAGAGTTCATTTTTTTTATATCGGTGATTATTTTTGACAGTATTATGTCTGGGTTACCAAACCGCAGTTCCAAAGTTGACATGACTTCTTCAGAGGATGTTGCACTTATAAGGAGTGCAGAGACAGCTTCTTTTGCTTGTCCCTTTAGACATTTTCTTAGGCGCCATAGATTTTCCTTCTTAGTGAAATTACACAATTGTGTGGACTCTTCATACGCTTGTCTAAACTGGAGCCAATCCATAGGATCACCGTCGAATGTCGGTAAGTCCTTGGTGTTGCATATAACACGACTCAATAGTTTAGCATTGTATCCACTGTTAGCGGAGGCTGCAGTAGCGGTGGTTAGATCTTTAAGGGCACTGGCCAACATAAAAACTGCCCCTTCGGTGCTGGCGGCGGTAGCCGGCTGACACGGCGCGCCCGATTGATGACCATTGTCGGGGGCGGGCTGTGTTTGCAGTTCCTGGTGTTGTTGGCTGTGCTCTAGCCATTTTTCCACATCGCTGTTACGTGTATGTACGCTGCAGGCTCGCGCACTTGCGCTTAGATGAGATCGGCATTCTTCCAGATGGGCCATGTCCGCGGCTAGTTTTTTTTCGATTACTTGTTTCTCCACCTCCGCTTTAACTTTTGCCGCTTCGTATTCTAGCTTCGCTTTTTTCGCTGCCAATGATGCTGACGAAGATTGTTTACTTTTGGCGGTTTCTGATCTTGCTATAGATTGCGCCGGCGGCGGTGGCATGGTTTCGCCGGTCGCACGTGTGACCGGTAATGGCGGCTCCGATTTTACTACGCTGGCTTTGCCGTCTTCTATGCAAAATGTGCGCAGTATTTTGTCTTTATGATCGGTATCATTCGGTTGCGACGACGAAGCAAGTAACAATTTCTTTGACTTTCTTGTTTTTGGTGTGTGAAACATATTTCTTCCCAATCCGGCTACGAAGGACCACTATAACGGATCGGGATTTCGCCGTTCTTGCACACCAAGAAAACACTGAAATTACTTTCTTTTAGAGGGTTTATTAACAAGTATTTTTAGAGAAAACGGAATTATTTTCTAATTTAGCACGCGGTTATGTTGGCTGTCAAAGGCAAAAAAAAAAGGTCGGACAAGGGCAAAAGCCTTTTTTTTTGCTGTGATTGCCATAACACAAAAACATTCTTTTTTTTTACAAAATTATTGCCATATAAAGTAAAACTATGATTATTTTTCTACAGATAAATAAAGCGTCGCCTACAGCCTGTAAGAGGGTTTTGAATAGGTAGTTTAGCTCCGATTTGTACAATATGAACAAATCGAAATCTCCATACTGTACTAATCGGAGCTAAACTAGCATCATACCCTCGAAACTGTAAGCAGTTCTGGTCTCTGTCAAAATCAGTTAAAGCAACTTCTGTTGTCCCTCATTACCTTCGCTGTTGAAACCGGAGCCCACACCGCAGTGGAGAAAACAAATTTAATTGCTGATCTATTTGCGAGCAATTCCCATTTAGACTCTTGCTCTTCTCAACCTCCAACTGTGTGGCACCGCTATGCCGATGCCGAGTATACATGCCAGGGACGCCCTTTTCAGTCTAGACGAGAATAAAGCCAGGATGGTATTACAGTGCGTGTATTTTCTGTGCTGACATGCCTGTTTTGCCTTTTTCTTGAGAAATCCGTACCCAAATCCTGGATGTTTGCCGACGCGCAGCCAGTTCCCAAAAGGGAAGTCGAGCCTACCCGGCCAATCACCGACCCATCTCTTTCACCTCCATAATCTGCAAGTCTCAAAATTTCTAGAGAGTTCTAATCCTTATATTGCTGACATACCTTGAAGCTAATGACCTCAATGACCATCAATACGGAGAAAGCGAGGAAAGTCCACCTTGTGTACGTGACGCATTTGTGGGGAGAAGCCATTAAGTAACATGGAGAAGCAATAGCTGTTTCTCTTGACGTCTCAAAGGCATTTGACTGGGTTTGGCACGCAAGCCTGCTGATTAAACTTCCTGCGTACGGTTTACCCCCTGAATTTTGTGCCTGGATATCCGACTTTTTGAGTGAACGGTCCATCCGAGTGGTAATTGATGGCTGTTGTTCAGACTATATTTCCATCAACGCCGGTGTTCCTCAAGGGTCTGTTCTTTCAGCAACTCTATTCCTGCTGCACATTAATGACTTACAGCTGGGCATGTTTGGGTATGCAGATGACTCTACTGTCACAGAATGATACATATCTAGCGCACGTTCTACCAATCTGGAGGTGTGTTCTCTGAGAGAGGCCATGGATCAGGCTCTAAGGCTAGTCGTCTCCCGATTGGGAAACACCAATTGGGAGACGCTAATAGAGTGTTTCAATGCTTTAATAACTCAGGCATGTCTCTTTTTGGCGAAAAAGCGTCAATTTGACCTGACACAAACCTTTCAAGGTACTTCTATTAAAGTAACTGACAGCCTTGCCCTTCTAGGCATAGAGTTGTCGGCTAGCCTCAACTTTGGCACCTCCATTTCACACCTGGTCAACATTTGAGTTTATATAAAGCTCAAGTTCGATCCTGTATGGAGTTTTGCAGATACCTTTGGAATGTGGGATGGTTCAGCCAAATATCAACTTGCCGCGCAGTGAGTGTCTGAAATGTTTTTAGATATACCCTGATATTGAGGAAACTTGATCGCGGATTTCTGTTCAAACTTTGACCTAGCCCGGCAGAACAGGAACTCGTGACCGTCTTGTAAATTTTCTTCTTATGTTGAAGATGCATTCGTGGGTTCCCGAGACCTGTCGCCACTTCATCCATCCCGCATTCATTCTACTTCTCGGTAATTTTGTTGTCACTCGTTAATATTTTCTCCAAATTTTCGAGATTGAGATTTAGTGTAACAACGAAATGGTCTTACAATTAGTATCATTAGTATCTCATTCCTCTTTATTCATATCTCATTCCCTGATCCCACACAACCAAGTATTCCCTAGGAAGAAGACATGTTGTGACCCATCTATTGTGGGATACGGGCATGAAGATGATGATGGTCTTACAATTATCCGTTTGGTTATGAATTAGCAGCCATTGCTAATGTGTCCACGCCAGTTACCGTTCCACTGGAATGAAACGTTACTCTGTATCGTACAGGGTGACTGCACGCCACTAATGGAGGCAGCGTCGGCCGGTCACGTGGACATCGTCCGCCTGCTAGTGGCGCACCGCGCTGATTGCAACGCGGTGTCGTGGTCGGGCAACACGCCGCTCATGTTCGCGTGCGCGGGCGGACACGAGGAGTGCGTGCGGGCGTTGCTTGACAACGGGGCCAACGTCGAGGACCAAAACAAGAACGGACTCACACCGCTTATGGAGGTAACACTCACTGCGATGTGCTCAATGCGGTGTTCACACTCGGGCAACACGCCGCTCCTGGAGGTAACACTTACTGCGATATGCTCAATGCCGTGTTCACACTCGGGCAACACGCCGCTCCTGGAGGTAACACTCACTGCGATGTGCTCAATGCGGTGTTCACACTCGGGCAACACGCCGCTCCTGGAGGTAACACTTAATTAGTCTCTACCTTAGTCATTATTACTGGCAAGCAATGGAACTCCTTGCTATTGTCCATGATGATGATGATGAGTTTGAACACTAAACTAACTAACCATTTGGCTGCCAAACGCCTGATTATTGAATGTACAGTTGTCTAACGGCCAATGTGTATCGACAGGCCGCTTCGGCGGGTCACGTGGGCGTCGCGAAAATCCTCCTCGAGCACGGCGCCGGCATCAACACCCACTCCAACGAGTTCAAGGAATCCGCCCTCACCCTCGCCTGCTACAAGGGCCACCTCGACATGGTCCGGTTCCTACTGGCGGCCGGCGCGGACCGGGAGCACAAGACGGACGAGATGCATACTGCGCTGATGGAAGCCAGTATGGACGGACACGTCGAGGTGGCGCGCTTGTTGCTGGACTCCGGCGCTCAGGTACGAGAATGTAGCTCTTTTGTGGTTGGAACTAGGTTCATTTTCTATTGGATATGGTCCGGTTCCTACTGGCGGCCGGCGCGGACCGGGAGCACAAGACGGACGAGATGCATACTGCGCTGATGGAAGCCAGTATGGACGGACACGTCGAGGTGGCGCGCTTGTTGCTGGACTCCGGCGCTCAGGTACGAGAATGTAGCTCTTTTCTGGTTGGAACTAGGTTCATTTTCTATTGGATATGGTCCGGTTCCTACTGACGGCCGGCGCGGACCGGGAGCACAAGACGGACGAGATGCATACTGCGCTGATGGAAGCCAGTATGGACGGACACGTCGAGGTGGCGCGCTTGTTGCTGGACTCCGGCGCTCAGGTACGAGAATGTAGCTCTTTTGTGGTTGGAACTAGGTTCATTTTCTATTGGATATGGTCCGGTTCCTACTGGCGGCCGGCGCGGACCGGGAGCACAAGCCGGACGAGATGCATACTGCGCTGATGGAAGCCAGTATGGACGGACACGTCGAGGTGGCGCGTTTGTTGCTGGACTCCGGCGCTCAGGTACGAGAATGTAGCTCTTTTGTGGTTGGAACTAGGTTCATTTTCTATTGGATATGGTCCGGTTCCTACTGGCGGCCGGCGCGGACCGGGAGCACAAGCCGGACGAGATGCATACTGCGCTGATGATGAACTATCAAATGGATACTGTAGTGATGTGGAGATTGACATATACTTGATCTTAACCCATCCAAGTGTTCAGTTGTCACCTTCACCCGTAAATTAAAACTAATTCCGTCTTACTCACTCAGATATCAGACTTTACAGAAATGCAATGTCGTCAGGGATCTTGGTGTTTTGCATGATTCCAAGCTTGTATTTGATGTTCACGTGGAGTCGATTGTTTCTAAAGCCTCCAAAGCCCTAGGGTTTGTGATGAGGAGCGCTGCTAGCTTTCATCGTGATAAAACGTTCAAGATCCTTTACTGCACCTTCGTTAGAAGCATTCTCGAATATGCTTCGCAGGTATGGAACCCTCGCTATCAGGTTTATACCGAAAGGATCGAGCGCATCCAAGTTAAGTTCATGAAATACCTTTGCTTTCGTCTTAAAATTCCATTTAGTTCATCTAATTACCTTGATCTTTGTAAACAATTTCATATCCTAGCCCAAGTTAAGCGACGCGAAGTCCCCAATCTATCCTTCTTGTTAAAAATTACCTCCTATAATATTAACTGTCCTGATTTATTGAGCAAAATAAATTTGATCGTTCCTTCCAGACCCCTAAGATTTAACCCAGTTATCTATGTACCTCGTGCTGGTACCAACTACCGGCAAAATACGTATCTGTGGCGAGCATGTGATAACTTCAATGAGCTATGTAGGCCTTAGATTTTGACCTATTCTGTACGAGCGTCAGTTCAGCAAGGCAGCGGCTGAATACAGAATTGCTCGGTGTAAATTAGGTTAATCAGTGAGTTTACTTATGTACATCTTCATAGTTACATTGTATCAACTTTATGAAACCTTAAACTTACAGATAGGTACTATTTAAGTCGATCATTTGTTCAAATTTTTGTTTTCATACTGTTATCTAGACGTGAAAACCTGTTATTAGCTTTCTGATTCTATAGCTTTTGTTATTTTAACTTTAAGAGCTGTTGGTTTTCCAATAAATAAATAAATATAAATCAAGAAACAAACACGTTCAGATTCACATAATATGAACTGGGAAAAAAATATATCATGATTATCATTTTTTGTATTATGCTCTGCGCTAGACAACAACCGATTTACAAACAGCTTTAACTACATACTATGCTTATGTGTATACGTGGCTTAGCTACGGCGTATTCTTATGGGGATATCTGCATAGCAATACGCCGGTTTAAGTTTGCGTCTGTATTATATAATATAGACGCAAACTCACTCTACAGTACAGAAAAAGCTAATCAGAATTTTAATAAATATCAAAAATACAGACTGTTTTAAACCTCATTTTATTCAATTGAAACCCCCTTACTTCTTCTATTTATATATTACAAGTTTATTAGAAGCATGTACCTAAGTTAAGAATTCTTTTTAGAAGTTTTAAGGCAAGAAGGTTTTTTTTCAGCCAAAAAGGAAAAGAACAAGAAAAATAGATGAATCCATAACTATTGCCATGTTGGGGTTTTTCGAGGCCTATCCAAAGGCTTCTTTACGAGAAGCAGTGCACAAATTAATAAATAGTTTTAATACCGTTTTTGAACCAAATTACTATGAAATTGTATATGAAAACATTTGATTAAATTTGACTAACTTCCGCTGCTCATATTTTTTCATTCGGTATAATAAAATTATCCTTACAAGGGACGCCAAATTTTTTTACCAATTTCATGTGTTATAAGGCGCTACTCACGCTTGACCAAAAAATGTTTAATACCAAAATATTTTTCTCCAATAAGGAGCTGTTTCAATATAAACTGCACCTGTATCTCCTCAGGTTATGGATGCTCCCGTACTGTCCCAGTTGACAAAACAATTTGTAATGACTCTTGAATACCAAATTAATTATATACCTACCAGATGTGGATAACAAAAATATACAAAACCATTTTGAAAATTCTCAAAGGTGAGTTTTTTTTCCAGGGTCACTGAGGCCAAGTCTGAAACCGTGAGAGTTATCGAAAAGTCATGTCAGGAGTCACGTGCTCGATTTAAAAAAAAATATTCAGCGTGGCAATGCAGCCAGTGTCTTGGGCACGCTTTCGTCTGGTAATCTGACTGATTATTTTGTACATAGTTAGTTTAATTGTACTTTTTAGTGAATAAATGAATGTTAATTAATCACTGATAGAAAAAAAAAAGTTCTGCATAAAAGAAAATCTTTTTTTTATAGCTTTTCTGGAAAAGTGAGTTTTTGAAAAAAAAAATTTTTGCATTTATGATTTATTTGTTTGATAATTTTAAAAAAAATGTATGATGACTATGTGCCCAAAGTTGTTGTAACACTTTCAAAATTGAAAATTTATAAATTCATCTTTATGCATTTAGTAATTTTCAATTTAAGCTAACAAACAAAAAATACAGCAAAAGAGGATTTAATAGCTTAGCTTACGCATAGTCTGCCCCAACAACCTTTATTAAATGCATGAAACTGAATTTCTAAATGTTCAATTTTGAAAGTGTTACAACAACTTTGGGAACATAGTCATCATACATTTTTTTATTATCAAACAAAGAACTCATAAACTCACTTTTCCAGAAAAACTTTTCTTTAATGTAGAACTTTTATTTTTTTTTAATCGAGCACGTAATTCCAAACATGACTTTTCGATAACTCTCACGGTTTCAGACTTGGCGTCAGTGGCCCTGGAAAAAAACTCACCCTGTTTATTATTGCAGGCTCTATGGCAGTACTTCACAAAATATGTATGTTCTATGTTTTCTCATATATATGTTATGTAGTGTGTTATTACAAAATGTTTTGCAACAGAAGTTGAATGAATGAATTAAATGAATACGGATTTATTTTTCAATCCAAGTATGAGTTTGGAAGGATTTGATATCACGTTTAGATTTTTAAAAGTTCTACACGAACAGAAAATACAGCATAAGTCTGAACGTACAAATTACTTTTACATTGTTTTTATTCTAAAATATGACTGATTACATGGCAACATGCTTGCATATACCTATACATACGTAAATAAAGTAGCCAATATTAGTTGAAGTACATAAATGTTTGTTTTTCTGTGTATTGCAGTAAACGAGTTTCGGCGGCGGCGGCTATTTAGCGGACTTACACGCGCACCTTTCTACAAAGTAGCCTGACGCCGCCCAAAAATCGCCTTTGAAGAGGAGATACTAAGTATTACTACGCCTTTTAACGTTCTCATGTCACCCAACATTGGGTGAGGTCGGCACAACGTGAATGTTTTCTTATATTTTAGATATTGTCTTATCACTATACTAATGTTTTAAATACATAAAAATAACTAGTCATCCCGTGGCCTATTATGAATCTAAACCATCAAGGGACTTGTTTCTTTTTTATCACATTTTTTTGTTTTGTAATTTATTTTGTGCCATGTTGTTTTTTGTGATTGTTATTTGTAATGTAATGTATGTCTGTAATGATGATCGTATGTGTTTACTTATAAGCAGCAGCACGCAGTTACCAAAGTAGCTTTTGATTATTAGGATTGATTATAATTATTTTTAGTATTGTTGTTTTTTATACATTTTATTGTTTTGTAATTTTATTTTGTGCCATGTTACATTTTGCAATTGTAATTTGTAATGTAATATTATGAACATTTGTAGTCTAATAATAATTCATTATTATCAGTATTATTTATTTATACATGAATTGTTAACATTTTTCATATAAAAAATGGTCTGTGGTCTGGATTGTATGTGTTTACGGATGAGTAATACTGGATTTAGCAATTTGATTCGATTGTTTTGATACTTAAATAAGATGCTCATTATGTTTGTCTATATATTTTTTGTATTTGTTTAAAATTTATAAATTATTAAAATAGAAAATACGTAAACATACCAGTGTATATTAAGATCTAGACTAAGTGTAAACAAGCTTCAAAAGTATCAGTAAAATTGTATTATATGGCTAAGTTAGTTGTATTTCAATTATGAAATAAGGATTATGAAGGCTATGATTGAGAACCATTACTTGTTTACATTTCGTCAGAATATTACATTTATTGATCTCGTAGTGACTCTAAGAACAATACTTCTTTCCATTCCTATCGATGTAATGATAACTTATAACCATTCGAAGGCTGACCCACAAGTAATATTTAATTTATTATTATTATATTAAGAATTTGTCTTGTTTTTATGATTATCATGACTTTTTTTCTTTTTATTGTTTTTATACATGTTTCCATGATTTGAATGGTTTTAATACAGTATTTTTGCAAATGGAGGAGAGAGAGTTGGTGTTAATTCTTTGAAATATTGTTTGCCAAATGGTGTTCACTTGAATATGTTTAGTACCGATCTATTTATTTGATTGCGTTTTGTGATTTTGTTGTGGGTACCCTCGGATACTTTGAATAAACTAGTTGCTTACCAGGCTCGGTCGTTTCATTACTTTAGTGGTTCTGAAAGAACAGTGGACCTCGCGAGCCCTTATGACCATGCAATACATGCAACAGATGGTTTCCTTTTTTACTTTTCCTTTTAGACTTTTGAGTAAATAAGTTTGAGTTTAGCGATTACTCTCCTTGGTCCGAGGAGAACGAACCTGACGCCTACAGATTTGTCTTGCAAAGGCGGAGAGGACTGCTTAGTTGGATAAGTAAACGTAAGTATTAGGTCCTTACATATGAAATTGGCGTTTTGTATGGGAGGAACATAAAGGCAATTTTTTCATATTAAAATATATTTTATTGATCTAAGTATGTACCATTGCTATCTATACACTTTTGCCATCTTATAGGTAGTTCATTGATCCCTTTACTAAAAAAACCATTCGGACGGGAATCAATGAAATCTTTGAAAGCGGTTTGGACTGCCTCATCGGAATTGAATTTTTTTCCTTGCAAGAAGTTATCCAAATTTCGAAAAAAATGGTAATCTGTTGGAGCAAGGTCCGGAGAGTACGGTGGATGTCTTAGACATTCCAATTGAAGCTCCTCTAATTTGGTAGTCGTCTGTTGGGCCGTGTGTGGTCTAGCATTGTCTTGAAGCAGCAGTGGCGTAGAGCGATTGAAAAGTCTCGGTTGTTTAACAGCGAGCTTTTCCATCATGGTTTGCAGTTGCTGACAATAGACATCAGCCGTAATCGTCTGACCAGATTTAAGGTTTTTCCTTTGAGGTAATACACCCTAAAAATACTCAAAACGCTTCAAGTGTGCCTATAATATTTCAAGAGCTCCCTCGATTTTTCTAGGATCTCATCATCTGATCCTAACCTAATAACGATGGGAATACCTGGAAAGTATACCCTTTTAAACAAAAAAAGAGTTTTCTAAATCGGTCCAGGCGTCTTTGAGTAATCGAGGATCAAACATAGAAAAAAAAACATTTTTTTTTACGATATATCGGCTCTTGACCACGTAACTTACACAAGTAAGATTGAGATCTACGATGGAGCGAGCCTACCCACAAAGTGCCTATTAACACTCTTCTTGAAGACATTAGGGTCGTAACACAGCGGAAAAACAGACGCTGGGAGCGTATTCCAAGTTCTTGCAGGGCGTACAATAAAATATTCTTGAAAGCGATTCTTATACGTGGGATATCGCCCAGGTGATGCTAATAGGATGTGCTTTTGAAATTTCAGTTGAATAACGGCGAAGGCCTTTGTTTTTAGGATTCCGACGAATTGAGAACCTCCTCCGTTTTTTGAAGCCGGTCAGAAAAATAAGAATGATGGGAAAAAATCCCGGCAATTCCGCGTGTAACAAATAAAAAAAAAACATTATTTATATACGTCGTTTACTTTCACACGCCAGCCTGCATTCGATGATAGTATTAAATCTGTTCTCGTTGCCCCCGCAGCCTGAGTAGAACATCGGAGCGCATTGCCGTCGGACTACGTCGAAGAAGTAAACCATGTACTGGCGGTCGCACGGACCTTTTGACGGTACTTGGTAACAGTAGTACGGAACGTTCTTAAGGCTTGAAGGAAACGGTCCTTGGACGGCACCTTGAAACAAATAACTTTAAACTTAACGGTCTTCAATCGTATCTTGTGTTGAACAAGCCTCATATCTCAGTTGGTAGTAAATCTGCCTTCTGCGCTGTAGGTTGTAGGTTCGATTCCCACCCAGGATGTGTGATGAAAATTGATGTTTGTTCTGTGTTTGGGTGTTAAATTGTATGATAAGTTTGTATTAAAAAAAAACGTATTTAAGTTTTCTATCCGTAATCTAGTTCCGTAAGTAATTTTATTGTCCTGTAAAAAAATAAAAAAAAAAAACATTAATAATAATGTTTCTACGAAGCCTCAAAGAATAGAAAATAAATAGTACGTGACATTGAAATGACACAATGACGTAGACAAAATTCAAAGATATTACGATGATTCCCGGGTTCGATCCCCAGGGACTCCCCCTGGGGACACTTGGGGACAATATTGTGCTCGGTTTGGTTGGTGGCAGGACATTGTTCAAGTATCCGTGGCTAACTGCCACCATCTAACCTAAAATCTGTCGCCATAATAACAATTCTAAAATTGTTGTGTTCCGGCATTTAGAGGTAAGATAGCCAGTTCTTCAGTTTGTTGGGGATTTTGGGTGAAGTGCGCCTCCACCTTCGGCCTTATCATAACTTTAAAATCAGGTGAGATGAAGGCCAAGCACATCCTATCGAACAATAAAAAAAAAATCTGAACGGTCAATCAAATCTTGTAACTAGAATAAATGCAGTTTAAAATGTACTGTCCAAGTGTGGACACACCCGCCGAAGGTTTCGACCCACATTTCAAGACGTCAACGTAAACAATCACGTTATATATATTAGGTCCTTACATATGAAATTGGCGTTTTGTCGTACTGCCCACTTTGATCTTAAATATCTCCTCTTTGGTTAGGAATTCCGAATTCAAATTTAAACAGCTATTTACTCATGCATTTCCATTTTGTGAAATGAGTGACGCAGAAAAAAAAGCAAAAGAGAAAAAAACATATGAATTACGGTTTTCGAAACACAAATGCATGAGTTAGTAGCTGTTTAAATTTGAATTTGGAATTCCTAACCAAAGAGGAGATATTTAAGATCAAAGTGGCCAGTACGACAAAACGCCAATTTCATATGTAAGGACCTAATATAAATTTTCCGTAAAAAAAATACAAACTTCTCCGCTTTTTGTTTTTTTTTTTCACAAAATCTTGTGCAGAATTAAATGCTTGATGTGCCTTTCAAATTTTATTTTAATCCGTAGATAAATAACGCTACAGCAAACATAGGGGAAAAAAGGGGCTGAGAATAAGGGGGAACCCTAATTCTCAGAAACTGAAAGAAGTTTCAACAAGCATATCATACTGCCTCTGTGGTCTAGTGGTTCAACCCACCGATTTCAGATCCAGGGGAGTACAATATATTGTGCTTGGTTTGGTTGGTGGTAGGATTTTGTTTAAGTCCGCATCGCATGGCTAGCTACCACCATCTTACCTAATTCTGTCGCCATAATAACAATTCTTAAAAAAAATGTTTTGTTCCGGCATTCAGAGGTAAGATAGCCAGTTCCTCACTTTGTTGAGGATTCCGGGTGAAGTGCGCCTCCATCTTCGGCCTTATCTCAACTTGTTACCAGGTGAGATGAAGGCCAAGCGCTTCCTCGTCGTACAATAAAAAAAAATGCTCAGAGGAGTCCCGACAACCTCACATAACCTCATCGTACCCTCAATGCGGTGGGGTATCATGTGGGAGAATTCCACCTCGAAAAAATATATAGGTAGGGTTACCTACCTAGATTGTTTATTTAATTACAGCATAGCTAAGTAGCTACCTATCACTAATGGTATAAATAATGAATGTCTCTTAGCTATAAACCATGGTCACAAACTACGCGCTGCTGTGCAGTGCGCTCGATATCTTCGACCTAACTAATCCCTCCTTCCCTTTTCCAACACTAGCAGACGTTTGGCAGGTTACAAGTTAACCTGCCGTGCGACTGCTAGTCCGGTGTTGGAACTTACAATCACAATCACACACAGTGCACTGTAGATGTTTCATTGGGGCACCTCTATTATTCATACTTCTAAGGAATGGAACTCCTTGCCCTCGTCTGTTTTTCCGAACCAATACAACCTTGGAGTCTTTAAGTCAAGAGGGAACAGGTTAGAGTCCTGTGAAGTTTTTCCAAACCACAATCCGCATGCATATTTTTTTAATTTATCAATGTCCTAGTACCTATATATATACCTATGCAACGCTAGCTAACTAACCCATGTAACGTAGTTAGTTCATCCCTATTGACATTTTATCGATCAATTTTACACCAGCCAGCGCACCGCAACCGCGATTTTAATTTTTTATTGGTTGTTGGTTTAGTTAGATGTTGTAGGTAAACTAGTATTGTATTCTCTTTGGAAACGTAGATACCTACTGGTAAAATGGGGTGCTAAGGGATTGCGGGGGGACAAGAGACGTCAAGCCTGATTTAATTGAAACTTTACTACCAAGAGTATAAGGCTTTGGATTCAACAATAAATTATTTTATTGAATAATTTGTAAGATTTTGCTACTGGCTACACCATGCATTCAAGCCACACAATTAACAAAAAAAGCAGTCAAAGTCGAGCGCGAAAAAATACCCGTTTTTCACAAGTTTAAACTTTGATATTTTAGCGAAAGTACCGACTGTGAAATTTTGAGTTTAAGTTATCGATAACCTGTTGCCGTACCATCAAGGCTTTATAAATACAAAGCAAGGTTAGTTATTTTATCTCATTTACATCTGTTTTACGCAATAAAATATCAACTGAAATTATCGTACTTTTGGGGTGAGAAGGGCTGTCAAGAGGGGTGAGTCGGGATAGGAACGAGGTGAGTTGGGACGTGGTATGGGGGCAGTTGGGTCGAGATTGAGGTTTCTAGGGACGCTAGAGGAGTGTGTCGGGTTACTATAGTTAGTGTTGTCAATAAGCAATGAGAACAAATGAAATTTAACCAACTTCAAAAAGGAGGAAGTTCTTAATTCGTATAGATATTACTTAAGCTACTTATTGACTTAGGTAGATGGTAGGTACCTAACAATGGTGACGATAATGAGGACGATGGTGGTACCTAATTAATTCTGATAACAAAATCAACCCTAGCATTTCCCTACTGTCCCTTATAACCCCAACTACGGGGTAAGAAGGGATATCACACATTTTTGTGTTTCTTGCTCGTAATATCAACATAAATGACCTAAAAAGTTTAAAAGATTAAAATACAAGATGCCGGAACTACGATTATTAAATTGTAAACCAATCCTAGCAGGAAAAAACATATTAAAACTTGTTTCAAAGTTCTAGATCGTCCCTACTGAGCCATTTAACGTATACCCTGATTTTTATTCTAAGATCAAAATTGAAAATATAGGGGCTACCAGATTAAAAAATAGCTTTTTGCTGGTAGTGTCAATGGTAGCTTTTCTAAATGGCCCAAAAAAAACGCTGTTTTTTTTTAGGTATGACCGTAAAGAAAATATAATAAGAAACAATGTGAAGTATTTATGTTTGCGTTAGGTATTTCTTTGTACAAAAAATGTATTACAATATAAATATTTTATAGTAGAAAACATCTCTTCACTGTAGTGGTTCAAAACATTTCTTCTTCATCTCATTTCATTGGTTTCGTTCGATTCTCATTGTTCTTGAATTCGGATGTGTTTTTCGCTGCGTGATTACTGTACATTGTTAATTAAAGATTTTTGGTTGCAAAGTCATTGTTGTTTTTCGTTAGATAGAGAGGTTTGTTCAAACAGCTAAAATAAAAACCGCTGCTGCTATTAAATTCAAAATTACATTCAGTTTTATGCTAATATACATAGTACTTACTTAAGTAGGAATTTGGCTTGTTCAATGTGTTCGTTTTATTTTAGATGTGTTAGGTTAGGTATGTAGGTAATTTGTGTACCCTAACAGGACTATATACCAATCGTATATTAGAATAGAGACGTAACCTTGTATCAGTTGGGTTACTACACTGTGTTTTGTCTTCTGCTTTCATAGGTGATTTCAAACTCGTTCAAACTCTAAGAATACGCTAGATTCATAAGTTACGATTTAAAAGTAAGGTCACGCTGTTATTTTATCTCATTAAGTAGGTACATGACGTAGATATCGCAGTGGTTTAGACGCGTTTGATAGTATAGTAAAGTGATCCACTGTAAATATGTTTTTCTCTCCTGTATGGTCACTTTGACAAAGACATACTTAGCTTGAGTTTGATTGTCAATAATGACATAAGCTTACAATTTTGATCTTTGAAAAGTCAGATCGGATCAGAAGCAGTCAGAAGACTATCCGTGTGTGTGTGTGTGCTATAAAAATAATTTTGTTTTGATTCTAATTCTAACCTTTGAGTAGGCTATTAGAATAATAGTATAAACTATGAATCAATCCATATTCAAACTTGCACAGGTAAGACACTCTCTCTGATAAAAACGCTTCAACTTCATAAATCTTATTCTAAACAAAACATTTGTTTTTAGTCTGGCCTGAGTTTGACTGGAACTTTAGCCCAATGGTCACCTGCATTGACATCGCATATTCATACTTCAGCTCCGCTATGCAGGGTGGTATCTGGAAAGTACAGGATAACCAAGAAACGTGACCGGCCCCTGACCTATGAGATGGCTAACCCACCACACTATATCGCTCATCGCAAATCGTGGAACTCTTGGAATGCTTGTGAGTAAAGTGACCTATTTATTTAACTTTATCATATCAGACCACACACAACCACTGCTGGACATAGACCTCCTTCCAATCGACGCCACTTATAGCAACTGAGCCTCGTCCATCCATTGACAACCCGCTACCGCCACAGTCATCGGACCATGCCTTCCCACACTCCGTTTCGAATTTAATAATGGATAATCTTTACTCCTCGGTGGTGATTGGTATTGCAAACTACGTATGTGGCCTGCCCGCTGCCATCTGCCATTTCAGCCTACTGTAATTAATTAAATCTAATTCTGAGAGTGGTCAGTATCTTCGGTTCTTTTGTCTACATTTTGGATTGTATCACAGTGAAGTTTTCGGATTATTCCAGTTAGAATTTAGTTAACTTAATGTGCCCAATATACATACCTACTTATATGAATAAATATTACTGATTGTTTTACACAACCCCTACTAATTTCCTAAGGCAGAATGAAATAATTGAAAACTCCCAATCTCTTCTGCCTTTTTTTTTATGTAAGGTACCTTCCTTTCCAAAAAGTTGTTTCATTAGTAGGTACTTAATTGATCAGCAAAGCAGAAAACCTTTTTTTCTATCTGCAAACCAACTAACTAGAAATTAAACTCGGTCACTAAACTAAAAGATATATTAATAGTGATAATAAACAAAGGTTTGACTTTTTTTGGTACCTGTAACCTCAAGTTTTAATCAGTTACAACATTTACAAATGGTATAATGACAAGAATTACCAACCCGCAACAGTAAACAATTTACACAGTACCTACATATGTTTTTTTTTTTTTAACTGCCTCCGTGGTTTAGTGTTTCACCTACCAGTGTCTATCCAGAGATGCCGGGTTTGATCATCAGGGGGAGTACAATATTGTGATTGTTTGGTTGGTGATAGGACTTTGTTTGAGTCCGTCTGGCTAGCTACCATCATCTTACCTAATATCGCCATAACAACGATTTTTACTGATGGTGACTGCTATCACCTTATTTCAGCCAGCTTGAAAGATGGTCTGCGTAAATCAGAGACTGCTGTTGAAGATGAATTCATCCGAAGATTTATGTCTGGCACATGGCATGGGCTTGTCTGCAGTGAGGTAAGTTATCTATTAATCTTATAATGTAACCGTAATGGAACTTGATTGTTTTTTTTTATAATTTTGAAATGACATCTACCATCTGCTCGGGATTTCAACCAGCCTATTTGCATAAATTGAAATTACCAGTGAATGTTGGTAAAGTGACAGTTGAAGTGTAGGCTAGGTTTCAAATGTCAAAAATGAAGTCTTGTGAACTTCAACAAGGCTGCAGCACTCAAAGAAAATGGCCAGAACCTGGGGCTTGTATTTTTTTGTGATCCCTACCCTACATTAATTTATACATCTTTGTAATGTTAAAATAATCCCCTTGTATCTTTCGGTGGAAGTTGTATAGGTGAATAAGGGATTAGGTATTGGATACTAAGAGATGGGATGGGCTTTTTACCAAACCTGTCTACCAAGTGTGTTGATTATGGCAAATCCTCCTTCTAGGAAATATCATGTCCTGCAGTAACCTTTTTATGATGATAGCTCTATGTCCTGCCCTGGATATTCCTTACCTATTGATCACTTTATTGCCTAGGACTATTAGACATTAGAATGTTGTACTTTTATTTATACTAAGACAGGGATGTGAATGGCTCTCATCTCACCTACAGTTACTGGCAAGTTATGATAAGGCCTTCAACAATTAGATTTTTCATAATCTTATGTCATACACAGGTAAGATGGAGGTAGCTAGCCAGACTAAAATAAGGCCTACCACCAACCTGGTCCTGGAACCACCTCACCTGATTACAAGTTAAGATAAGGCCGAAACTGGAAGCGCACTTCACCCGGAATCCTCAACAAACCGAACTGGCCAACTTACCCCTGAATGCCAGAACACAAGACTTTTAGAATTGTTGCTATGCCGACAGAATTAGGTAAGATGGTGGTAGTCTAGCCAGGTGGATTTAAACTAACTCCTACCATCAACCAAACCAAGCACAGTATTGTACTCTCCATGGGGATCGAAGAGACCTCTGGATCTGACACTGGAAGGCTGGCCACTACACCACACCATGGTTTAATCGGGTCTGGAACAACTAGGCCACAAAGTTGGTAAAATGTTTTCTGTACCGGGCTTAACTTTCCAATTTGTTCTCAGGTTATAATCAAACGTCAGTTCAACCACATACGCGTAGCTGCTATTATTAGGCGAGCGGTGTCGCCGACCAAAATGTACTTTCTCCTCGGATACACTGAGGAACTATTGGCTAACTGGCTGCAGTGCCCCGTGACCTTAGAATTGCAAACCGTGGAAAGCTTCAAAGATGTTGTGTTCAAGTATATTTAAGTTGGTATTCGTTATGGTAGTGATAGGCTGTAGAATATAATTGTTGTACATACACATTTGTTTTCATTTAGTAGATTCTAGATACACCTGTCTTTGTTTTTATTGTACGATGGGGAAGCGCATTCGTCATCTCATCTGGTTACAAGTTGAGATGAGGCCGAAGGTGGAGACGCGCTTCACCCGGAATCCTCAACAAACTGAGGAACCTGCTATCTAACCTCTAAATGCAGAAATACAACATTTTTGTGAATTGTTATGGCGACAGAATTAGGTAAGATGGTGGTAGCTAGCGAGGCAGACTTAAACATAATTCTACCACCAACCAAATCGAGCACAATATTGTACTCTCCTGGGGATCGAACCCGGGACCTCTGGATCTGATATCGGTGGGTTTGAACTACTAACCCAAAGAGGCGATTTTTTTATGAGCCCTAAAAACCAACGTTGGTTTGTGCACAATCTAAAAATTTAAGGTGAAAATGTAAGGAAACAATTCATAAAATTCATATTATTTTATAATTTGATTCATTCAAATATTTATACATAATGTGTCAACAAACAGAGCAGCGAGTACACTCTACGACGCCCTCACATTCTCTCGAACAGATAACTAGCCAAGAACTTCTGCACATACTTTGTACTTTAATGCTTATACACGAAGACACTGACACAAATGTCGACAACTAGTGTCGATGGTGTCTACACGACAGCAATAAGTGTCTAGTGTCGTAGTGTATCTTGTACATCACATATTATACTGACACTTCCCGTCCGACTAGGCATAGATTCGTTGATAAGGCCTTTTTATTGCTTTACTCGGGGATACACAGGTATACCTACTTTATACAATTATATATAGAAAGCCAACAGTGCCATTACTTACAACAAAAAACATTGTTTTAATACAATCAAATTACGCAAATTCGAGTAACTTACGCTACAAATTAATTTCCTGAGATGAAAAAAAAATATGTATAATATTTATAATATCTGCTAAAATGGTTTTGCATTTTGCGTATTTGAGTGTGCCATATTAAAACAACGCATGTCAGAATGATGCTCTTACAAAATAAAAAGTTCTCTCGATTCATTATCACAAGTAGTATTTGTTCTTACAATACTAGTGAGTAATTTTTACAATACCTTGTCGTGTCACGTTTGATATAAAGTCAATGTGCCTCAGAAAATATGTAACTATCAATGATATTATTTTGGTTAAGTCTCAAACAGTCTTACGTTTTGAGCGAATTTGATAGGTACTAGTAGTGTCAGTGGATTGCATACAAACTTAGTTAGACAATTATTTCGAAGTATCATGTCCGATTCAAATAATAATTGGTAAGACAGGTATAACTAATCTAGGTTGACAACGCTTTACTTTTTCCAAAAAATCATTCAAAATCAAAACAAAGCAAAATATTTTTCCCATACAAACATTTGCAATATTTGAATTCTGTTTTTTGAAAAGATAAAGCGACGCATTCCAAGATTATCTTTATCCAGATTTATTTTTCAATGGTACTATACCGTTGCGAAATGAGTGACAAACTATGTATATGGCCCCTCTCCCATACAATGGGAGAGGGGCCTTAGCCATAGCCTTTTCCACGGCGTTCAAGTGACTACCAGTTAATATTTTTGTCCACTGACAACTCCAGATTACAATTGGTTGTAATTGTACTAAGTGAATGGCAATAGCACTTCCCCATATTTTTTACGACTCATTGTCACTCAATTGTTTTTTAATGAGTGATTATTTTCCATCATGGCTCTGACCGCGCAGTCTGCGGCTGGTTGTACGCGACACAATAGTTGCTAGGCATTGTTTGAAATAACATTCATATTTACAAATAAAGGCGATGGAGTTCAAGTCACATACGAAAACATTAAAGCTGATTAACACAGTTGAAACTTCCTATGAACTTGCAACATACTTAATGTCTAAAATCCATGAGAATTGATAGCGTAAATTACAATTAAACATACAGGAAGGTATAATACAAATATGTACAAATAAAAAAATGATATATTCCCCACGGAACAAAAGGCAATCACACGTTAATGTAGTATTTATGTATCTTAAAAGAAATGATAATACCGAACAGTTTCAGCACCTTTTCAACGTAGCTGTAAAGTAGCATCATTCTCAACGTGAGTTTTTTTGTGAATAAAAAAAAACAAGATGGACGTCACTTTAGCCCAAGTTGAGCTGTTGGTGAAACTGTCCGTTTGTACCTACAGGAAGAATCAACGGTGCCGATGTTTTTTTTGGATGGCATCAATTTGGTAAATGAGAGACATACAGAGGCGTAACAACATAAAAATATGTGCGGTTAAGTCCCCATTACATTACACACTGCTAAATCTACTGCTAAGTAAAAATGACCATGAAAATTGTATTATAAAATAAGAGATCATATTGTTCTACTACAAATAATTTAACATGTTGTAAAGCTCTTCTTTATTATTCATTTCTGTAAGCATTTCTGCAGATTGCATGCGAACAGCATCAGTCGTGTTACATAGTTGGCTCCATCAATACTGCAAATCGGTAAATACCAAGTTCTAATGACAACTATTCGATTGAAAATATATATGGAATTTAGCGTAAATCTAATTAAAAACTCGCTCATTTGCTCCTAATCAATGCCAAAACAAAACCCCCAGTTGGTAAATTATTTTATAGATCTTATTTGTCATTTGATATATATAAAATAACGCCAATATAATGTAAGGCCTCTGCGGTTTAATACATCATACCATTATGCATCTCAGGACATCTATTGCGAAAAAAAGGTATCCAATTGTACAATGTTATGCCGGCGTACGATCCCATGATCCTTGAAACAGGCAAGGCAAATAAGAACTTCGAATCTTTTCGAATGCAATCCCTCGACCCATACAAAAGTAGCTTGGCTTAAGAACAAATTCTTCTGAGAGCTAGGTACATTTTAGTTGAAATTATTCTACATAAATTTACAGTTAGTGAATACGAAAAAGATGATATGATTCAAACATCTATGTGCACTTAGAAAATTATTCAATGGAAGTAAAATTTGATTCATGAAAAACATGAAATTCAATTTATTCTAAAAGTACATTCAGTAATTATACCCTTTTCATGATTTGGCTTCATTATTCCCGATAAATTCAATAACAAGAGATACTGAACCTTGTATAAACGCATTAGTAGCATTAAAATTAAAATCAGCACCTACGTTTAAATTATACAAATAATTATGTACTACCGGCATTGTTGATTCCGAAATTGAAGGATTTCTTTGAAATTGTGGTATTTTTATTATTGGACATTTTTTTCACATTTATTCTTAAAAATATTTAAATATCAAACCTTATTTATAACAATACAATTTTGATCAGCTGACGGCACATAAGGCCGGTAGTACACTGAATAAAACATATTTAAAATCAATATTCGAATAATTAGATGAACCTAAAATAAGCGTACTATTAAACTGTCCAAAAAGGACCAAAAATGATTTGATGTAGATATCACGATTAGATTCACAGCAAGAAATGCTTAAGAAGCATCGAAAGAGCCATTCGACCCAACGAGGAGACAAAAATGTTCTGGAGTTGGGACCAAAGTAAACTAGCAATAAAGGGATTCAAACTTGGGATAAGCGAATATGAAAAACTTAAGTCATTTCAGGATTTGCCTAAGCCTAAGCCTAAACAGATAAAAAGTGACGTCATCAAGCACAGGAAAACATTGCTCCCCCTCATGGATCATTACATTTTTTTTTTATTGTACGACCGGGACGCGCTTGGCCTTCAACTCACATGGTAACAAGTTAAGATAAGGCCGAAGGTGGAGGTGCGCTCCACCCGGAATCCTCAACAAACTGAGGAACTATCTTACCTACATACAATTTCTGCCGCTGCCTAGCTTAGATTGGTCTATGTGTGCGTATGCTATGTAATAACTGCCACAAGTACACAATCTACATTCAGACATTTGTACTACGAAACTCACTTCTAGTACATTCTAAGCTGTTCCCTGTTAAAGGTTCTAAGATCAAGTCCATAAGGTTCAATATCCTAATAGAGGGCCCAGGAGTACCACTAATTTTCGCTCTCCGGTACAAAAGTAGCTCATTTAAAAACTGCATATAGGTACGATTGAATTGTATTTTTTCTGGTTTAATTGGTTCGGGATGATCTAGGTTTTCAGCGCTTTCCTTTTAATAAAAAAATAATGAAAATCAAAATACACAACTATATTTATAATATATTTAGTTGGTGGTAGGACTTTGTTTAAGTCCGCCTTGCTAGCTACCACCGTCTTACCTAAGTCTGTCACCATAACATCGATTCTAAATTGTTGTGTTCCGGCATTTATAGGTAAGATAGCCAGATCACAATCATTTTTAATAAGCGTAGTCACTTTCTTTTCTTAGTTTCAAAGTTGGTTAACGAATAATATGAGAGGTAGTGACAGTCTTTCATTTCAAAACGAGATTATCATTTTAACGAAAGACGTAACAAAGAGTTTACACTCTATACCTACTTATTCAAAGGAGTGTTTGTATGGGAAAAATATTTTGCTTTTATTTAGATTTTGATTCTGTTTTAAAAAGGAAAGCGATGGAAAATTCGTATCTAATAATCCTAGCATAATTAAAGCATAAAAAATGTACTTACATCTGTAAACCTTTGATGAATTGTGGATGTGAAACCAATTACATTTGAATGGGACAAGCTACAACGAAACGAACGACAAATTACGTTTGTATGAGAGAGCGGTACTATTGGGCCTTAATAATTACTATGAATATACTACTAGCGAAACGCTATTAGGCGCCTCCGGGCATTTACTAAAACATAGATAATACATCTATTGTTTTCGCTACATCGATTTACCCAAGACGTAAATACTGTTTTGAACCAATCAAATAAAGTACCATTGAGAATCGTTGCTGTTTGCGGGCAGATCGTACACAACTCAATAAACCTACTTACAACTAAATCAGGCCTTGTACATTTTTACAGACTTAAACTACGCTAAACTCTGTAAGCAATATCAACGGGACATTTGAGAACTCACCCACCACGATTCGATGGATTGGCATTAACCAAATGATGAATACTTCATCGATATGGTATAGTGTTCATAACGGATTCCAAAAATACTAAGCTAAACTGTCCACTTAAGAAGGCCTAGTAGTCTCACTTTCCCATACAAACGTAATTCCATTATCATTTCGATGTAGCAAGTCTGATTCAAAAGTTTTTTTTCAGGTAATCGGATAGGGATAATATGTGTCTGTGGTGCGTTACTTTTTCAAAGAAACGAATGAAAATCAAAATATATGGAAGAGAGTTTTTTTCCATACAAACACTCTTTTCCATATATTTTCATTGTTATTGCAGGTTAAAAGTAGCGCACCAAAGACAGATTATCTCTTTCCGATTATACCTGAGGCCTTAGTATGAGTTTCTGACAGCTAACTGAAAGTATTTTAGTTTTCGTACAGGGCGCTTATTTCCATACATTTGCTTAGCGGAATAGTAAGGCAACTGTAGTTCCTTTCAATGTCCGCTAACCAAACGTGTGGAAATAAGCGCCCTATACGAAAACGAAAATAGTTTCAGTTAGCTGTCAGAAACTCATACTGAGGCCTCTGCACGAGAATCGGATTTACCACTTCGAAATGGAAAAGGAACTACGTTTGTACTGAAGAGCGAAAATCAGCGGTACTCCGGGGCCCTCTTAAAGACACGGGAGGGTAAGATTACTCGCTGAATAATTTGTTAGACACACATGTTATTATCCTAAGACGACCGTCCGCCGATGTTTGTTCGACCGATAGCACAACCACTCTCGACGCCTTCTCGCTTCCAAACAACCTTAAGATGGAACCTCAGTCGTACGAGATGGTTTTGTGGTAAATTCCAGCTTCAAAACACATAGTCGATTCCAAAACAAGACGCCACTACATACGCTATAAGCCAATACCAACATTATTTTGAACTGATTAGATCTTCACAAAGTTTGCTCACAGAACCTTTATGGAAAATTTAAAACGTTTTTATACTAGAAAAAAATCATGTTTTTTTTTTCACATCCAAATCAAAACAGGAATAATATGGGAACTTGATTACGGATAGAGTACTCATCTCATAGGTACTTTTTTATAATTATTTATTAATTAGAACGGCCAAAAACTTATTAAAATCTTAAACATCAAAATCAATATAACACCCAAACACAGAACAAACATTTATATTCATCACACAAATATTTGTATCGGGTAGGAATCGAACCCAGAGCAGTGAGGCTTGTCATGTCATGTCATGTAGTAGCGAATTTCACGTGTTCGAATTATCAATGTGTTTGAAGCTATAAACATCCAAATACCATACAACGCGTACCTAAAGCTGAGGAACAATATTTCTACGGGCCAATCACTTAAACACCACTCAATTATCAATCATCGACTCATTCAATACATTTTAAAACACGGGTTTTACTCATGGCGAAACCGAGCTACCGCGATCGCAACCTAGGCGAGTCACACTCACCCTAATCATGAGTCACCTGTTAAATCGAAACCGTTGCTGTCTACATTAATCGTATACGTGAGTAAAACCCGTTTTAAAACGTATATTACGACGCACGTAAGTTTTTATTCAATATCGATCTAACCATTGTCGAGTACTACTCGATTTCTTTTCGATAGCCCTCAGCGGCAACGAGATACCAACCAACTAGAACACCTCCAGACAACAGGCCCGGGCAAACCTCTGTGACAACGGTACACCAATCTCAAAATGGCGGATTTCCAGTCAATACAGTTATGAGATATACAAAATTTCCATAGAACTACAGACTATTGCGACACGACTATCAGATATAGAAATAAGAACCTTAGATTACATAATTAAACTGTTTCGCTTTGTCACCGAGTCAATTGTAAATCTTCTTCTTGGGTGCGAAGAGAAAAGAAGAGACGGAACAAGCAAGTAGCCCACCTGATGTTAAGTGCATCTCTTGCCTATAGCAATGCCGTACTGCGTAGGTCACATCCACAAAGAACATAGCCCATGGCACTGCATTGCGCCCGTCAACTTGAGAAATAAATGTGTTCGCGTGCCTTCAAACCGGAACACAGCAACGCTGCATGGCGGGTGAAATAGGTGTGTATTTTCTCACCACGATGGTTACAACAACCCTTAACCTCCGAGACCAAGTAGGTCACGTTGGCTACTCCGACAATACGTAATTCTCATGAAGCCAACCCACAGACCATGCTTCACCTGCTGTCCTGCCCCTTAAGCCTCAATTCCTGCACATTGGAACCTGTGCCAGCCCAAGTAGCCATTAACGCTGCTAAGATCTGATATTGTTATCAAACCCGAACCAAGAAGAAGAAACCGTGTCAATTGTATGTTACTTACATCATAACCAAAAATGCCTACTTAAATTAGTATAGCAATGCAAATCTGCAGTCACTAAGTGACAGTTAAAGAAACGATTCCTAAACTTCGAAATTGCTTCTTGCACTGAAACTTATATAAATAGTCAGAAGAATATGCATGAGCTGAAAACAAGCGGAATTTCGATACCTACTTTAAAAAAATACTCATTAAATTTAATGGCGATAAAAACCGACATTCGACTATACAAACTCCATTACACGTACGGCAGCCATAAATTATGTACTGTTATTGACTATGTTATTAAATATTTATGTAAGTATCAAAAATAATAATATTTATTTATGATTTCAAAGAGCTATCTTACAAATCGGACCGCTAATGTATCTACATTACAAGAATATACAAATTGTTGGTGCACTATAATATTGTTGATGCTATAGAACAAAATAGGTACATTAAATACATATTCATAAGGGCTAAGCTATGTATGGTTTCTATGTAAAAGCTATGTTAGACTGTTTAATTTTATATATCCAAATAATGTGGTTTTTAGGCATATAACAAGATATGGATGTTATTGGACGTGAATACATAATGATATGGAATGACTATAAAACAGACAAATATAATTATGAGCTTCGATTCAGAATATATTTTATCTTACTGCACTTTCAAGATTGGAACACATTAACACAAAAAACGGTAAACCTACAGGTAATATACGCGATAAACAACCGTTCTTTCGATTATAAATAACATTTTATACAATTCTTACATTGAAATTTCGCAAAAACAAACTCCATTTTAAGAGACACCATTTTAATGAAGTTATTTGAGAAAATTCAGTGTATAATGTAAGTATGTAGATTAAACGTATATTTTGTCTGTAGTTAACATACAATGTCGCCTCATGAAGTTTCTTCAGGTAGGTTTTAAAGTAAAAAACAACATGATCAAATTTTATTCGACGCCATTTTGTCTCGCTCACTCGTGTAAGTATGTCGTCCACCATTAGCACTGATGTGCTCATCATCATCATCAAGAAAAACTAGACAATCACCTCGTAACTTATTGCCATCTTATTACAACATATTGCCAACCGAATTCCCTAAGTTTTCAAGCCATCGCAACCAAACACACATTGCATTAATCCCAATTAATCTAAATAATATACAGCAGAGGAATTTCAAATCACAAATTAGTAAATGGACGTTTGAAATTCACACATTAAAAAAAACCAGAAATGTCAACGAAAAAAAAACTTTGAAATGTAAGCATGACATTATTCAGTGTCAATACAAGGGTTACAAATTTAGGTTCTTGTTGATTATATAAAAACTTTTGCACTATTCCTCAACTGTATAATAATAATTATTATTCACCGTCATTTCAATAGAAAAAATATACATTTATTCAATATCGTTAACATTACATTTCGATAAATTTCATTAATAATTGAATTTAAATTTAAGCGTAGAGCCATGTATATAGGTCAAAGCACACCGCAATTGCTCCAATATAATTCAAGTCCGTTTTTCCTAAGACTCCAACACCTTCAAGAGATTTAATAGTCATTTCCTGGAAAGGCACGCTCACGCATCTTATCCTTGCCCAGGCAAGAATCGAGCTGACACATCGTACAAAAAAAAACAGAAAATAAGGTGTAAAGATATTGTGGGAAAAAATCGTATTCACTATAAATTTTTCTATATTGTCTGCTTGCGTTTTTGTTTACAACACTGATACGGAACAAGCATTTCGAAGGTCACATCCGCAGAGAATATGGCCTACGCCGATACTGGCTTCCGTCATCTTGTGGCATAAAGATGCTTAGCCTTGTGTGCCTGTAATTCCGCCAGACCCTTCCAACCAGAACAGCAATGCTGCTTGGCGGAAGAAACACACTATAGCTGGTAACATATATGTATATATGGTGGTAACACTTCGAGCCTTTTTACACGGAACCCTATATTATCTCCAATTTGCCGTTGTGGTGTGCTTTGACCTTGAATCTTTCACTACAAAAGCCCACTATCAGATCACGTCAAGTTATAAGGAAGTTATGGTATATTATTTTCTTTGCCAATAAGTCTTAAAAAAATCTGCGAACGAACAGATATAAATAACTGTCTTTGGTAATTTTATGTTTCTTGTCTATCAGAGTTTTGTTTATCTTTGACATATTAATTTATATGTTTATCTTGAATTATAAGATTGATTTTGGTATTTTTTTATAGTTTAATATCAACAAGATATATTTTAATTCTAGTCTGTAAAGTCATACGTTTGTTGCTCAAATATAATGTCAAAATGTCATAAGCTGATCTTAACTTTATTGAAGTTAGTACAAACGGTAATTCTCATAGTAAAACTAAAGGTACCTTAAAACACGAAAATATATCAGACATAATAATTTTAAAATACTTTTGAGTCACAACCAGACTTTTCAATTTTATTTACGACATACGAAGTCACTTTAACCCCGAGTAATTTAAGACTCACTTTACTCAACTGAAAACTGATAAACCCTGAAATCACTGCCAAGCAGAACTTAAAATAGGTACCTTAACCTATTTTACGTTCTATCTGACGCAAACGTTGTAACCGTTATTCAAAGTCATACATACTCTCGGTCTGTTTTATCAAATACTCCATTATAAAGATCTTATGTACCAAAAATTGTAAGGAATCGCAAGTGCAATTGACAGTCCAAACATAATTTTTGGAATTTGTAGTGTCCATCTCCCATATATAAGCCCAATAACATTTATGATTTCAGAAACAGCTGTCGCGTCTGGTCAGTGTAATGATGATAAATTTTTTTGTAACATCTATTTTCGCATTACTATTGTATAGTTACTAATGTCTTAATGTAAGTTCGATATTGCTCCGAGTGGTCACATGGTATCGTATAGACTCCATTGGCAAATACCGTCACATGAGTAAACTCTTGTGGTCGCAAATGTCCAAAGCGGTCATATTATATTTTTTGATCTTCATTATAGCATACCTTAATCATAGCCCCATACATGATCTATGAATAGTCTTATTTAAGTGTTCACTATTAGTTTTTACTCCCTTTTCGCAAATTTCATTACTCATTTAGAATGTACTAGCATTAGCATCTTCATCCCCGCACTGATTTCTCATTTGATTCATTGTTACGTAAAATGTCTTGCGATTTTAATTCTCGTACCTCGTTGTCATAGATGCACGATCTCTTGTGGTTTTCATTCTGGTGGTCGATCTTGAAATCTTCGTTCTTTCTCGTATCAAATAATGATTGCCCCGTAGACGATATCTTGTAGTGTCCATTGTTCTGTATATTCACACACTATGTATGTTCATTGTAGTACCCGTCCGGCGTGATAGTCCCCCGGCAAGGTATGTAACTAACCTATGTGGCGGCGAGTGCGCGGTTTTGGCGTGCGTTACGGCGCGCGGCGCGGCGTTTGTCGCGCGACTCCGCGTGCTACCGCCGTCCGATGAGACCGTTGGAATTGCTCGCGCCCGGACACATCTCCAGTTCTACTAGGAGGGGGAAGTGATCTGGAACATTCAAACAAGGAATGGTAAGTTTCTAACCGCCTCTGTGGTCTAGTGGTTCACCAGTGACAGATCCAGAGGTCCAGGGGGAGTTGAATATTGTGATTGGTTTGGTTTGTTGTAGGACTACCACAATCTTACTACCTAAAATTGTCGCCATAACATGAATTTTATAAATAATAAGCATTTAGAGGTAGGATAGCCAGTTCCTCAGACCGTTGAGGGGGACTGTGTTAGTTTGTTACCTGATGGTACGTGCGGATGGGGGCAGCCTACGACCTTGTGCTCGCGGAACCAGTCCTGAGATAGCGGCCCCAATAAACCGAGGGGGGTCATTGTTTGTTTACTGTAGAAAATATAGTCGATGATCCCTTTGAAGTCATATCTGGAATAGACAAATTCGAATTAGAAATCAGGAAAGGAATCTATAATAGTAAATCGCCTTAGTAAGCGCGGGAGTGCACAGTGCCTTTGGGAATGCTCGTTCAATCGTAGTACTAGGATTCCGGGCAAGTTAGACCAGCCTGGTGAAGAAGTCCCCTATGGTGACTTAGCATTATGTTATGGAGGGACGAAAATCACGTTGCAATGAAAATGTTATGTATCAATGTGGAAGGCTAAAGATGAGAAAAGCCGAGAAAGAGATGGACGGATTGAGTATGAAAGGACATGCGTGTAAAGGAGTGGATGAGCTGACGGCTGATAGAAGCGAATGAAAGATACGAGTATAAGAAGATGGTGACATAGCATTTTCCACTCACGTGTAGTTGGTGTAAGGCATGATGTCCTCGCTGTAGGCGGAGGCCAGTTTGAAGTTGTGCGTGAACTCATGCTCGGAGCCCGGCACGCGGCGCATTGACGCGTAGCCTAACTCCTTAAAGTCGCGGTGCTCGAACGCAACGCGTCCCGACGACAGGTACTCGATTACACCTGGAAACATTCGTACGAGTTAGAACCGGTTTTTTTATTCACGATGGATCAGCTCTTGACTTCGAGGCTCGTTTGGGCAACGATGAGGTCTCCGTTGGAGCAAGCCTTCTCAGCAAATATCTATTAACTCTGTTTTGAATGTATTATAGTCGTACGTTGGTGGAAAAACAGAGCTGGCAGCTGTTAAAAATGTTTGCAGCGCGCATTACTGCAAACATTTAAAACTGTGTAAGAAAGTGGTCTTTGTCTCAGGCCCCCGTAGCTTATTGAACGTAAGTTATGGCAAACTGCAAAAGCAACGTTTTGCACCTTAGTCTTACTTAAGTTCCTTTTTTGGCCACGTTCTTTGGGATCTTGATCGCTCTGTACAATTTTAACGTTTGGTCGCAACAGAAAAATATCTTATCCTTGTCTAATTTTGTATATAAACTGTTTCCTCCCTAAGCTCAGAAGACTTACCGCTGTCAGGTAGAGAGTTGAAGTCACCGCAGAGCAGTAGCTGAACGTTTTCCCTCTGCCCCGCTAACCGCATGGTCCGCGCAGAGTCATCGACGATGCTCTTCAGCTCGTTGCTCAGCATCATGGTCTGGATGAGCTTCACGTCGCAAAACTCCGGGTCCCAGTGTATGTGCGCGGTGCAAACGAGGATGGGTTGGCTGAGCATCGACGAGTCTGTAGGGATACCTGAAAATATTGCAAAGTGTGACGTAATTCCCTTTGAAAAAAGGCACTTGATTAAACGATATGTTTTATTCCACCGCACTCATATCTGTTTTTCTGTGCGGTTGGTAGGAACACAGGATTTTATATGTAACGAAATTTAGGCTGTTCTACCTGTACCTGAGATTCCCCGTGTACGAATCGGGCAAACGGCAAACCCAGCTCAATGTCGAAAATGTATGAAAATATTGACAACTGCTTTTGAGCACTTGCTTTGAGCTTCTTGATGCCTGTTTTGACAGGCAGCATCAAGAAGCCCCTTTACAATCTCTATTGTCTCATTCACAATTAATACTTAAGATTTTGCCTATGTTAAAAAACTACACCAATCAGAAGTTATCTTTGCAGTCTTTTAATGTAGACACTTACCAGTACAAATTAGCTGTTTTCGCGTAATCAAGTCTTACTTTAAAATACTGACCAGTATTTGGTGTAATAAATAGGATTTGAAAGCAACCAGTGTCTTTTTGTGCAGATGTGTCAGATGTGTTTTCGCAGGGTAAATACATAAATATGGGGCTTCGCACTTCATCATCTATCATCAAACCTCAATCTGAGCAAAGCTTGACTAGACGAAGGTTTCAAAGAGTAACTTACCATTTTCCCAAGCGGCCTCCTTCGTTTTCAACAAGGCAGCTAGCCCGATGTTGTCCTTAGGCATAACCCGGTTCAGCATGTTGTCGGACCCTTCACTGTTCGCCATGGCTAGCTGATTGAACTCTATTAGGTGCTCTTTGACTAACGCAAACCTGGGGATAAAGTCCTAGTGAGTTGCTGTGGGGCGGATTACTCTGGAGGTCTTGTTTGGAGTGAACAGTCATAGATCATTGCGACTGCTGGTCCTAGGACAAATACTCGTAAGACTTAACTAGTAACTTTTATTTTCTACTTCTGAAACTAGGATCAGTCATAATTACATATTAAATACATATATCTAGAATGTACCTAATATGTAATTTTGGCTAATCAGTGGGCCTGGGGGTTGGGATGATTAATATATTCAAACAAGCTTTTTTCTCTCTATATTAACATGGGGGGCGCTACGCCACTACCACTGCCACAGTGGGAAGGATCAGCTCGGCTCGCTGGGCCTTCCCTGGGAAACCAGAGATCTCAACCGTCAGGGTCTAAACGCACGGTTACATAGATATCCTCGAAAGGCAACCCCAATGACACCAAGTTAACCCAACAAAAAAGCCTGGGGTTTTCGAAAATTCTGGGCCAAGGAGCATAGCCCTGCAAGCCCTCTATTTAGTTTTATTACTTGGCAGTTTGCCTTGTATGGCCTTGTATCTAAGCATTTTCCATTAAGCCTCTTCCTCTTTTACCAATTTCTCGATAGAATAGAGAGGGTAGCGCATTTTTTTATTACTAAGTGGAACAAAGATTCCTCGTGACTCACTTGGCAGATCTAAAGAATATAGCGCATCCATCGACGTATTTCCTCTCGGTCTCGCCCATGGTTTTCGCGCGTGACTTCGGCGAGAAGATGCCGTCATAGCCATCCTTCTTCAGCTCAGGTAGGAAGTAGTTGTAGAACTGGTCTGTTTCCACCTCCTGTAGAATTATTAATTACTCTCAAATTTCACATTGCAAGATATACTATGGTGGTCTTTGTCTAAGGATAGGGTTCATCCAACTCAGCCCGTGGTTGCAAAGGCGACTAAAACTCACCAGGGAAAAGGCAGTAGCATCATAATGAGTACGAGGTAATTGACCTTTACTGCGATCACTAACCCACCTGCAAGCGTGTAGATTAAGGCAAACTCCATCTCGATTTTTAGAGAACCTGCAACGGATTGTTGCTACAGATCTAAAGATTTCTGGATGCAACGATTTCAGGGATTACACGGGAAGCTAGATTTAACAATCCAGCCTAAGGCTACGTTCATTTAACAGGTGTCGGATAGGCGCGTTACCAGATATCAACGCGATATGATATGGCAATATTGTTTTTTTTTCTGAATCCATTTATTGAAACGCATTGATAAATGTGCGGCGAACGCATATTGACAACATATTGATCTATTGATGGTTAGGACAAGGGTTTTTGGGTAATCAAACATCTGCCATCTGAACGCGCTCAAATGATCTTGGGAATAGAAAGCTCCTAAGCGAGCGAAAATTGTGGAATAGACCGCGGCATACGTATGTACGTAAGTGAATCGTGCATTGGATATTATGTTATAGTTTGTGGGGGGGTGTCCGATGAAATTAGAGGCACAATATTTAAAAAATGACAGTCAACAATTGGCTATCCCTGCAAAATTTGTTAAAATAATCTCGCATAGAGGGTCACCAATTGCTTTTCCGTGTTATATACTTCGTACTGAAATCTATTCTGTGATAGAAGGAAGTTTTCGACTCTGCCGAAATTTATTTCCACTCAATTAGCTTTTAAATTCAATAGCTATTAATCACCTTAAAAGTGGGTTCAGATGCGGACTTTCGAGGGTACTCTATTGTTCGCTGGTCGGGTCTGAGAGGCAGTTTTGTATAGGTACCGCTTCAAACCGCAAAAACGCATTCATTGAATTCAAATGTTTTTACGAATGAATGAGTAGTATTTTACCGTTCCTCTTTCAGGAACGTTTGATTATTCTCTTACAAAGGCAAAACTATTGAGTCTGGTATAAATTACTTATTTCAACAAACGCTTACTTTGAATCAAAGCAATAGTAACTACAGTTATGTTACATTCAGTACAGAAAATGTGCGAACGTATGACAATGAGAATGGACGTGACTAGATACCAGCACAAATAACTCACGTAATATGTATTTATGTGTAACAAATTATTCGGTGATTGCGAATTGTTTACATAACAGTAATAATACAGTGCTCGTGCGATTAAAATAACTAAGGAGTACTAAGTTACTAGCCTGTAAGCTAATGATGTCTGCGGAGTAATGTCTAATTTCGTCCAAAATACCCTTCTTCCTGTAATCCCAGTCGAGGGCCCAGCTGGGGCAGTAACCGTACATCTGTCGCGTCGCGTACTTATCGCACAGCACGTTGTAGCACATCACGGTGAAGATACCTGCAACAAAACACCATTACAGAGGTTTCACTAGGGAGCGGCGAGCGCCGCGCCATCTCTCCATGGAAACGTCGTTCATCCGGCAATGCCGCGTTTGCCGCACATCACATGCCAATTAGCTTACTCTGGCGCTTTGTTACTTGCGCGATACGGCTTGCGTCGCGTGACAAGCTAAAAAATGTCCCAATTAAAATGAGACTCGTGCATTACGATCCACATGCGTCGGGCACGCGACGCGTTGCACCGCTTTATTTACGAGACATAATGAATGGTTCGGGCAAGCGTGCGCTGCAACGGTGTTGTTTACCACCTTCAATGAATGCAAGCTGTGGAGCAGACGCCCCGACAATCACGTCGAACTGCCTCAAGTCAATCGTGTCGGCTGTATTAAGATTAGTGTTGACGAGAAAACAGCATAAGCGTTAGCGTTTACGAGCGAAAACATCTACAATTGGACCCTATTGCGGAATTACAAAATAGAGACATAAGAATCCAGCCGAAGCCGCTGGTGAGACGGAATACTCGGAAAACAGCATTTCCGGCCTCGTTATGGGTTAGGAAATTGGGCATCATTGGGTGTGGAGTGAGGATCGCGAACAGCGACGCAGTCATTTCGAGGTATCCACTTATTACGTAAACTAAGGTGTCACGACTGCGCTCTCTCACGCTCCGCACCATTATCTCAGATTTATGCGGAGGCGTCGCCCGCACCCGTCTCATTACGCGGATCAAAAGGTGCGCAAAGCCGCACAGCGAGCTGCGATGACGGCCGCTCGTCTAAATGTCGACTTCGTGGAAGACCTTGGCGATGCAATTAACTTGATTTAATAGAGCAGAGTCCTAGTCAATCAGCGGACAAAGAACCGGGAGTGACTGTCGCGGAGGACAAAGAGACGTTGACGGGCGCACGACAACTGCAAGGACAAGACAATGTCGAGGGTTCGAGAGCAGGAGTGCACGCCGGACAAATTGATAACGATCACACATTTTGACGTGCGCCGGCAGCGTTCATGCTAATCTTGGAGTCAAAGTCACCTGGCGACACTCGACGACCGACGCGACCGCAGCACGTGCTTCAAATGCGTCCATTGTGTGCCCGATGAGACGCGGCGCACATGCCCAATGTCGCGAAACAATGCTCGCATCGGTAATCGCTCGTTGTCCAAGGGACTACGACCGAAACGAAAGCCGCAAACACCAACAATAATGAATGTTAATGCTGTCGAACATATAGACGCGTGTCTTCATTTCAAATAAATCTACGCCGATGATGAAATAGTACGTGCCCGACCAAACAATGGATGAATTTTATATCGAGTTGACATCTGACCGTAAAATGTCTACCGTGTCCCCGGTGCTCGATATCAACAAACATTTTATTGAATTAAAACGTGCGTGGGTTGATACAGAATGTAAATAGGCCTCTTGGAACTCGAATCGGATCCACAAAAAGAAGCAATCGGAAAAGGCGAGGCGACGATATCCGTAGATGTAGGACAGCTAGAATTGCACGACGGAGAGCTGTCATCGAGCCCTTATTCTGCATGACCAATCGAGTCGCGTTACGATACCTGGGCCCTCATTCTGTATGACCAATCGTGTCTGAACGCGCCCGCGTTACGATATGTCAATACGATGATTCCATGCAGATAACGTAACGCGGGCGCTTTAAGGCACGTTTGGTCATACAGAATAAGGGCTCTGCTTGGAATCATTGGGCGTATTAACGGGCTCAGATTAGCAACTCAACGCAACTTTATTCTAGTTTCGAACTAAGATATAGTAATAATAAAGGTGACATTGATGTGCGCTCAACCACGGCGCTTATGACCACCAGATAACAGAAATAAGCGCGTATTTCTACGTTTTGTTATTTTACGGTAAAACAAATATGAATTTTGAAAACACAGACCGTCTGCTGTATACTGTGTTTATTTACTGTACAAAGTTTCAAGCCCTAATTGGGCGTATTTATTGAATGGCGAACATTTTTGGTACAAATTAGAATCAACTTTGTTTTTTTTTTCTATCGAGAAAATTTAATGTAATCCACCGTACGTTCACACTAGAAGAGCGCCCGTGACTGCGCTCCAATCTAATGCTATACTAAATTGGAACCAGTAACATGACAGAGCTGAACCGTTGCGTTGGCGTACTGCAGATTTTCACCTCGTGGTAATGAGAGCGAATCACGCAAACTCTAATTGAGCTGTTAGCAAACAAAACGAATTTGTCTACGAGGAAGTTTTTGCTGCAATCAATTTCCATCTGAAGTTTACACGGGGATATAACAGGATGCTTAGCGGTAAATGGCACATTAACATGTTTATGGTAGCATACCTTATTAACGTGCAAAAACTTGCGCAACAAGAAAGTCGATATCTTCAATAATTGAGGATCCACTCATTATATCGATCGTGGAAGGTACTGCATACGGCGACTTTTTATGGGAGTGACCATATGCCGGCTTTCTACCCCAGTGACGTTTTATTTTATATGCAGTAACTTACCCTCATTGTTTTTATCAAATTTGTAGTAATATCAAAGAACATATCGAAATTTTCTCATAAAAGTAGTTTCCCTCTATGCTGAATTAAACAGAACTAGCATTCAAAAGCCGACATGCTCCTTCCGCATATATCATGCATGCAAATGCATTCATAAATTCACATTAATCAGCTGTCAGGAGTTTAATGCAGCATAGCTTTGCTATTTTGCAACTCTGCAATTTGTATGCTCAAAAAACAAGCAGGTCTATTAAGGTGGTACCTCAGGGGTACTTACGCATGAGATGGTGATTTGTAAATGTAAGCTTCAAAACACCGTCGTGGATTAAAAAAAGGAAATTTTCATATTATTATCATAAAATTACACATCATAACATCAGCCTCCTCAGCACGGGGCGGGGATAAAAATTTTGTCCTCTGTTTTTATCCACCATCGGGAGACAAAATGCTCTGACAAGGTGGATAAAAACAGAGGACAAAAATTTTATCTCCTCCCCGTGCTGAGGGGGCAGGTGAGATGAAGGACAAGACGGTACATCCCAGTCGTACGAAAATAATTACTGTTTTTTTTAATGTAACACGGGTAAGTGCTTGGCCTTAATCTCAACAGGCTTAAGTTACGATGTGGTCGAAGGTGAAGCCCACATCATCCGGAACCCTCAACAGTCTGAGGAACTGGCTATCTAACTCAAAATACCTTCACGAAAATTTTGAATTTGTCTTATAACGACAGACTTATGTACGGTGGTGGTAGCTAGCCTGGAGACATTTTTATTATTATTTCACGATGGGGAAGCGATTGACCTTCATCTAATCTGGTTTCAAATTATGATAAGGCCGAAGGTGGAAGCGCACTTCTTCAGGAATCCTCGACAATCTGAGGAACTGAATATCTTACCTCTATGCGGAGACACAAAATTTTATAATTGTTATGACGACAGACATAAGTAAGGTGATGGTAGCTAGCCAGGCGAACTTAAGAAAAGTCCTACTACCAGACAAACCATTACAAATATGTACTACTCTTGGGATCAAACACGGGTCCTCTGGGTTTAAAACCGATGGGAGAACCACAAGACCACAAATTTGTAAATTATTTTTCAGATACGTGTAGACTGTATGGTCTACATTGTGATTTCACGTTGCTAAACAAAATACAATACCAATACCATATAACGCGTACTTAGCTGCGAAACTTTAACATTACGAGTACATCTCACTCGACGTCTGAGTGGTGGAGGAATGGAAAATAAGAAATAAACTCGGCCGCTATTGACTCTCATCTGAATATAATGGGAGGCGCGGTACTGCGGTGCTAGTGTATTGGCGATGCTGTATCATTACGTGGGCATTTTGTATTACAGCTGATGGGTATGTTTTCCTTTTGAAAAAACTTTGTAACGGATATTGGGACATCGGAACATCCGTATCATTTGGATTGTACAATGATTAAGAGACAGTCCAAACAAAAATAATTGTTAGTACGACGGGGCTTTACCCAGGTTTTAAGTTATAAGGCCGAAGGTGAAGCGCACTTCACCCGCAATCCTCAAAAGTCTGAGAAACTGGTTACCTTACCTCTGAATACCGGAACACAACAGTTTAGACTTGTTGTTATGGCGACAGACTTAAGTAAGATGGTGGTAGCTAGCCAGGCGGACTTAAGCAATAAATATCTAAAAACCCGTTTCAAATTTCTAGATGATCTCCATGACAGGCGGCTACGCTCAGCAGATAATCTACTGCTTGAAATACCAAAACATCATTCTTCTGCTTTTGGTAAATCTTTTTCAGTCACTGCAGCCCGGCTTTGGAATAATATTCCGTATGACATGAGGAGAGTAGATTCGAAGGACTGTTTTAAAAGACTGATTCGTGAGCATTATCTCAAATCCTAGTATTACGTTCTTTAGTCTTCCTAGTTAGTATTTTATGAATTTGTTATAATGTTTTTGATTTTGTATAAGTATTTTCATTGTTGATGTTAATTATTTTTGTGTAGGTTCATTTAGGGTTACCTAAGTATTTAAATATATTAATATTTATTCTTATTTATAATGTTATAGTATAGTTTATTGTATGCAAATAAAATATGTATAGTATAGTAGATATAAAGATAGGTAGTAAGTATTAATTCTAGGTAAAATTAGTTATGTTGCTTAGTTTTATTATTAATAGGTAGGTATGTTAGCACGCAAACCTCTGTTTTTTTCTTACAATCTTGGTTTGGTTGGCAGTTAGAAAATGCCATCGGCATTATGCCCACCCATTGTACACTAGTTATTTTGTGCAATAAAGTGTTAAACAAATAAATAAATAAGCAAAGACCTGTCACCAACCAAACCGAGCACAATATTGTACTCCCCCTGGGGATCGAACCCGGGACCTCTGGATCTGAAATCGGTGGGTTGAACCACTAGACTACAGAGGCGGTTAAAGTTACTACAATCCAGGGCATACTTGAAGAGAATCCACACAATTCCGTAACGTTTGCCGCCCGGGCTCGTATCGTACTCATTTAGATACCTTCATAACAAATAAAATCTGCTTACTATCTATTGTCATGTTGATTATAATGTTGTAACCGGGGAGTGACAAAGTGTACCTACTTATGTAAGATACCCAAATTATTTAAGTTTATTTAAGGCACAAATTATAAGACTTATAATATTAAGTTTCAAGGAATTGTACCTACATCTTAGTCAAACCTGTAAAGGTTTAATAGGTGTTTTCTATTAGTTAAGTAAACATTTTGTACATATGAAGTTAATAAAAAAAAAAAAAAAAACAAGCGAGTGCAAAGTGTGCTGGGTAATCCCTGTTCGCACGGCCCGTGTGAGGGGGGGCAGCGTGAATAAATCTTGTTCTTACAGTGTATATCACATGTACGAGACATTATCCCCGAGAGAACGTTGAGTGTAATTCCTGCATGTAAGCGACAGTGTAATGTTTGTATATCGCCGGATAAACACTTATCTTGGCGTGATGTGTGTGTTCTTTGACCTCTTCATGAGGAGGTAGCGCGGCGCGGGCATCGATTATCTTTTTGTATGGAGTTTTTATGAGTGCGAACAGATCGACAAGGTTTATTGGCCCATTGGATGGGCTATGTTTATATTTGTCTGTTTTTTTAGTACTTGGCTCTAGGCAACAGTTCAATTTGGGTGTGATGGAGCACGTTAGCCCCCGGAGTACTACTTATTTTTACTGTAGAGTACATTTTTTTTTATTGTACGACGGGTAAGCACTTGGCCTTCATCTCACCTGGTTACATCTCACATTCCATGCAAACACAAATTTGTGTTTTAATGTGCCAGCTCCTACCAAAATAATAGGAGCAACCCCATAATAATGAAAACTATCAACTGAGAGACCACTAAGTACTGACAGTACTGAAAAAATCGAGTAGAATGTCAGTCCATTTGAAATTTGCTGACACCATTCGTCTCACCATCTTTATCAAAAGTCCAAATGAATTTATAAAAGTATCTTGATCGGATTACATGATTAGGAAAAAACCACATCAATTAGCCCAAAGGCATCCATTTCAAAATGAACCAAAAACTGCGTTTGCACGAGATACTTTATATGTATCAATCAACGGACGAGTAAAGGTTTGATATAATGTTTACAAGCGTTCTGGTATGTTCTCTCCTTCAGGTTCTCGGTAAGTAGGTAATAAATCAAACGGTCCACCACCGCAGAGCTGATACTGGATGATGGCGCTTGGAAGGCAGTTGATTTCGGATTAGTTTAGCCAAGTGAACTGGATGAAACTACAGCAATCGTGACAGCGTGTGGGCGATGCATTCCGTTCGAAATTGATTCAATTTCAACAGAACGTATAATAACGGGCTACTGTAGATTAAACTCATCTGGTGACACTGAGAACATGAGATTGATCGGTGCTACCGAAAGCACTCAAACTTGTGGGAGACTTGATCATAGTTAGAAAAGCAAAATTAACATTGCTAAATTTTTTTAGTAGGAAAGAGTAAGCTAGCTTTGCAGAATACACAAATAGCTGATACTTTATATGCTTCTCCGTCAAATTATGGAAATCTCTTTTTGGTGACAGCCCCCGCCTGGTATTTTCAGAGCATTATTTTTCCTTGTAAATTACACAAATAATAAATAATTACTTTATGTCAGTATATTTTATATATAACGATCAATATGTATATAGTACTACTACTTCTTTGCCTTATATATATTGTCATACATATTACTACTTACTTTTTTATCTTTTGTTTCTCACATATATTTTATACAGTTTTCTGCTTCGATAAAAAAACATACGATATCGCACGCTTTACTACTGCACCACAAAAATAGTGGAATACATTGCCTATACAAACCAGTTCTGATAAACATCTGTTTGTATCATGCGATGATAGTACCCAATAGAAACATTCACATTTATTTGCGCGTATCCATTTATGTAACAATTGCTCGATTTCTCCAAGGTTTGCTGGAAGAGAACTCTTGACAAGTTTTAAGCTCGCCTTTGACATGCTCATTTTGTACTCTTTTGTTATTATTATTTTCTTACTATATTTGTACGATTATGTATTTTTATTTTTTTTATTGTACGACGGGGAAGCGCTTGGCATTCATCTCACCTGGTTACAAGTTGAGATAAGGCCGAAGGTGGAGGCGCAGTTCACCTTCCGGGTGTGCCACCTTCCTCAACTTACTGACGAACCGGCTTATCTTACCTCTTAATGCCGGAACACAACAATTGTTGTTATGGCGACAGAATTAGGTAAGATGGTAGCTAGCCAGTCGGACTTAAACAAAGTCCTACCACCAACTAAACCGAGCACAATAATGTACCTGGGGATCGAACCCGGGACCTCTGGATCTGAAATCGGTGGGTTGAACAACTAGACCACAGAGGCGGTAAAGAAAGGTTTCGGCAATTAGAACTACAAAGCTCAGCGTTTCCGGATGCGGGGAGGTCACCAGCCAGTGTCCCATTGTTCTCTCGCCGCGGATGGAGAGGCGAAGGGCATTTCCTCTTTCCCTGGTGGCCGGGCGGCCGTGAGATAAGTCGCGATCGAATTAACTGTTCGACAATCGGACAGTGCTCACATCCTTATAAAGGCGCATTGAAGCGTCGATTGTGATAGATAAACGCCACAAGAACAAAGTCTGAACGAGCAAGATCTGTATCAAACAGAAGTGACTATTAGAGAGCCCTTTTACGTAAGATGTTGGTCGTACCGTCGCTGATGATCTTTATCATGAGACAAAGCCTGTTCGGGATTTTCGACGATAGCAACAATGTAACCGTGCGTCTATTCGATATCCTGAAAAGTGTAAGGGATCTTGCGAAGCGGGTTCTCACAGGCGGTGTGACTCTGATTGGCTCGTAAAGTCTGTTGCGAATAACTTAGGCTCGTGTGTATTAATTTATTAACCAATAGGTGCAAGGTCCTGCAGAGCGATTGGCTCGCTGCACTAGCGTTCCGTTTGATTTATGTAAATTGGTAACGTTATACGCTGAGCGGGGGTGGCTGCGTCCCAGCAGGAATGCGTGATCACAGTACATTTAATGCTAATTCACAAGTAATTCATACTAGCTAGTAAAATGAATTTTCACTCATAATCGTGCTGAATTCACAGGTTTTTTTATTGCATAACGGGGTAGCGATTGGCCTTCATCTCACCTGGTTTCAGGTGACAAGTGACAAGTGACAAGGCAGAAGGTGGCAGCGCACTTCACCCGGAATCCTCAACTGTCTGAGGCGCTGGCTATCTACCTCTAAATGCTGGAACACAACAATTTTAGAATTGTTGTTATGGCGACAGAATTAAGTAAGATGGCGGTTGCTAGCCAGGCGGACTGAAACAAAGTCCTTCCACCAGACAAACCAAGCACAATACTGTACTCCCCCTGATGATCGAACCCGGGACCTCTGGATCTGAAATCGGTGGGTTGAACCACTAGACCATAGAGGCGGTTAAATTTTTTATAATTCTTTTTTAAACATAAGATGGGCTGCAGCTTCTTTCGGTATACTATTCAGCACCATTACTGCGACCACCAGTCCGACTGCCAAGCGTGGTGATCAAGGCAAAAACCCTCCAATTTTGGAGGGGGCTCTGTCCAGTGGACAATAATTGGCTATTGATGATGATGATTCTCAATTTACATTCTGTTCGCAAACTTAATTGACTCTTCTATAATTTTTCTTCATTAGACTATGAACAAAGTGATGAACATGCAATAAACAACAAGCTTTGCTCATGAAAATAGCAAATAATCCCAAGATTTGAGACGATGCAGCTCAAATACCTAATTTGTAAATGCTAATACGAAAATTCGTCTTTGTAAGTCACCTCGACTTGTACGCCCTTCACAATCAATAAATCGCCTGAGGTAGAACATTAGCGACGCATTTTAGCTGAACAATAATGCGAGGACTACACCTGTGAAAGACTGCAATAGTTATTACGTTAATCGGGACGTTGCGTAGGTGTAGACGACTTAGCTCGTTGATTTGACAATGGCGTTTGACGGTTTTATTTACAGATCTACAAAATATCATACTGAAAATTAGTACTTTCTTCACCGCATAGTATATATTTTTTTATACAACTTTGAGACGGAACTAGCAAACCTGATGTTGTTACAACTTTTGCCTATAACAAAGCCTTACTGCGTAGGTCATGGCCGACGCGGCACTGCATTGCGCCCGTCAACTTGAGGCACAAAGGTGATAAGACTCGCGTGTCCGTAATTTCACCGGCAACCATACACTTCAAACCGGAACACAGTAATGCTGCTTGGCGATCGCAATAGGTTGGTGGTAGTACTTTCCAGTACGAGCCGTAGTATAACAAGGGGCTCTACTACTCTTATTTTAGTTTATTGGCAATTCGCTTAATCCTAGTGTTGCCATTCTGCTTAACGCGAAGTTCTTAGCAGCATTTTCACGCGCTATCTCGAGTTGATGGTCATGTAAGGTTCATAGGTTCCTTTTAGGCAAGCGTGCTCCATCTGATGCCACATCTTTACTTGTTTTACATGTAAGCTGGTGATCAAACGCTTGACTATTATCAATAAAAAATCAAACGCTTGACTATTATCAATAAAAATAAAAATTAAATGTGGCCGTAGCATTAGAGGCGTAACTGTGTGAGATCAAGAATCAAAACAACATTGAGTGACTTATCTATGACCGTTCGTGGGAGCGTATGGAAAATATTCAAACGTCAAAACAGAAGAGTAACGGAACCGGATGATATACGTCAGCAGGGAGCAAGACTGGGGCTGGGTCTCCCACGGGCTGGCATAGCCGGCAAGACCATTAGGCCGACTCCACACATTGGCTCCAATGCCGCTCGTCCAACGTATTGATCTTACTAATGTACATAAATAATAATAAATAAATATTACAGGACATTAATTTTACACAGCGCCATCTAGCCCCAAACTAAGCATAGCTTGTAATATGGGAACTAGATTACGGATAGAATACTTAAATACTTTTTGTAAATACATACGTACTATATGATACAACACCCAAACACAGAACAAACATCTATATTCATCACACAAATGTTTGCTCTGGGTGGGAATCGAACCCACAGCCTACAGCGCAGAAGGCAGAGTTACTACCAACTGAGCTATGAGGCTTGTTATTTATTGTTTACACTGTACATTAATTTACTAACTTATAAGAGTAATAGTAATAAATAAATGTACATTGGCCCCAACGTTCGGGCGTTGGCAGTTGGCCGGCGCATGTCGGTTTTAAGCAGTTATTACACCTATCTAAATTTAGCTTCCTAATCAGGATTCAGGAAAAGGTGCATCTTAGTAGCTTCTGATCACAAATTCCTTAATTCAGTCACCAAATCCGTTGCCAGTTAAAGTACAACGAAGTTGACCGTGTCAAAAAGAAGGACTCAAGACGGCTCAAGTGGCTATGACCTACTAAAATATATAAACAAAACAAAAAACAATGGTGAAATGCTGGGCAAAAGTCTCAAATTAATGTTACTATGCGGAAAGATAGCAAACACAGATTCATTCACAGATTGTGAATGTTTTGTCGGTCTGACGAATCAAAATAAATATATATATAATAATATAATATGATATAATATATATTTATATATTACATAAGACTCTTATTCTCTTTGTTTCCCTTAATTTCGTCAACATAACGCTCAGCGCACTCGCATTTTACCATACTTATTTAACCATATTTGTTACTACTAATTAGGATCCTAACTTGCTTAATGCGATATCTTTTGTTTAATAGATATCCTATTGTACGAGTACGACGCACGGAGAATCTCTTGGCCTTCATCTCACTTAGACATCAGACATCGGACTTCGGCAAGATAGTGAACAGGCGGACTTAAACAAAGTCCTACCACCGCACCACACGTCGCGTCGGGACCAACGTGTGGAGCCAGGGTTACCAGAGCGATGGTTTGCGGGGCGGTTCTCGACTCGATTATTTATGAGGCGAGCCGCATGCGCCTCGCCCATGCGTGCCACTATGACACCATATTAATGACGAGCTCTAGAGGGTTTTGTTATCGCTGCTAAAATATCACCATTTCTGTGAATCGTATTACAGTGCAAAAAGGTGAGACGATACAATCGCCATATTGATGTGGGGAGCAATGGTGCTGGCGCATTGTAGCTTGTGTCATTTTAATTGGAACAGCAACATGAGATGTGAAGATTGTCTCACTTTCAAAACTTCCTCTGACTGCGGGGAATTTAACCGCCTCTGTAGTGTTGTGATCCTGGGTTCGATCCCCAGGAGGAGTAAAATATTGTACTTACTATGGTTGGTGGTAGGACTTTGTAAGTCCGCCTGGCTAGCTACCACCATCTTACCTAATTCTGTCGCCATACCAACAATTCTAAAATACTTGTGTTCCGGCATTTAGAGGTAAGATAGCCAGTTCCTCACTGTTGAGGATTCCGGGTGAAGTACGCTTCCACCTACGGCCTTATCAAAACTTTAAACCATGTAAGATAAAGGCCAAGCGCTTCCCCGTCATACATTTTTTTTTTCAGAATGACTACATTTTGAACACGGGATCTTCCCGCTTGTGTTTCATACTCACCCTGATGATGATTCCCTGGGAGAACCGAAACAAAGTTGGTGCCTTCATCGATTTTAAGTATACGTGAAACCCGTGCTTAAAATGTATGAGAAGATTGGTTTGAGTGTATGAACTTACACGTCGGGCGACTCCTGTTGGGTCGTGTCAGCGGGATCCAAGGCCTCTGTGGTGGTAAGGTGGCGGAAACTGAAACAAGAGACGTACATTGTAGAAAGTTTCGCGGAATTCCATTCAGAAGCTCACTATTCTTTGCGACAACGGTATCTGAACCGCACTTGGGAAATTTGACAATTACATTCATTCGGCGAATAAAAACTTAATAGTTTAGTTTAGATATTTGAAAAAATAACTAAACCACAGATTTGAATGTTGCTGACCAATGATGAGTCAGTTGATTCAGAATGATTAATTTCTTTGTTTGAGACTATTCTTTCAGGGCTCTGATTCTACTAAGCCAATCGATTCACTATGACAATGGTATTGTCGCATAATTGCCACTATGGGTACCTTTTGGTATTCTTGGGTTGGTAGAATCGGGGCCCAGGGCTGAAACTATGTCTAAATTGTCACTTCTATTCATTATACCATTGTGAATAGAAAATATCAACGTTTCCTAAGAATAAAATTCAAGTAAGGCTAAAAATAACAAAACATAAAAAAATGGCGAAACACGTGTCGATTTGTTTTTTTTTTAAACTTATTTAGCAGGTTTATTACGAAATATCTTGCGGTTTTCAGATTATTTTGAACAATGGATATCCGTAAAAAAACGCCTGATTCAATTAGCTAATAATAACAATGTACAACGTCGCCTGAAAAATGAATACAGCCAAGCGAAAGATGAGCACTTAAAATAATTTGATTAGCATATTCATATTGTGGGCTAAATTGATCGACTTCTCAAACAAGTCAAGCCAGTTTCATTGATAGTAAGACTGCAGCTCCTGTCACCGATGATTTATATAGCCGCTTCACATGTGTCCATCATTCGACAGGTGATGACATGTCATATTGATTTTGCTAACTAGAACGTTTCGAATTACCCGCTGATACGCTGATACTCAATTCTCATAATGTTTTGATTGATTGGGTTGTGTTCTAAAAAACATGCTATAAAAACATACCACAACGTCTATATTGAAAATTTGACATAGACATAATAAATATAAGCCATTAAGCCCGAAATTAAAAGGTTGTAAAATGGGAACTGAATTACGGAGAGAATACATACCAATTACACTTTATTGTAGAAACTAACCTCTATATTAAAATCACACAAACGTTTGTCTTGGATAGGAATCGAATCGACACCCTCAGCGCAGAAGGTGGAGCTACTATTACCGACTGAGCTGTGAGGCTTGTTTTAAGTTTCTCTGTGATATCGTTACAATAATAATTCTGCTGCAACATATTTTTTTCTGTATTTAAAATTATCGCGATTATCATACATAATTGATAACAAAAACGGGTCTTTATCGCGTACCATTTTGTATTCCCGACAGTTTCGACCGTGTTACAGCGGCAGTGATCACGGGTAGAACTATCAGAAATATAAAAAGGTACGCGATAAAGACACAAATGTTATTAATTTATATGTAAAAAACTACTTCAAAATTTTCTGATGCCTAATCGTCAGCCGAAATACTTCAATCCCGAAATTATGAACACGCTGCGGGAACTGATTATAAAAAGACGAAATACCGACTAGCATTTAAACTAGTAAAAAACACGTTTACTTATGATTATATAGCTCTAATCATTTTCTCTTTACGCAAAGCAAAACATGGCTATAACTATTAAAAACTCGAATTAACGTATTTTTTTTTTGCACCGTTTTTTGCGCAACCGGTTCACGAGCACTCGTGCGTAAATTAAAATTATGAATACCTACGTTTTTTATTAGTTGTAATTATATAAATGGAAATTGGGACAAAATCAGAAGCTTAGATAAGTGAATGATCAAATGTGACATAATGAATGAACACTTAATATACACAGAAATGGCATAGAACAATACAGACACATTGCATAAGTACAATTGGCTGAAAGCAATAAAAAATGTCTTTCTGGTAATGAAAGAAAAAAGAGAATATTCTGAGCAGAGTCGACTGACACAACATGCCGCATGATGCGCCGGATGATTTTTTGTTGTTTTTATCATTTTTATTTCATTTTTTTTCTCTGACTTTGCTATCTTACAGGCTGGCAAAGGAATTGGGAAAGGCAACTGATGCGCTGGGAACATAACCTGAACATGGCCGCCGGTCAAAACTGGAGAAGGGTAACCCACAATAGAAGGCAAAGCACATCGTTGTAGGTAGCCCATGCCAAAAGGCACTGAGACCAGGGACATTATAGACGCAACTTTTGGCGACATATAATTGCTATGTTGGGATGACAAACAGGCATACGGCCCACCTGATGGAAAACGATTACTGTCGCCTATGGACGCTTCCAACATCAGAAGTATCACTTGCGCGTTGCGGACCATTAAAAATGTAAAAACGCCAGAAGGGATAATAATAATTCAAAAAAATTTTTGTGTTCCGGTATTCAGAGGTAAGGTAGCCAGTTTTTCCGTTTGTTGAGAATTCCGGGTAAAGTGCGCCTCCACCTTCGACTTTATCTTAACTTGTAACCAGGTGAGATGAAGGCAAAGCGCTTCCCCGTCGTACAATAAAAAAAAAAGGGAAAACCTCGGCACGGAGACTATTTCACAATTTTATGGTTCGCGGGAGGAAATTCCTCTTAAAACTTATGGTGTGCGAAAGTATCCAAAGTGTGGGGATGGAATCTCTGTCGGTAGCGAGACATAATTTACACACTAAGATCTCGGAACAAACGGTTTTTCATTTATTAAATGGCAATAATGGAAATTTCCGATGATGCGAGTAAGATGCATATCTATAGAGGAACCTTTGCAACAAACTTATTAATTTAAAGACACTCCCCGTGATCTACGGGGCCAGCCGTGATCAGATGCGACGATAAGATTGCGGTGTTCGTTACCGAGCTGTACTGTAAGGGATGCGGTTCTCTAGTTGGTGTTTCATAGATAAATTGGGGATCGCCTGTCCATTGACGTATCGAGAGCGCATGAGATTCCTCTGATTTATGATTTTTAGCCTATTGTAACTTCAAAACACATCGTGAATTGAAAAACTAACAAAACAAACTGCTTTTCCGCTTCGAGGATTAACTTCTGATCACAACTCAGAGCGTAGTTCTTATGAGGATCAACTACTAGGGGGTAATCAGAGGCACGACCATGAGTTCGGCACTTGCCCACGGGCTGCAAGCAGCTAGTATTCAATACGTGACAGGTTGCAAACCCATCGCCGCTTAGCGGAATATTAGCCAACGACACAAACCATACGGATTTCTTATCCTATGGACAAGCCGGTTTCCTCACAACGCGACCTTCTCCTTCAGAGCATGTCAATGTGTCAAATACGCCAATAAACTTCGAAAAAACCGAAAAAGTCCATTGGTGCACGACTGGATTTGAACTTGAACCCACATCATCCGGATCGGAAGGCGGGCCCACACCCACTTGGCTACACAACTCATCGTGGATTCAAATACGTGAAATACGCTACAACATACAGACAACAAATATGGATCTATTAACAGCAGCATTTAAGTAATTCATTGTTTAGATTTCTCTTAAAAGTAACCTAACCAAGCAAATCTTGCTCGTAAAGCTGATTCAGTTGCTACCAATATTGAAAAATTTTACAATGAATTGAATAGTTTTGTTGTCATTCGTTACATGAGGCCTGATTGAAATGTGTGTATAAAAAAGGTAGCGGCGAATTTCTCGTTTCCTGATTTTTTTTTATTGTTCTACGGGGAAGTGCTTGGCCTTCATATCACCTGGTTACAAGTTGGGATAAGGCGCACTTCACCCGGAATCCTCAACAAACTGAGGAACTGGCTATCTTACCTCTTAATGCCGGAACACATTTTTTTTATAATTGTTGTTATGGCGACAGAATTAGGTAAGATGGTGGTAGTTAGCCAGGCGGACCCAAACAAACTCCTACCACCAACCAAACTAAGCACAATATATTGTACTTGCGGATCGAAACCTAGACCTGAAAGCTACATTTTACCAAAAACCGTTTCATGCGTAAATACTTCCGAGGTTCTTCATAACGCAGCTGTGACAGGACAGCTCGTGACTCAAACACTCTTTGTTTATTGTAATATGGTGTAGATCTCACGAATGAGCTCAGGTGTTTGTAAAGCTAGCTCGGAACGTTCGTGATGAAGTCCACGTTAACAACAATAACTATTTATTGACAGTTGAATGCGTTGTTTCCTGGAGATGCGGCGTCGAGATGTCAGCTTTAAGGCCCCTGCACACTGGCTGCGAATAGCGAGAAACGAGAAAGACGGCAATGGAATGTAACTGATGAGGAAGGCCATGAATTAAACCACAACAATGGCTATTTAATATCTTTTTCTTATCCTCTGTGGTCTAGTGGCTCGTCCAGATCGATGGTTCGATGCCCAATGGGGTACAAATTTGTGCTCGGATTGCTTGGGGTTAGGTCTACCTACCTGGCTAGCTACAATCATCTTACATAAGTGTGACGCCATTACAACGATTCTAAAATCTTGTTCCGACATTCAGAGATAAGATCCTGGAGTCAGTTTGTGAAGGATTCCAGTGCTTTTCCACCTTCAGCCTTAACACAACTTGACCCTTGAGATGAAGGCCAAGCGCTTCTCCGTCGTAGAACAAAAAAAAAAGTACATAGTGGAAGTTTTTAATTTTTACATCAGTCGTGCAAGTCGTACCTGTATCCACAAAATTTACATTATTATTTAATTTCCGCAGTTACCTTTCGCTACTTTAGAATCATTGGATCTGGATCCCTATCGCAGCGATCGCGGTGTCTTAATATCTTTAACCGTGGCGCAGGCGTCTGCTCATACTCATTACACTTTGTAATTAGGATCGTGGGCTGCGTACCAGCTACGGCCCTGCACTAAATCACGACGCCTGGCTTAACATGCGCGACCGCCGACAGCGGCGTCTCCCTGCAGCATGCGCCATAACGCACAATGCCTTATGGATGTGTTATTGAATATTGATTGCACTGCTGCGTCTCGGATTCCCGTGTATTGTCTCATCCTGCTGACACAACAGTGGCAAGTCATTGAACTGCCTCTGCGGTCAAGTGGTTCGCCCACCGCTGTCGGATCCAGAGGTCCCAGGTCGATCCCCTGGGGGAGTAAGTTATTGAGCTTGGTTTGGTTGGTGGTAGGACTTTGTTTAGGACCGCCTGGATTGTTGTGATCCTGCATTTAGAGCAGGATCTCAACAATTTTAGGTTAGGCTAGCCAGTTCCTCATACTGATGAGGATTCCAGGTGAAGTGCGCTTCCACCATCGGCCTTATGACTTGAAAACCAGATGAGATGAAGGCAAAGCGTCCCAAAAAAGAGCTTCTGGATGTCACTTGACTTGAGGGACAGTGACGGGACGGTGCTAACAAGACGGTGCAGGTGGGGAGTGAAAGTCAAGCCGAATGAGCACTACAACCGCTGGATAGGCTCACCGAGATAAGCATCGACACGCTCTTCACATTGTTCGCGCTCCGATACATGAGATAAGGCATCGGGCTCTCTCCGCTGGCTCTCGAGAGCTACCGTGAGAACGCCCCTCGTACATCTTGACATTTTGCACAACAGGAGCTTCCTTTATCTCGACGCGAATCGACGAAAACTACATTTTTGGAATACCAAATAGTTCGAAACGGACAAGCACGCAGACATTAAAAGTAACGTTTAAAATTATTCAAAACAAGCCAACATTTTATGTATTATATCAAACATTTTATGAAAAAAAAAAAGAAATCTGTTAACAAGAAATTGAAAAAATCTTGCGAAGCTTTTGATATAGAGGACGCGATAACAAAAGGCTGGTTATTTTTAAGGCCAGCGAATAAGTATAGCTACTCAGTGTGGTGATGTAGCCAGTGTCTTGAGCCCGCTTCCGTCTGTACTGGTATGGCAGTTGAGTTACCTATAGACCGTTTGTAACGATCCTTAGGTAATCCGACTGCTTCCCTGGTACATAGTTTAATCGTCTATAAGTACTTATGTCATTAATCAATAAGAAAATATTCATTCGTGACAAAAAAAACCTTAGTATATCACACATCTTTGGAGCCTCCTCCAAAGCTGGAGTGTTTTGCCATAATCACCACGCTTGGTGATCGCATTCAATTTGTAGAAAATAAACAGAAAGAAGCTGCTGCCCTGCTTCTGGTGAGATCCCTTAGTCGGTTTTCACGACATGCATGGGCTTAATGAGAGGGGTCGATTCTTAAGCCGCGACCGCCACGGCAAACAGAACCTTAGGAAGGTAACAAGATACCAAAATGACCGGTTAATCAGTTCCATGCCTCATCTCCGCTAGACGCCGGGGAGCCAATCGAGCAGAAACCGGTACACGGGCGGGCCTGTTGCATCACACCGAGCGAAATCGTCTCGCTAATTCGATCGACCCAAGAGATATTAAACGAACAACAAATCAATTTATCCATGTTAATACGCTAAAAAACTTCGAACGCCGAGGAGGAGTATGATATTTATCATTGTAAGTTTATACGGAGAAGTGTTTTTTTTTTTATTATTATTTCTTTCAAAATGTTACCGGTTCAAAATTCGACCACTGCATGGTTTTTTATAAAAAAGTTTAGGTATATATATTTTAGTATATAAGTTCCTCAGTATTATGCAATACATATCTTGTTAAAATTATTATTATTAGGTACCGTATAATTTTTAGATACTTAAAAATATTTATTATTTTATCTTTGTTTTATTTTTAAATTAGCCTAACTATATCTCATAAGAACGCTGTTGGTTTACCGAAATAGATAAAATAAAATCTTACATTATGTGCACCCCTCTAATGAAACTGATACTATACTATCCATCATCAGGTCTGGAAGAGAACTCTCTCCAAAGATAAGACCGCCATTCATGCGTACAAATTTTACGGGTATCAGAGCTAGTTTCGAGCGAAATGGTTCGAAAACGTACCTAAAAGTCCTCCGTGTATGGATGTTGAATTGTGGACGGACAATATTGGAAAATGTTGTCACATGCGCTGTCATGTGACATAAATGAATGACCCGTTTTGTGTATTCAGCAGTGCACCGCGCATTATGCACAAATTCAAGTCATCCATCTCAACGAATTCGCATAATTTGATTGCAATTTGCCTTGGAATGTCACAACAACAGCCACGCACAACTTTTTAACAATATAAAATAAACAATCTTTCTGATATAACGGAGAACATTTTTAATTTTCATGGATTTCTGGGATAGCTGGCGGGTTTTTTACCGCTTGTAAAATATATGTTTTATTTACCGCCTCTGTGGTCTAGTCGGGAGCATAACATTGTGCTTGGTTTGATTGGTGGTAGGACTTTATTTAAGGCTGCCTGGCTAGCTATCTTACCTAATTCTGTCGCCATAACAACAATTATTGTGTTACGGCATTTAGAGGAACTGGCTATCTTTTGCCAGTTCCTCAATATGTTGAGGATTCCGGGTAAAGTGCAATTCCACATTCGGCCTTATCATAACTTGAAAATCAGGTGAGATCACTTCCCCGTAGGACAATAAAAAAAAATTAAAGAAGGATTTATGTAAATATTTTTTTTCGTATTTTGATAGCGTAACAAATCGTCGCATGTTGATATAACTCGGCCTGATAATACGAATTTTATTGCGGAGTACGTCAGCAGGTTGTTAGAATTATTTGTAAACTTTGTTTGTTGATAAAATACATTTTGGAGCTTGCCAAAACCGCTTTAATTAGCTGACCGGTTTAAATGGTAAGCATATACTATGACAGTTTAAGCTATTAGAAGGTTCATTTAGCAGCAGACTGCTAGGCTAACGATGACGGCGATGTAATTAACTTGTGAAAGGCTTTACCGGCAAGGTGGAAATACCTTATTTCACGGTACCGAAGACCTCGGTTATTTTATAATGTATGATGAAATTTAAAAATGGGATCATACCTCTTGCTTGATGATTTCTCATAGTAAACAAGCAAGTCTTCTGGGAAGTAGACAACATCCTTGCACTGGCCTAGAGATTGACAAGCCAAGGGTCGAGTTTCATGTCAGGTCACGTGGTCTACACGATGGCAGTGATCCCCAGGGGAGTACAATATTGTACTTAGTTTGGTTGGTAGAAGGACTTTGTTTAAGTCCGTCTGGATAGCTACCACCATCTTGTCTAAGTCTGTCGCTAGAAAACAATTCTTTATTGTTGTATTCCGGCATTTAAAGGTAAGATAGCCAGTTCCCAGACTGTTGTGGATTCCGGGTGAAGTGCGCTTCCATCCTCGGCCTTATCATAACTTGCAACCAGGTGAGATGAAGACACAGCGCTTCCCTTCACAAGTGTCCATACGAGCCCAGTTCCAACCAGCGTTGGACTGGCTAGCTGTACTGCCGCATTACTGTCATCGTATAAGCCTGTACTAGGCAGTATACGTTGGATACTAAAAACAATATTTAGCAAAACTAACGAATCACGAGACCATAGCGAGGATATAAAAAGTGAATGATTTATTACACTCCTCGTCTCTCGCGGCAGGTTATTATCACGTATTTCGATAGGCATCAGCAATTATGAAACGTACAGAATGCAATCGTAGAAAACCGGATTTACGGCAGCGATTGTCAAAGAACCGGCGGCGGCGGCGGCTCAGGGAGCTCCGCCTGCGCAGGCCACCGGCGACAGTAGACGACCCTAGCCGATTGATGCAATTGACCTGAATGGACACAAGGGCGACACGAGCCCGTAAAGCGGTAATAGCCAATCTAAGGTTTTGATGGCTTACGACGCTTACGAACGCTCACCTACGTGCTACAACTTCTGTTAACCTCTCGACTCGATCAAAGTTAAACTCTAGATGGACAAGTTTCAATTATGGCGACAATGGGAACATTTTCTTTACGACCTAGGAATGATGTGTTACATTCGCTTCATCATCGCGACGACGTCGTCGCGTTGATTCCCAGGAATAGTCGCAGTAGAGAATAAAGGACCGAACATCGCTACAAAAAAGTAATCAAGAGGGTAGCAGGTCAATGGGATTGGCTAGCATATTTGTTCGATACTTTAACTAAATTAAAATACCTATGGCTGGAGCCTCTTGTCATTTTTGATTCATTGATAGGCAAGCGTTTGATCATTAGATCACTTGAAAAACGAGTGTGACGTAGACGGAGCTCTCAAATGATATTTTAACCGCCTCTGTGGTCTAGTGGTTCAACCCACCGATTTCAGAACCAGAGGTCCCGGGTTCGATCCCCATGGGGAGTACAATATATTGTGCTTGGTTTGGTTGGTGGTAGGATTTTGTTTAAGTTCGCCTGGCTAGCTACCACCATCTTACCTAATTCTGTCGCTACAGCAACAATTCTAATATAATATAAATATAGTGTTCCGGCATTCAGAGGTAAGATAGCCAGTTCCTCAGTTTATTGAGGATTCCCGGTGAAATGCGCCTCCACCTTCGGCCTTATCTCAACTTGATACCAGGTGAGATGAAGGCCAAGCGCTTCCTCGTCGTACAATAAAAAAAAAAAAAAATTTAACCGTTCCCATTTGTTTTATGGAACATGACGTCATCAGACACATCTTTTTCATGTCTTGTTCTATAGATTATCTAATACATTTATTTCCAAAATGTTTCTATGGAACAAGAGAAATAAGACATCTATTATGATTATTAAACTGACCACTTCAAATATAATTATTGATCTCGCTTGTCGAAGTGAATCGCTGTCGAATATAACTATACCGTCTCCAGCAAATTTCTAAGCTATCACATAGACTTTGAAGCAAAACCAAGGTGGGATTTACCTCCTAGTGTACCCCGGGCAACGGAATCGTTGGCTTTTGTTCGCGGTTACCGCTGAATAATCCCAACTGTCCCAATAAGTCTCATAGCTCATGTAATGTCCTGTCCTGTCTTGTCTGTCAGTCAAGTCAAGTTAAGTCATGATGTAGGTTATTTTTTTTTAATAATTACTCGTCTGTATATTTTTTTTATTTATTTAAATATTACAGTACATTATAGATTATAGTATGTAAGCATGTGGCCTTCGCTGTTTCTCGTGATGTAGTAACTCCCAAACTGGGTCTGTTAACCCCGGTGCAATTGAATGCTGAGACAGCGACCTTTTACCTTTTTTTAGCCCACACATAGTTATTGTTACACGTATTTTTTTTACATGACTGTCTATGTAATCATTTTAGGCAGGTACATTTATTTGTTGGTTTTCTGTTTAGTTTTTTGTTTAGTTACTGTACATGTGTTCATTAAATAGGTATCTATTAGGTAGGTAGCTACGTTAACTGTATCTACTTACCTACCTATTTATATGGTTTGTAAGTTTATGTGGAATAAATAAATGTGTCTTTCTTTCTTTCTTTCCTGTGACTGCGGAAGTCCAGCACCAAGCAGGTCGCTCTGTTCACGCGGGAGCGCGGCAGTCAGTGCCCTCTCGGTAAGCTCGCTCCATCGTAGACCTCATCATTGCCTCCACATGTTCTGAGGTCAAGAGCTTACCTATACAATTCAATCGAATAAAATAAACCAGTCTCTTAGTCAAGTCATCAAGTCACTTGAAGTGCTTATTTCTATTCCACCGCCAGTTTTTGTACAGAGTGAGACATTGATGAGCGGACAATACGCTTTTTGTGCGAGTAGATACATAAATCATGAAGACGTGATTACGAATGTCCACACGACCAAGTGTCCTCCCTCACGACCGTTCACGGCCAAGGCCAAATGGATAATGAACGCGATGACGAATGATGTGCCGTGCTACCGGACAAAAAACCAGCGCTCGCGAATGCCCACGTGGAGATCTCTGTACATGCACACCGGCGGCGCGGCGCGACTTAATGGCTCGGAAAATAACTACACCGGCAACTATGATTTGTACATCCTCTTTTCATACCTATGAGAAATTCGAAAGTAAATTTGTTTGTTTGTTACGTTTTTTGTTTTTTACGACGGGTAAGCTCATCTCACCTGCCCCCTTAGCACGGGGAGGGGATAAAAATATTGTCCTCTGTTTTTATCCACCTCTGAGAGCATTTTGTCTCCTGATGGTGGAGAAAAACAGAGGACAAAAATTTTATCCCTGCCCCGTGCTGAGGGGGCTGGTAACAAGTTGAGATAAGGCTGAAGGTGGAGTCGCACTTCACCCGGAATCCTCAACAAACTGAGGAACTGGCTATCTTACCTTTAAATGCCGGAACACAACAATTTTCGAATTAAAATGTTTGTATTTCAAGTGATTGCACTTGGTCACAACATTAACAATTGTTATTATGACACAAAAATTCACAACTCACGACGGAACTCGAACCCGCGTCTTTTCCTGAAGCCGGAAACGCTCTAACCAACTGAGCTACGGGAGTACCGACGTAGATTCCGAATTCAGGAAAAGTCGCGGGTTCGAGTCCCGTCCTGGGTTGTGAGTTTTTGTGTCATAATAACATTTGTAAATTTTAGAATTGTTCTTATGGCGACAGAATTAGGTAAGATAGTGGTGGCTAGCCAGGCGGACTTAAACAAAGTCCTACCACCAACCAAACCAAGCACAATATATTGTACTCCCCCGGGGCATCGAACCCGGGACCTCTGCATCTGAAATCGGTGGATTGAACCACTAGACACAAGTTTATCTTTGGATTTCGTTTTTGCAATGATAAATTATAAATGAATAAATTAAAGGCCATAAATTTCACACATCGCCATCTGGACTAGATGAACAAACTAAGCATAGCTTGTAATATGAGAACTAGATTACGGATAGAATACACTAATACTTGCTTATTTTTTGTAAATAAATACTTATCATACAATACAACATTCAAACACAGAACAAACATCTATATTCATCACACAATTGTTTGGTTTGGATGGGAATTGAGCCCACAACCTACAGCGCAGCACGCAGAGCTACTACCAACTGAGCTATGAGGCTCGTTGATGTCCAAATGGATTGAAGATCAAAATAACTTTTTATCTGGGTACCTATGATGCGGGCGAAGCAGCGGCCTTAAGCTCGTTACGTATAAATTATATGTATTTACATAGTAGGAAACAGAAAAATAAATGTTTCGGATGACGAGTCTCTCATGAGTGGACTTTAGGTCGATGAAGTGGTGATGTGAGATCGATCCTCAATGACGATACAGTCGATAATATATGTGTGTATGAATGAATGAATGAATGAAAAATACTTTATTGCACACCTTAAAAATAAAAACTGGATAACTTATAAATAAATTTACAATGGGCGGTCTTATCGCTAAGAAGCTATTTCTTCCAGACAACCTTTGGATGGAGAGGATTTCATGGCTAAAGAGGTGGTTGGTGGTGCACATATTAATTAGAGTCTAGTAAAATTAACTATACGTAAATCATACATTATAAGTAAAGCTATGCTACAAATATACACACTACTTATATAATATAAATATAAATACCTACATACTATACAATACTATACAATACTATACTATACTATACAAATATAATACACAAATATAAATATATATTTACATGTATAAATATATTTACTTAGATGGATGATAATTATAATAAATGTATGTAAAAAATGTGTGTATGTCATATTACAGGACAATAATATCACACAGCGCCACCTAACCCCCAACTTAGCATAGCTTGTAAATATGGAATAAGATTAAGTCGCTGTTACTCATATAGGGCCTTTCTACTTTTGCCTGTTACCACGAGAATGTCCAAGTCATTACCGTCCTAGCATAAATAAATAAATAATAATAAATAAATATAACAGGACACTAATTTCACGCAGCGCCATCTAGTCCCATGATAATAAGATGAAAGGAGAGATTTCTTTTTTATCGTACGACGGGGAAGCGCTTGGCCTTCATCTCACCTGGTAACAAGTTGAGATAAGGCCGAAGGTGGAGGCGCACTTCTCCCGGAATCTTCAGCAGTCTGAGGAACTGGCTATATTAATTAATGTCGTAGCACAACAATTTTTTTTATCGTATCTAGTAATACCTAGTATTACTTGGTATTACTAGATACGATCTAAGCTATTTAGTATTGCAGCTTTGTTATGCAAAGGCACAAGTGGCCCTGCCTAATACCGAACTGTTCCGGGTACTGGGTACATCCGGAACTGGGGTACTGTTTGATTATTTTGACATTGCTCCGAATGGGGACAAATTGAGGACGGATAGGTTTCCTTTGTTTGCAAATTGTTTCTGCTACGTACATAATGTACGTGCATCACATAAAATACATATCTTTATATGCTCAATACACGTTTCCAATTTGTTCAACGAAATTGAATTCGGGAGTCAATAATGTTTCAGTTGACAATAGAAGTTGATGCTTTGGTTTCTCTTATAAACTGGCCAAGTGCGGACACGGAATAATTAAAATTTATTCACAAGAGCAATTTTTTTTTATACCAGGCTTTCGTATCTTCGATGTAGTCAGAAATTTTATAATTAGCTATCCTACATAGCTTTTGTTTAACAAAGATTTTTAATTTATTGCTTAACATATTTTTGATGGTAAAAATATGATTAGAAAAAGTGCAGTGAAAAACGAGCAAAGGTAGAACCCTTCGAGAATTCAGCCAATTGATGACGGTTTTCGATCGCACAAAGATAATAATACCCTCATTCCTTTTACGTACCACAAACTCGTAAAAGTCGAACGGCTAGCACTCCTATCTATAAGGATTACCCTTGAACAGTTACTGAGCGACGAGTCAATGCCATAGGTGACAGTCACACAACAAAGATCAATGTCAAAATAATCAAATGATCCCGACAGGAACAGCCACGCGCGGTCCTTTGTGTATACTAGTTTCAAAAGTGATTACGCGTCCTTGTTACGGGAAATTCAATTTGTCCGCTCCATTCCACTGGGTGTGGCTGCGGCCATAACAACTACATTGTGGAGATAATCTCGTTGAAATTCATGTCGCGCGCTCTCATTCTTCCAGCCTAGTGCATCGTACTTGGTAATGTGCATCGTAGTGCGTGTGGGTCGGCTTCCAACGCTAAAATAATGCTCGGCATGACCTTGAATGGCGAGGTGAATGAACCCACTAGCTAATGTACGCTTGATTGATTAAAGCTGCTAACAGTGTAGCGTTCAGGGTTTATCATATTCATATATTCATCTTCACCACAACAGGACAAGCAGACGCACAGAACACTGGTAGTGTCCTTGCGGATTAAGCGGGTTGAGAAACAGCAAAGGTGTGGAGCTCTTTGCCGTCGTCAGTCTTTCCTGCTGCGTATATATGGGTCTTTTTAAGTCAAGAGTGAATATATCTCCAAACAATCTCAGCCACAACGTCACTTAACATCAGGTGAGATTGTGGTCAAAATGGTCTATCAATCATAAAAAAAAAACTGGAGGGCATATTGCGTTTCTTGTAGGTTATCTATGCCTTTTGCAGAAACTTGGAACAGAATCATGACCTAAGCGAAGCAGTTTAGATGTACGCATAGGATAACTGACATAAACATACTCCGGCCCGTGGGAGGGAGTTGAAACGGAGCAAGCGGCCGTCGGTTGTCAGGATTGGCAACGTGGATGCGCAAGCTAAGGGCCAAGGGAACGGTTTAGTCATGTCGTTCCGGCGGCGATGGCACGCTCTACAGTGCATTACCTACCCACCTCGCCGAAGGTACAGCGAGGCAGAAACAATGGATCGGCGACGTGTTTTTGTCATTTTTGAAGTACCTTAATTTTTTTATGGCGCGGTTGGGAAAAATTATGACTGATTTTTTTTACGAAGCGTGCGCACACCGACACCAAAAAGCGACACCATGAAGTTGGTTGATTTTTGGAAAAATGATGATACTTTTTTAAAGCGTTTGGGAAAAGTTAGAGTAAATTTTTACGATGCGCGCACACACCGACACCATGAAGTTGGTTGGTAACTGTGTCTCAAGTTATCGTGAGAACTGATATTGCATAATTCACATTCAAGGTATTTCAAAGAGTACAACAGTAATAGGCCACCTTATTACTGTTAATTCAAATATATATGAATCTACAATACATGTTTTATATCAGTGGAGTACAAATATATTCATACATAAATTATACAAGTGTATTTGTGTGTGATTTGAAATTATATAATATGCAATGATTATTTATTGTGACTATTCGTAATAAAAGTGGTTTTTAATATCATAAACTTTTAAACTGGGTTTTCCATTAACCCCGGGTTAACTGTCGGTATGCACTCATGTTATTTGTTCACATTATGAATGATTGAAATTGAATTACTATTACATTTTTATTTAGTTATTTGTGTTATGTTACGCTAAAGAAGTATAACTTCTTACGTGCGTACGAAGTACTCACACAAGTTCCTTGTATGATTGGGTCAGCTGATCTCTTATCGTCTGATGGTTGATCTCTAGGCTTGTCTAGCTCTAGGCCATAGCAACGATGAGGTCTACTATGGAGTAGACCTTATCATTGCTATGGCCTAGACCAAGCTTGCCCAGAAGGCACTGGCTCTCCCCCGCACTGACGAAACACGGCAAGCCAATTGGCGTTGAACTTCAGCATGAGTTTCTGCTATTACAATACCTGGCTAGCGTTGAACGCTAAACCGCATTGAGGTAATATAACATTGGAAATAAACATATCATTAAACATAATGTTTACGAGCAGAATAGTGAACATTTAATGCATATTAAATGTGGAGGAACTCAGCTAAAGGAGACATATCATCCGGAGGCGGTCTCACTGTACTGTCTGTTACAGAAGATAAATTCATTCCCGTGCATGTTACATAGTAAATTAAATGCGCGGCCTAATTGTTTTATAACCTGCAGCTGTAAGACAGTTGAATTAGTAGAAAGGCAATTGCTTTACTACTAGATCTATTGAGGACACATATAGAACAGTAAAGGTGGTGTTGTAAATATATTGGTCAATGGCTACGGCTGAATGATCCCAACTCAGGGTTTTTTTTAAAGTACGACGGGAGGTGCTTGACCTTCATTTCACCAGATTTTTCAAGTTACAAGGGCGAAGGTGGAAGCGCACTTCACCCGGAATCCTCAACCAACTGAGGAACTGGCTATCTTACCTCTAAATGCCGGAACACAACCATTTTTAATAATTGTTGTTATGGCGACAGACTTAAGTAATATGGTGGACTTAAACAAAGTCCAACCGCCAACCAAACCAAGCACAGTATTGTACTGCCCATATCGAACACGAGACCTCTGGATCTGACACCGGTGGTCGAACCAATAGACCACGGAGGCGGTTTAACCTGCAAGGAGGTAGGCACCTGCAAAGTCCCACCTACCACTGTTATGCCAAAGACCAGCGCCCAGCAGTTCGTGTGCGCGTGGTGCGCAGGAGAGTCAGTGCCCCCTGGATGAGCTCGCTCCATCGTCGAATTCATCCTTGCCTGTGCAAATTTTCAAGTGAAAAAAAGTTTGGTATTCTTGTTGCTGGCATATACATAACAAGCGTAATAGCTCAGTACGTGCGATTCCCACCCTGACCTAATATACGTAACAATTATAGCTGTTTATTCTGTGTTTAGGTGTAGTATCACGTGGTATATAAAATACTAAAAAAAACTATCTGTTATCTTTGTCTCAAATTGAAAGCTATGCGTAGTTTGGGGCTATATGGCGCTGTTACATTAATGTCCTGTAATATTTATTATTTATTTACATCATCATCATCAACAGCCCATTAGCGTCAATAGTAGTGGACACTAATGGGCTACTATGAGGACGCTCTCGTCCTCCATAGCGGAGGGTTTTGCCATAATCACCATACATACAGGCAGATAATACACAGAAGCAAGCTGCTGCCCTTCTGGTGAGATCCTTAGTAACCTTAGCCTTATTTATATGCTGACCGGACTTAGATCGAATTCATCACAGCGGACCAGATGACTTTAGTCGTTTTGCGTTCATGACAAGATGCCGCCTCCAAAGGGCTTCGTTGGCGTGTCAGCTGGCTGCGTACGTCGAATAGGATAGGTAGGACAAACAAGGCAATTGCTCCGGCTGCGTCAGATCACAATCGCACGCCACGCGGCCCTCGGCCGGCAACTTCACTATCTGGGGACCGATCCGACCAATATGTCCAACTTGATACCTGCCCTCACATTGTATTACTTTAAATTTATAAACAGCCGCCGGATATAAGGGGCTTGGCATATTGCGCTTAGGTCGTCACATATTTTATTTTATTTTACATAGCATTTTGGAAGCTTATTGGTAGCGCTTGGCCTTCATTTCACCTGGTTACAAGTTAAGATAAGGCCGAAGGTGGAGGCGCACTTCACCCGGAATCCTCAACTAACTGAGGAACTGGCTATCTTACCTCTGAATGCCGGAACACAACAATTTTAGAATTGTTACTATGGTGACAGAATTAGGTAAGACGCTGGTAGCTAGCCAGGCAGACTTAAATAAAGTCCTACCACCAACAAATGGGATGACGATGAAATGTGGAGGACCAGATTCTCGGATAGAAGATAGAAGAGATAGATAGAGGCGGATAACTGATCGCAGTGTTGAAATATTCAACACTCATCGTTGTTCTTTGAGGTATAATTTTGCAATATTAGGCGCCTTGTACGTATCTGTGAGTTTACGATAAGATAGATAAAATTTCATGAAGATAATTTACAGTACCTGTTTTTTACTTCCTGATATGCAGATACTCATACTCGTAACATAAATCTGTAGGTATTACATGCTATTGACAAACATTCGGAAAGCATAATCGCAAAATTTCGATAGAGATTTCGGAAACGCAGTTCTTAACTCCGAAATTTTGACATTAGGTTTTGTGACTTAAACACCTTGAGATTCCAAGCCGAATCCGACAAAAAAATATGTTAACAATCCAAAAACTTTCCGTGTGCTTGAGTATCGCTACACTGGCACTCAAATTAGAACTTAAACATTTCGTCTCTACTTTCTCGAGTAATTAAGCTTGAAACTGAAAGTCCTACGTTTAAATAGCCTAAATAACATAAATTAGCTATTTAGATTCTAAAAGCGACCATAAACTGGTTGTAATGAGTGTTTTAAGCCGACTACACTGACCGTTTGACCAACATTGAATAGACGAAAGTAAATAAGAGAAACACTTTTAATTCATGGTCAATAAAAAGAAATGCTTGTATCCGACCTCAGACATTTTATGTCGACGCATTAAAATAATCCCAGTGATAGTAACAATGGGACATTAGTATGCATTCGCGACTTTTACTTTACGAAATCTCTTAAGCCATTGTCAGCGGATAAAAAATATAAGTACCTACTTAGCGATAATAATGACGGCTTTGAATCACTATGACGAATAGAAAGCGGTGACTGTATACCGATTCGTGTAACTTGAAATATCGGAGTTTCTGTCGCCCTATTATACTGAAACTAGATCATTTATCGCAAGCTGAAAACGTTTACTCGGTAAGTAAAAATCAATAATAATAAGTAAAACATTATTTTAAGGAAATATAAATGATCAGTTGTATTTTAACCTCCTAGGCTTGTAGGCAAACTGATTGGCGGCAGGAAGGTGGTCGCTAGCCAAGTGGACCTTTATAGGTCCAGTGTTGTAATCATTCTGCAGTAATGGGTAGCAAAACCCAGCATTATATAATAATAATAATTACAGGACATTAATTTTACACAGCGCCATCTAGCCCCAAACTAAGCATAGCTTGTAATATAAGAACGAGATTACGGATAGAATTACCGTAAGGTTCCAGAGGAACTTCCTCCCGCGAACTATTCAATTGTGGAATGATCTCCCTGCAGAGGTTTTCCCTACTAGCTACAGTATGGGGTTTTTCAAAATGGGCGTTTTAAAATGTATAAAGGGTAGGCAATACGCAAGTAATGCTTCTGGTGTTGCGAGCGTCCATAGGCGACGGTAACCGCTTTCCATCAGGTGGGCCGTATGCCTGTTTGTCACCTTAGTGGTATAAAAAAAAAAGAATAATTAAATACTTTTGTAAATACATACGTACTATATGATGAAACACAGATCAAACATTATAGTCATCATACAAATGTTTGCCATTTTCAGCATGAGATTAAACTACCCCACACAATGTAGATGTAATGTGTATTTATGTTATTAAAAATATTAGATACACATACTTATCGATAACCAATATTTGTAGAACATTAACCCGTAATCTGTAGGCTTTTAATGTTTTTCTGTGACATTCAAACTCCACCTGATCAACCGTTATTAGTGAAATTTAATTATTATCGATACACGTGCATAACAACGTCACCGAATTCTATTGTACTAAATTTCAACTAATTCCGTCAAGTAGTTTCGGAGAAAATTTGGTGTGTCAGACGGACAGACACGCGATTGATCTCACTAGGGTTCCGTTATGTCATCGGAGGTACGTAACCCTACAAAGATTGCCAGTCAGTCAGCCAGCATCATGATCACAACCATTTTATATATATTTATTTTATTATTATTTTATATAATGCTAACTAAATGAAGTGCATTATAAAGTTACAAAGGACCCACACCTCACAAAATATTGTAAAATGGTCTAAAAAGGAAAGAACACCACGAAACTGGCGTGATGATTCTATGAAACTTAATCGTCTATAATAATATTTTATTCAGACAAAACTTGTTGCCTATTTAAAGACATTATATTAAAAAATAACTGAGAGCAGGTAATTTACAAATTAAGTAAGTATACCTAGAGTTTCTTTTACAGTTTTTTTTACTGGACATAAATTATACACTACTACACAACTAAGCAAAGTTTGTAATATGGGAACTAGGTTATATATACGATACGGATATAATACTTACATACTTATTTTTTTTTGTAAATACATTCTTATCATACTTATAATCAAACCAATTAGTGTCCCATTAAAAAAAGCCCATTAGTGTCCAATGCTGGACAGAGCCTCCTCCAAAATTGGAGGGTTTGCCAATCACACATACATCATACAATACAACACCCAAACACAGAACAAACGCTACTACCAACTGAGCTGTGAGGCTCGATTTAAATAGTTTTTTTTTAGTTTTGAATAGAAAGCCAGGGTCAACAGATTATTGGTCGAAACAGCGTACTATAAAGTAGAGATGACGAATATAACCATCAACCAATAAATTTAACTAATATTTAAAATCAACCATTATAATCAATAATCAGAATTAACATTATCGAACAAAAATATAATATCAACTTCAGCCCGAGTTAGAACTAACATAATTGAATGCATTGAAATTTTAACTTTAAGGGGCTATAAATAAGAAACACTTTCGTACGTTGCTGCTCGCAGAGATTTCAACTATGTATTAGGTTGACTTCATTCAATTGTATGCTTTCGAATCCTCAATATAGAGATTAAATTTCTGATTTGTTGTATATGATATTTTTATTCAATACAAAGTGATGTGATATTTTAAACAAATACCCATAGTGCTACTTTGATACAGACGAATTATCGGTTACTTTTATTTGATCAATAGAATAAAATATTCAACTGCATTAACATCAACCAATAACCAAATCGTGTAGGTGCTCAACAAATAATATTTTCAACCAATAAAAATATCGATATATTTTTTATCAAATAACAGTTAACTAATATATATTTTTAACCATTATTGCCATCTTTACTATAAAGCGTACTATAGACAACTTGCGATATCTGTGACAGTAGGCAAAACATAAATATCTATCCTGTAACATACGCTAGATTGAAGTTTAAATGGTGCGAGTGAGTTTAACTTTCCCGTAAGTTCAGTACCCTGCTGCCGCCGCTACGAATCTGGTGGTGGTGTTGCCGTAAAGCACGGAAACACGCCTGAATACAAACTTACCAGAGAGGTGGGTACGTGAGTGGTTGTGGTACATTAAATGCAGATAGCAATTTACTTGAATCTATCCCGCATATATTTTTTTATTATATAGTAGCGGCTTAAGAGTCTACCCCTCAAACTCAGCCCATGGATGTCGTAAAAGCCGACTAAGTGATCTCGCCAGAAGAATGGCAGCAGCTTCCTTCTGTCGATTATCGACACCTTTACTACGGTCACCAATCCGCTTGCTAAGCGTGGTGATTATGGCAAAACCCTCCAGCTTTATGAGGAGGTTCTGTCCAGCAGTGTATACTAATGATGACGATGATATAAAAAAAACCACGGGGCCATCAAGCCACAAACTGAGCATAGCTTGTAATACGGAAACTAGATGACGAATACCACTCATAGGTATACTTTTTTGTTAAATACATACTCATTTATCATACAGTATAAGACCCAAACACAGAACAAAGTGTCTTTTAACCGCCTGTGTGGTCTAGTGGTTCAACCCACCGATTTCAGATCCAGAGGTCCCGAGTTCGATCCCCAGTGGAAGTATAATATTGTGTTTGGTTTGGTTGGTGGTAGGACTTTGTTTAAGTCTGCCTGGCTTCCTACCACCATCTTGCCAAATTCTGTCGCCATAACAACAATTCTAAAAATTGTTGTGTTCCGGCATTTAGAGGTAAGATAGCCAGTTCCTCAGTTTGTTGAGGATTTCGGGTGAAGTGCGCCTCCACCTTCGGCCTTATCTCAACTTGTAACCAGGTGAGATAAAAGCCAAGCGCTTCCCCGTCGTACACTAAAAAAACTACTGATTTAGTCTCAAGAAGTCAGAATTCAAGAGAAACATTTAAGTCATCTTAACCACGTTGATCAAGAATATTATTTATTTATTTATCATCATTACAGGCTTTTTTTTATTTAATCTTAAGGCGATGTAAAATTTTGGTAACTTATGTTTATTAATCTGATGTACAAATACTACAGGTACAACACATTATAAACATTTCGTTTCAATGATGACCTTTGCCTTTCTATAGTTTCGGTAGGTTTTGGTAAAATATGTTCACGCTGTTATCGGACAGAATATTGAGCAAGTATATAGCGAGTGACATGGGGGCAAACTTAAGTAGATTGGTTCAAAACTTGGGCACCTCAAGTACTAATACGATACAATCAATTTTATTATACATATGCGACTGTCTGGATGCGAGAAAAAATTATCGCTAGCAAGTACGCAGATCATCGTATTCCAGATTTTTACAGCGACTGGCAACAGCGAGAGTGCGGCCCGACTCGAGACGTTGTGAACTATGCCCGGTTGTGACCACGAAAGGGGAAAGTGAACTGGTAAGCTGCATCAGAGTAACATGCTCAAGATGTGAAAGTACCTACTTGATTGATTTGATGTTTGAAGCATGCTTCCGGAAGCGACTTGTGATGTAAGATCTGCTGATTTAATGGACTCTGGGGCTACTTCGAGCTTAATTTCCATATTGCAGATGATGCGCAGTAAGCCAGAACAGTAATTATTGTTGTCGCACCGCACATTGTTTTAATATATATTTTTTTTAATTTTTGGAAAACTTACAGCTGACAAAGACAAATTGCAAATTACAAGTTTCCACTAATAGTTAGGTACGTTATTAATTTAAATTCATCAGTCTATAGAAACCTATCAGCAGCTCAATAATTTCCACTGTTTGACAGAGCGTCTTTCAAAACTGGAGGGTTTTGCCATAATCACCACGCTTGGCAGGCGAAATGGTGATCGCCCAAACGGTGTATCATCACACACAGAAGGAAGCTGCAACCCTTCTTTTTTTATTCAGCGACGGGAAAGCCTGGTTTCAACTTATGATAAGGCCGAAGATGAAAGTGCACTTCACCCGGTATCCTCAACAGTATGAAGAACTGGCTATCGTACCTCTAAATGCCGGAACAAAACAATTTAAAATTGATTTTATGACGACAGGCTTATGTAAGATGGTGGTAGCTAGCCAGGTGGACTTAAACAAAGTCATAACACAAACGAAGCACAATATTGTACTGCTCTCAGGCGTACTACGAGTATATTGAACTTGGTTTGGGTAACTTTGGACGGTATTATATTACATTTGTATATTTAACGTGAATCATGTAATTTAACTTGTCTCATAATAATATTAGCATTTTATGGTTATAATGCGGTAAAAAAGAAATCATATGTAAGAGGAAATTAAAATTGGTATAATAACTCTTTCAGAGAATCTTATTCATAAAGTCTTTATCTATTTTCATGTTCATTCAGTGTATTTGTGTGATAATTAATGCCCTGATATGAGACCTTTTGCAGATTAAGATGTCTGGTGTAGATTAATACATCAGAATCAACAATTAATAATAATAATTAAGAATGAACAATTAATCATCAGTGAAACACGCCAATATCTGAAGTCAATGATATTTAGCTCATATAAAGTGTGTCAAAGTGTGTAACGTTTGTTGTTTTACTATTGTTAAATCATCTGTTTTGAAAATCGAATCGAAAAGCGTAAAGCGAAATACGAAGGATAACGAAAGGTCGCTAAAAAGAAGAAGTGGAAATAGCAAGTGCGGCTGTCATTGGTAAAGCCTGACATCGTATATTCCTTCGAGCGGTGTTGGGCATGATACATCACAAAAAGTTGGTGACTCTCCGTCGTTTTTGCGAACAAGAAATCATCTTAAGCCTGGCAAGATGTTCAGTGCTTTTGCATATGCTTGATTTATTTTAGGCATAGGAAACAACCAACATAGCCGCATTCCCAACTCTCACACAATACACTCAGATTGAGCGGTCAGAAGCTACTTTTTTAGTTTGAGTTTGAAGGTAGAAACTGTTTTTATGTTCCGAATTGGATGTGGTAGGTCGTTCCAGCAGCGAGATGCTGCGAACCTAAAAGACCCCCTCTGTGCTAGTAAGCAGTAGCTTACGCTAACAATCCGTCTACTATAACAGTTCGCAGTGAAAATAAAAACTGCAATGCAGACGTCGATCGCGTGTGAAAGTCCATAGGAGCAAGCACCAGGGTTCATCGGTGGCAAAGTTCGAACATCAGCTCACAAAGGTCTTGACCCGCAGTACTGCTATTTATTCTGTGCCCGAGATTAAAACAGCGGGAGACGAGATCTTATGCAATTAAATTTCTAGGCTCATAATTTCTGGTCACAATGTTATGCTGTTTGACAGGGAGCAAAGACCCTTGGAGAATAAACATCTACTTGTCTGACGACGTAAGGATTCTATTGAATAGCTTTGTAGACAAAAGCATAATTTAGGATGGCAAGACCAACGACCTTAGTAATGCTTCTTTGGGACTTGCATGACGCCACCTGCATCAGATTACAAACACTTCATTTTTTCTATGAAGCGCTTGGCCTTCATTTCGATTTTCGCTAGCCAAGATAAAACCGGCCAAGAGCGTGTCCACGCACACTGAGTGCTCTGATCCACATTTGCAGACAAAAAAAATCACGTTTTTAGCATTCCCTGCCAATTATTTATTTGTTTTCTTTTATTTTGTGAAAATTTCAACTTTCAAACAAAAGTTTAAACTGTCTTACGGTTCATGAGATACAGCCCGCTGACAGACAGGCGGACCGTAATAGGGTCCCGTTGGCACCCTTTGGGTTCGTTACCCTAAAAATCGTCTGGGGCAAAAATATTTTGTATCTTTCCGATGTGGTATAGAAGAAACATTGGTATTCAGTGTGAACTCGAATTCGTATTCGTCCTATTGAATGTACTTACCATTTGCTTTTTAGGGTCATTTTATAGGATCGTTGACCTTACTTTTATTATTTGTGTGGAATGTATCGCTCGTCATTACACATTACACGTAACGAGATTAGATTCCCAGGGGAAATACACCTTTTATTGTTGTCCGTGAGCATCAGTCGCAAATATAATACTGCAGACATTTCAAGGGAAACGATCAACTTTATGCTTGAACAAAATTGTGCCCTCGGTTTCGCCCGGATAAAAGTTGCCTGCATGTTTTTTTCAAGTCGACAACAATACATGTGAAAAACATAGTTATGATCACTCACCCTGATGATGGTTCCCTCGGGGAACCGAAACGAAGCTGAGTTTTTTTGCTTTAATACCGCCGCCTACATTTTACTATTTAATTTGTATTATTTCCTGTTATACCGGCAATTGAAATACAGACTGAAAATGTCAACTGTCTACCTATTACGGTTAATGAGATACAGTCCGCTGGCGCGGGAAGCAAACGGACGGACAAACGGAGGCTTAGATATAGGGTCCCGTGGGCATCATTTAGGTACGGAACCGTAAAAATGTTAACTTTAACTTTGATCCGGAAATTCTTCTGAACGTTACGTGTTGACGTGAAATATTCAGAAAGGCGACCGCCTACGCGTAACTCGTGTGGGAATGTAGCGTTATAAAGCAACGTAATTAGCTTTTGCAAGTTTGATAACAAAGGTCGGCCGCGTTTTCACTAAGCGGTAGATCCTACATGGACCCTGAATAATAAATCATGCGTGGTAAGCCCGAACAAAGTCTACATTCTAAGCCACACAAGTCACACAACGTATTGTACGACGTTACCCGTCGTACAATACGCACATGGCCTTCATCTCACTTGGTAACAAGTTTAGATAAGGCCGAAGTTGGGGGCGCACTTCACCCGGAATCCTCAACAAACTGAGGAACTGGCTATTTTACCTCTAAATGCTCTAAATGCCAATAAACAAATCAATTTTAGAATTGTTATTATGGCGACAGAGTTAGGTAAGATGGTGGTAACTAGCCAGGCGAACTTAAACAAAGTCCTACAACCAACCAAACCAAGTACAATATATTGTACTCCCCATGGGGATCGAACCCGGGCCCTCTGGATCTGAAATCGGTGGGTTGAACCATTAGACCACAGAGGCGGTTAATGTTGGAGTAGCCAGCGACTTCGTTGCCCATGGTAGACTGTTTACTAGGACACTAGGAGTTGGTTGGTTTCGGTGGCAGGTCCTGTAAAGATCCACCTGGCTTGTGACCACTTCTGACCGATGATGACCTGTCGACGGCTGGCGCCAAACGGCTGGCCGTTTTCCGTCGGATCGCGGAAGAGCTACTGCCTTCTGGGGAAGCTCGCTCCATCGTATACCTCATCCTTGCCCTGGCCTACAGGTCAAAGTAAGTGTTCAATGTTTTTACTTAAATGAACCTGTTTAAATAGTCTGTGTCATCCTTCGTCTCCACAACTATTTGCTGTTTTCTGTACCGTTTTAAACGTTCTATTCTATCATGGTACTTCTAGAACATTCATTATAATTATCTTCCACATACATATATTTGTGTATCGTATTTGTATAGTATGTAGGTACAAAGAATATAATCAGAAGGTATTAATATGTTATCTATATAAGTAGTGTGTATATTTGTAGCACAGCTTCTCTTAAAATGTATTGTATAAAGTCAATTTAGCTAGACCACATGTGATAATTATATACACCACCAACCACCTCTTTAGCCATAAAATCATCTCCATCCAGAGGTTGTCTGGAAGAAATCGCCTCTAAGCGATTAGATTTTTTTAAGTAATCCAATTTTATTTTTAAGGTGTGCAATAAAGTATTTTCATTCATTCATTCATTCATTCATTCATAAGCTACCCATCAGTTACAGTCAAGTGAATACAAAGCTGAGTATCTTGGAGATTTCGTAATGTCGGAGCAGTTCATCCAACATTAACATAGTGGAATTTTGAGATTGTATTTGCCAACAAATACGCGCTTTTACGGTTTATCAAGTCAGCCGTATTTTATGGAGGCTTCGAGATCATAAATCTATCACGTACAAAGGCCTTGCGAACCTTTGTACTTGGAGCTCGCAAATTAGACACATTGGTAGGTAAATAAACTCATTGTTAGTTGTCATGCGATCCCTCAATCTGTATGTATAGGCATACAATACAGGTCAACAACCTGAGGTCTCGTTATCTGCACAAGTGGACACTATATTAGACAAGCGATATCTGTGACATCATTATTGTGGAAACATCGTGAATATTCCTCCTGTTTGTGCGCTCTTAGGACAATACTTTCTCGATGTTGGTATATCAAGTGATCACACTTCGTCACAACATTTACCAATGTTATAATGACACAAAAATTCACAACCCGCGTCAGGACTCGAACCCGCATCTTTTCCTCGAGCCGGAAACGCTAACCGATTTAGCAACGAGTGTCCTGACGCAGATTTTAAAAATACAAAGTTGCAAGGCCTAATTACGCGTATTTATCGAATGTCTCCTTTTTGGTAGCCTCAGTGGTCTAGTGGTCCAACCCACCGATTTCAGATCCAGAGGTCCCGGGTTTGATCCCCAGGGAGAGTACAATATTGTGCTTGGTTTGGTTGGTGGTACTTTGTTTGAGTCCGCCTGTCTACCTCCCACCATCTTACTTAATTCTGCCGCCATAACAATAAAAAAAAAAATTTGGTTTCAGGCATTTATGGGTAGGATAGCCAGGTCCTCAGTTAGTTGAGGATTCCGGGTGAAGTGCGCCTCCACCTTCGGCCTTATCTCAACTTGTAACCAGGTGAGATGAAGGCCGAGCGCATCCCCGTCGTACAATAAAAAAAAAATCGCCAGTGAAATCGAGCATTCGTAATGATAAAGCCATCGAAAGCAGCTTGCAAATTCGCAAGCGATATCGAGCATTTGCAACGATAAAGCCATCGAGAGACGCCTGCGAATTCGCAAGTGAAATCGAGCATTCGTAATGATATCGCTGCAAGAGAGATTTTGGCAAACGTCGCCAGAGCAATAAAGACGTCGGCATTGCCACTATCGAACAAGATGTGAGGAAAGTTCATCGCCAGATGATAGCCACTTCGACACTCGGGGACAGTACCGCAGTGCGTTGACTCGGCGGATAGACGAGACACTGTATCGTATGTTGACTTCTACTAAATGGATTTTGCCAAAAGGGTTCGTTGCTAGAGCTATTTAAACTTTTACTCTTGAGAGAATAGGCGATTAATGCGATAACTGATTTCGTCTGGACGTTCAATCTTTGATATCACCGTCTCTGTAATCTAGTGGTTCGCCAACCGCTACAGAGTTCCCCAAACCAAAAAGACATGCGTGGCAGTCTATGGTGACTGCCGATAGAAGTGAAAACTAGATAAGTAACTTGTGTTTTTTTTTTTAACTATAACCAAAAAATTCATTTATTCAATAAAAAGTACAATTAAACTGACTATGTACAAAGGAATCAGTCAGATTACCTAAGGACCGTTACAAACGGCCTATAGGTAACTCAACTGTTCCGGACCAGTACCAGACGGAAGCGTGCCCAAGACACTGGCTGCCACGCTGAATAGCTATGCTAATTCGCTGGCCTAAATAAGAGCCAGCCCTTGGGTCACGTGTCTTGTGAATTGTATCGTCAAGCTATTAGATTATTATTTTTGAATTATTTTTGGTTTGTAAAGAAGTGTTTTTTTTTAATTCGTTATTGAAAGGTTTGCTCAAAACTTCTTAGTGACCAATTTAATCTTTAATCCTTGATTATTAACACTTCTTTGTAAACCAAAAATAATTTGAAAATAATAATCTGATAGCTCGATTCATGATCTTGTGAACATTCACAAGAGCGTACGGTGACGATGACGAGTTTCACGCTTTTTGTTCACCCAAAAAGTGCTCAACGCGCCTAAAGAAGTTTTCACTTCAAAACATTGGTTGGCCTTCTACGAGTATTTATTCTGTGACAATCGTATCGTATGAAAGATTTTCCACAAAAATCAACTTTTGCAGAAGGCACGGCTATATTTTATATCGTTCTTTAAGGTTGTCGGCAACTTACAGGTAACTCTTGCAGAGCAGTCAGCGTACGCCACAGGTGTGTTCAGAAAATATAACCGTATTCTAGCACAATCCGCCTCTGTGGTCTAGTGGTTCAACCCACCGATTTCAGATCCAGAGGTCCCGGGTTCGATCCCCATGGGGAGTACAATATATTGTGCTTGGTTTGGTTGGTGGTAGGACTTTGTTTAAGTCCGCCTGGCTAGCTACCACCATCTTACCTAATTCTGTCGCCATAACAACAATTCTAAAATTGTTGTGTTCCGGCATTTAGAGCCAGTTCCTGTTTGTTGAGGATCCCGGGTGAAGTGCGCCTCCACCTTCGGCCTTATCTCAACTTGTTACCAGGTGAGATGAAGGCCAAGCGCTTTCCCGTCGTACAATAAAAAAAAAAAACAATTCACCATTGCACAAACATACCGAGAATACCAACTAACTAACTAAATAATGTTTCTAAGCGTTAGGTACGCGTTATGTGAATTTTTGTGGTGGATTCAAAAACGTGAAATTCACCACAAGATACAGGCTACGTGTATTTAATAACAACAGTATTTTAACTTTACAATATGTACAATTAAAGTAACTATGCTGTACAAGGGAAGCAGTCGTATGAACCAATGGACCTATGGACCGTTACATACGGTCTAAAGGTACCCATACCCAGTTGAGTTACCCATAGACCGTTATTAAGAGACCAGTAACATACGATTCTTTTAATGTTTTTGAGCGACAGGTAAGCGCCTTCATCTCACCTGGTTTCAACCAGGTGAGATGAAGGCCATATGATAAGGTCGAAGGTATTACACTTCACCCGGAATCCTCAAAAGTCTACTTATTAGGAACTGGCTATCATATCTCTAAATGCCGGAACACAACAGTTTAGAATTGTTGTTTTGGCAAAAGACTTGGTAAGATAACCAGGAGAGCTTAATCAAAGTACAAACATCAACTAAAACTACAAAAACGGTCTATAGATAACTATAGATATCTGTAGATGGGTTTTAACGGACTAGTAACAGACTAAAGCGTCCAATACAGTAGTTTTAACATTTCATGTTCAGATTTTTCAAATTAGTTCCTTAACTGAGCAAATTTTGCAAGTTAAGACTCAGTCAGTAGGGTGTCCCAATATAAAAAAATCTCAACATTTTTTTTTTAAATATTGCTGCTTCCACTCCCACGATGCGCTTTGCAGCTACAATCTACCAAGAACCGTATCACGCGTACTTACCTCCGAGGTTCCAAAAAAAACATGACGAGTGGAGAACTATCGGTAATAGTTGAGAGCGAAAAAAGTTAAACATGCAAAACCGTTTGCCATTCGTTTGAAAGGCACGTTGAAAGCTTATGATTAAATTTTGAATCGAGCCGCGTGAACGGTGTGTGTTTTTATTAGACTGTAAAGATGTAAAAGCGATTTCATTCTGGAAAATAACAAATAAATAAACGGGAGAACAGCGAGGGGGGTACTATTTAGGGTTCCGTTGGTTTGCAATTTAAGGCGCGATAAAAAAGTAATAAAATCACACCTGAAGGCCCAGTTGGAACGCTATCCAATTCAAATGAAATTTAGCTGGTATAATCGTGTAGGGATACAATTTTTTTACAACAATCAAGCAGCCAACCTTATGTTAACTGCAACTCTTACCTTACTACGTAGGTCATATCCACAAATAACATTACCTACGCTGCACCGCATTGTGCCCGTCAACTTGAGACATAAAGGTGTGTGTGCCCGTAATTTCACGAGCAACCATACCCTTCTAACCTTATATACACAAGCCTGGCATTAAAAAAAATGAATTTGCTGCAGTGAATAAATTGTAATTAGTATTAGATAATTTCATCATGGACAATGGATCATGAAAAAAAAAAACTAGCCCGAGGTTCTTGCCTTTCTCCTTGTGTGCTGGTCGCGATTCCGAACAGGCGGTAGATTTGACGTTTCAAAGTGATCCTAAAAAATCTTAATGAATAAATATATTTCACTTTGACTTTGACAAGCTTTACAGCTCAGTTGGTAGTAGCTCTGCCTTCTGCTCAGTAGGTAGTGGGCTCGATTCCCAACCAGGACAAACATTTGTGTTATGAATATAGTTAGTTCTGTATTTGGGTGTTGTATTGTATGTATTTACAAAAAAAAAGTGTTTAAGCATTCTATCCGTAATCTAGTTCCCATTTTACAAGCTACGCTTAATTTGGGACTAGATTGGCGCTGTGTGAAATTAATGTCCTGTTTATAGCTTAAGTCCCATGCAGCTATCCAATATACCAAAATACAATCACACCTTATATATGGGTAAAAATGTGTAGTGTTGCAGTTGTACTGTTCTACTTAATTCCTCTGTAGAGAGCATAATAAATTCACAGTCAAGCTTCAGTCGAGGCACGGCCTCCGCAGTAACATATTACGCAAATAAATACGTAAACACAATTTACCTCCTTGCAACTACACTTATCATAGCTATGTTGGCGGAATCTAATTTTGAATGAATGGACAAAGGAATAAGTGAATGAGTGAATTAAAATACTTCTTTATAAGTACATACATAATTGTGTATCAACTTCATGAAACCATTAACTTCACCAGCTAAGTCGATCATTTGTTCACATATTTGTTTTCATTCTGTTATCTACACATGCAAACCTGTTATTAGCTTTCTGATGTTATTGCTTTTGTTAATTTAACTTTAAGAGTTTTTAATTCAGGTTGTAGCCTGCCGTACATCTATTACTCCGGTGGTGGAAAGGGGATGGACGGATAAGGTCTTTTCGCTTAGAACCGACATCTTCCAGACTACCTTTGGTTTGAGATGATTTTGTTACTCGGACATAAATAAATGAATGAATGAAAACACTTTATGTTATACCTTTTTGTTATACCTACGGAAGATCAGCGCAGGTTGTCTTTGTACAACCTGCTTTATGCTGAGTAAGGACCCTTTTGCAGCGATATTAACTTATCTTACTGTTTTTTTTTAAGTTTTTATTGCTACAATTTTGTATGATCATTGATTGTTGTTGCAAATAAACTCTATTCTATTCTTTTAGATAAAACGGGATAGCCTAAAACATTGGGCGGTTTTGTAGCTTAAAAGCGGTTTCTTCCAGACAACCTTTGGACGGAGGGGATTTTAATGTTGGCAACGGCTACCAAATGACCATAATCATTCGCTGTCTGATCGGTCGTTAATCTCAGTCGAAATTACAGGTTAGATGCAGTCGCAATCACATTACGTCAATGAGTCATTCGGCTTGTCTTTTCGCATTAGCTTCAGACGATCGTTACGTTTAATTATAATGCGATAGGACGCTTTGTCCTATTTGCATTATAATTAAATGTTTGTGTTCGATTGAGGCTTTTGTTATTTTATTGCAAGGAGTTTCCGGGAAGTTTTTTATTATATTCAGAATGTATGTATTTATTTACTATTAAGGCCCTAGTTAGATCAATAAAAATATATAAAACAAATTAGGAGACGGAACAGGCCCACCTGTTGTAAAGTGCATCTCTTGCCTATAACAAAGCCTTAGTGACTACTTAGGTTACATTCACAAAGAACATAGCCTACACGACATTAGATTGCGCCCGTCAACTTGAGGCATAAAGGTGTTAAGCCTAGCGTGCCCGTAATTTCACCGGCAACCATATTATAACTACAGCTTCTCACATACTTATTTAGCAAAATAAAACGAATGAAAACGAATTTCAATTCCATTTTCAAATTTGTAAAGCGATTGTGTTTCGTATATTTTGTTGCACGGGACCCAAACAGATATGCCGGTTTTGCAACTGGCCCCTACACAGCTCCGTTTGTGTATTGTTGTACAATTCAGGTTAATGCACAAATTCCTGGCGAAACGAGGCAGAATAGCTGAAGGCTTGCTCAATCTAATGGAGTCAGGGAAACCGTGATGCACGTACTACGACGTTTAAGTTCCATGTACAAATATAATGGGCTCATCAAGAGAGAATGTAATTGCGCACTGAACAGCGGTATTGTGCCAAATAGCAGATAATAAACGTACCTTTCCACCCGTGTTGCCATCTAGGCCTTCGTGTAACGGCAAGGAGCATACTTTGCTAAATATTAAAACAATCTTTGGTGTTCATTCTTAATGCACTTGTATGCCTGCACGCACCAGTATCAGCGCAGGATAAATGCAAAGTATAAGTACGGGATAAGAAGATTAAGAAGTCAATCGTTTTCATTGTCTTATGACCCGACGGTCAGTAAGGTGGCCAGGATAAGCAGCAAGCCCAGACACATTTTCTCTCAGGGCACGATATCGATAATAGATTAGAGGACCCGTCTCCAAAGCTGAATTGTTTTGTCATAAATATCACGCTTGGCAGGCGGACTGGTAATCGCAGTAAAGCTGCTGCCCTTCTTCCAGTGATATCCCTTAGTCGGCCTTAAGTCCCACGGGCTGAGTTGGAAGGGTCGATTCTTAAGCGCGATCAAGTGCTTCAAATACAAACACAGTGATGTTGCTTGGCGATCGAATAAGGTATGGTGGTTAGTACTTCCCCGGACGAGACCTTTCACAAGGAGCTCTACTACTCTTCAAAGTGAGATGGTGTGTATGTGTGTTTCATAATTAATAAATTCTTTAAATAAAGCTGATCGCTTGAACGGCTTCTCGATGCTCTTACTGGTATCGTAGATATATCAAGCCAACGGACCGTCACAAGCACATGACGTGGCTATTTTAATGAATACGGTCTATTCCTGAAATAGAGGTACAAAATGAAGAAAACCACCGCGGTTCCACGAATAGGTCATTGACCTATCACCATCTAGTTGCAACGTAAATATAATCCGAGAAAATCATGTCGCTACACATTCGTTACCCAACTTTCCCATGGGTATCAGTCAGGCCAGACGTGCCGTCGTCGAGTCAATAATCCGTTGGAAAAATATTACAAAAAGGATGGAGACAGCTATTTTTTATTCATACGATGGGAAGCGCTTGGCCTTCATCTCACCTGATGTCAAGTTATGATAAGGCCGAAGTTGATAGCGCACTTCACACGGAATCCACGTAAGGTGGTGGATGCTAGCCTTAAAATATGTCCTACCACCAACCAAACATTTGATGACCAAAAGGCCAAAAAAACAAAAGGGACCGAATGGTTTAACCGCCTCTGTAGTCTAGTGGTTCAACCGACCGATTTCAGATCCAGAGGTGCCGCGATCGGTCCCCATGGGGAGTACAATATATTGTGCTTGGTTTGGTTGGTGGTAGGACTTTGTTTAAGTCCGCCTGGCTAGCTACCATCATCTTACCTAATTCTGTCGCCGTAATAACAATTCTAAAATTGTTGTGTTACGGCATTTAGGATGTAAGATAGCCAGTTCCTCAGTTTGTTGAGGATTCCGGGTGAAGTGCGCCTCCACCTTTTCGGCCTTGTCTCAACTTGTAACCAGGCGAGATGAAGGCCAAGCGCTTCCCCACCGTACAATAAAAAATAACAAAATATATTTCTGGGTCTGATACCATCAGACGATCACACCAGGCGGTTAAAAGCAGTGCCTTACTTGTCTTTTTGACACGGCGCAATAATTGACAATTCTAGTAGAGTTTAAAACAGTAAATTAAAACTGACTTGATGGTAATAGGAGCGTCAGACCTGTTGGGCAACATTGGCAGATGTCAGATCCCATAACGTCCACAATGCACATACAAATGGAAGTCGCCCGCACAACTGGCACTTATTAGACAATTTTACATCGAGCGTGGGCGGCAATTGCTCACGGTCTGATTTGCATATCGCAACGAAAGTGTAGCGGTGAGCCAGGCCGCCCTACATAGCACTCCTAGCAATTACTCGGATTATGATAATACACCACTAAAATTCAAAAATTCGCAAAAGAGCGGTCTCATTCACCAATTTAACGCTGCAGATGCGGATGAGATCGCGAGACTCTAGGTTAATTTTTAAATGAACTAGAAAGCCAGTAGTACGTGCAAAACGGCTACCGATCGTCGCCGGCGCGGATAGATATTGGACGATCTAAAAACCGGTCCATTTGAATATTAGTCGGTCCAGTTGGTTCGTTTCGCTCCCGATTGTCGTGCGAAAGCTCGCACGAATCCGCGGAACAAATCCGCTCTTCGCTAATGGACCTTCGAAGCGCCGTGAAAATTAACTTTTATGGATTAACCCGTTTATAATCGACAGCAAACAAAGTTATTGGAATACTGAACAGCGGGGCAATGTGGGTCAGTGGAAAAGTGAAGTTTCGTCAAATGCACCACTTACCCAATTCACGAGAGCGGAACCGATGCCGACGGAAGCATCGTGCTGCAGCATTCAGCTGGCTGCTGATCTATTGTAGTTGAGCCTCAAGTGTTAGATAACGTGCTCACGAGAGCGCGCCAGAGACAATGGTGATTTCGCATTCAAGCTCAAGAGTGAGAGCGGGTCTTTATGGAACATTAGCAAAACAGTTGTTTTTAATATTCTCTTCACAAGGCTTGGTTTAATACGTAGTTTCTTCAAGTAAAAGTAAGCCGACGCGCAATGCACTATCGCGTAGGTCATGTTCTTTGTGGATGTGACCTACGCAGTGGGGCTTTGTTATAGACAAGAAAATATAGAAATGTGGTGCTGGAAGAGACTGCTTGGAGTGTCATGGACTGAGTTTCGTACCAATGTGTCGATACTCCTGGAACGAGGCATCAAGCAGCGTTTATTTTCATAAGTACAGTCTCGCATTCTTACGTTTTTCGAACTCTTTTTTTTAATTTCTCAAGGCGAGATGTGGAATCTATTGAGCGTCGTGTTGTCCAGGGACGAGTAGAAAAACAAAACCACGAGGAAGCTCACCTACGCGCTGGACTGACAAAATCATTTGCAACAACCTGCATAAATGTGGCAGACTATCCAAATGGCAAGATAGAAGATAGAGAGAAGAGCCCGAAACAGTGCCTTGTGACCACGACCACTCTGTCAAGAGTGTTCCGACCGGAGAGAAGAAGATAGGCAAAAGATACACTTAACATCAGGTGGGCTGCGTGCTTGTTCCGTATCCAAGTTGTAAAAAAAGTAGGTCGCGGTAAATGTAGATAAAAACTAACGAGTAATTTAAGAAGCTTGTTATTCGTATGATATCTTCTATTAGCCTCGTAGAGATCAATGATTAGCAAACGTAGCCGGAACGCAGAATGCGATGGTATCAGGAGTGCGTGACACCGATCCATCGCGGAGGACCGACGATGTTCACACGCCTTCAAACGGTCGTGTTTTGTCACACGCCTACGCGTATTGGCGCTTCACGCCAGTGAATCATCCGAGGAATGGCGCGAAGCAGAAGCTCGTCCTAACGATCAAGTTCTGCAGATCGTCATGGGTAATCCTGACTGTCCATTACGGGCGCGCTGGACGCGTGGGCGCTACAATGCCACTAACGAGGGTCCGATATCATCTGACAGACAGAGGACATTAGTAGACGGGAGGGCGAAGCGAACACAAAGAGGATAGATAAGAAAAACTTTACAAAACGTTCTGTGGTCTACAGTGAAAAAATGATGAGTTCTGCGGTGGTTGACTTACAAAAGATTGTGAAACGTCACTCGGGCACAATGGAGAGAGCGACACGATGCATGCACATCATGCATTCGTAATCATAGCAGTATTATGCATCTCGGAGCAAATTGAACTTGTTCCCTGTTAAAAAGCTGTTTTAACCGCCTCTGTGGCCTTGTGGTTCGCCCACCGGTGTCAGATCCAGATGCCCTGAGTTTGTTCCCAAGGGGAAGCACAACATTGTGCTTGGTTTGGTTGATGGTTGGACTTTGTTTAAGTTCGCCTGGCTAGCTACCACCATTTTACCTAATTATGTTGCCATAACAACAATTGGAAATTGTTGTGTACCGGCATTTAGAGGTAAGATAGCTAGTTCCTCAGACCGTTGAGGATTCCGGGTGAAGTGCGCTTGCACCTTCGGCCTTATACCTTGTAAACCAGGTGAGATGATGGAAAAGTGCATCCCCTTCGTACAAAAAAATAAACAGACTTATTACCTTTTCGATGATTCACTAATACTCAGAGCGTGGATCTAATTAGTCGAATGACATGACAATAGCCACTGCAACTGTGCCTTATTTCAGCAAGTCCTGTACTATTCGGCTCCAGGTATTCCCCGCAATTTCTGTAATCTTACAACCTTCTGTGTTGTCTTCCTTTGTATGTAGGTTAAGGTCATGCATGATGCAATTCACGATTTTTGCAAGTTTCAAAGTGCAATAAAAATATATTGTAAGGTAAGCCGTTTCTAGAATGCAATGTTGTCAAAATCAATAAGTCTAGGAACACAAGTGCGCAAACACAATTATGCATATCGTGTACCACGTGGGCAATAATCGTTGCAACAACCACTGAAGTTATAAATATATTGGCAAATCAGTATATAACTAGAGGTCAAAGTCAAAGTCAAATTGTTTTTACTCGGTAAGATTTTTAGAATAATTTTGAAACGATAAATCTATCTCATGCTCGGAATCGCGACCAGCGCACTAGGAGAACGGCAAGAACTTCGGGCTAGTTCGTTTTTACCCAACTGCCGCAGAAGGAGGGTAATGTTAAACTGTAACCATATTAGGTAATTCCCACAATTCAGACAAAGCGCGCAACACCTCATGTCAACACATGTCGAAATCCATGAAACCGCTTAGGCTATAGAGCGCGTCAATATAATAGACATAATATATACTCTCGAAAACATAACCCCTCTTCTGAGGCAGTCGGGTAAGAATAGGATATTTGACAAAACATAATCCTAGAACACAGTCATTATTTTGATTATTTTGAACGGGTATTTTGACCTCGAAAACCAGTAGGTATAGATATGGCCTAAGATGAAGTACGCTTGTCTAAAAGAAAACTATTCACTTTGGACTTGAAGACTCCAAGATTGTGTTATGTGTCAGGTGGACGCGCCAAAAATGTCGGTATTTGCCCAATCCAAATTCAACTTCGTCTGTCAACAACCATAAAAAGCACATTCCGTGCCAGGATATTGTGACAAGACTTGTCACAATATCCTGGCAAGAAGATATTTTTTCAGTCGTCACCTGCCGTCACCTGTCGTCACAAGCATCAAACCTTTTTATCTCGCCTTTTGACTGTTTCCGTTACAATCATATTTATCACAGCAGTTTGCCTTTGAAGTTGTGGCTCACGCCGATAATGTGTTTCGTTCGCCACATTATCGCGGCACGAAGGATGTGTTTCAGTTATAGAGGTCGCATCTTTCGATCGCGCCACAATTACATGACTCGCCGGCGATAATTTGCCGTCATTATTCTCGTGCGTAGACATTTAGGACGCGGGGTGTCTCGCGGCTGTTGCTGTGGCACATCGTGAACAATACTTCTACCTGCCTTTATGCCACTGAGGCGGGATCGGCAAAGCACGCTCTCCGTTTCCACGTCTACATGTTCTCCTACGTCCGTCCATATTCATTATCATCATATCAGCCCGCACACGTCCACTACTGAACATAGGCCTCCGTCAATCGACGCCACAAAAAGCGATCCTGAGACTCCTTCATCCATCGACTCCCTGCGACCGCCACAATGCCGTCGGTCCTTCGAGTGGAGGGTCTTCCAACGGCCGTCATGCCAGAACCTGTATTCCCCAGCGGTGATCGGTTCTGCGAGCTTTGTGGCCTGCCCACTGCCACTTCAACTTGCTAATTCTGAGAGCTATGTCAGAGACTCTGGTTCTTCTTCGGATGTCCACATTTCTTGTGGACATTCGTAGCTCTCTCCATAGCTCGCTGTGCGACTTTGAACTTGTTTACGAGGCCTGCAGTTAGCGACCACGTCATACATTATTTTAGTTATGTGACTTTCTGTGACCTTGTCACACTACACACCTCTACATTCGCATCACAATCTCGAGACTGCCGCTGAAAGCAGGCCAAGATTCGCCAATGGTTTTTTTTCTGAATAAACAGAGCGCCATAGAATAAGCTCTGTATTTAATGATGGGCAAGATTTTTCTTTATTGTGCGACTGGTAAGCGCTTTTCACGAAATCACTCCCACAGATAATGGGAATGCGAGAAGATGATACACATCAAAAACACCTGCAACTTCAAGTCTTGTCCAGAACATCAGGCCGTACCTGCATGAACCTGCATTTCGAAAGCGTGGATGCTGTCACGCGTTTTAAAATAGGCCTGTAAATACATCAATTAGGAGTCCGGAGGTAATAACAATTAATTGCCTCCCTCGTGGATCGAGATGTGAAGATTAGCGCAAGAAAATACGAGATCATTCAGAACCAGAGGCAAGCATTGCATTCTGTATGGCATGATTGTTAAAGTACGGCAATTGAAGTAAGATAAAAAAAAATATTAATGATAACTCAAACGGTACAGCATAGGACATGGCTAGCTGATGTTGGGACAGAGTCTATAGAAAAGAGTCGCTTTTGGATAAAAGTCAGAAGCGCAGGCAAACCGCAAGCTAGGCTAGCTAGGGTTCATGCATTTTACAGTAAAGCTAGAAAGAATTTCTGTCTTTAATATGTAACCTTAATTTGTAGACACAGAAACAACGGTCAAATAGTCATCACGTTCTAGATTCACATTTATTGCGGAGCTCGTTAATTTTTTATCTAACCTCGTTAGGGAGCGTCGTGACTTTTTGTTCCGACGCTACATTTCTACCAGACACAACAATATTAGGCGGCATTCCGACACAAATACAATAAAACAAATAGGGTCATTCCCCGTTCGTCCCAAAATGTGTCTGTGTTGACGTCAAATGGTCCGAGTTGATGAAATCAATTTTAAGTTATATTTTCGTTCCTGACTCGTCCAAATCTTTTTTGTTCATCAGCTGCTTGATTTACATTCAGGCAGATTTCATTGATGACTCGCATGATGGATTGTTAATAAAACTTCTTGTTATTTTAATAACACCATCGCCTGGTTTTTGGGATTCATATGTTTTCTGAAGTTTGTTCGTAGTTTATATTTCACTGGGATTAGAATTATGTTACAAGAAGTGCAATCATAATATTCACAACCTAGGTACTCGGCGAACCTAAAATAGAGGGTATGACACATTTCCTTGGCTTGGTCTGGTTAATTTAAAAATAATTTATTTCCCAAATCTTCAAGTATAGTTATTCATATAATAGCGAACGAATACACTTGCTTAGATCTAAAAAAAAAAATCCTAAGCAAGTGATGAATTTCTGTTTTACTTTCGTGTTTCAACCATTCAGCTCGCCACTGGTACCTAATATATATTTTTTTTTAATGACTTTAAAAACCCTATTGGTCATATCTAAATATTTGTTGACTATTAATAACTGAACTTTTGCAATGACTTGTGAGAAAAAGTATGACTGGTCGGAAACGAAAACATAGTCTACATAATTCTTTGGTCCAAGTTTTATTAGGACGACCAGGAAACCAGCAAATGGCTACAAAGACGCGCAAGATAATTAAAATCCACTGATTTGTAAATGGTTGTTATTGCTAACAATTGCATTTCAAAACTGAACACAGTGAATTATAGTGTAATCGATTGGAAGATTGCCTTATTCAATAGCGCAAGAGCCGCGATTACCTGCCGAGATGACTAAACTATACTTAGCTATGATCTGCAAAGATCTGACAAAGGTCGGTCTATCGTGCTTGGTTAGTCATTGTCCATGTACATTTCAAACATTTACATAAAAACAATAAATAATTTATTTGCCATACAGTTTTACAAATTAAGTAAATTATGGATTATAATGGAACATACAATAAAATATAAGAGGATTGTACCTTGTTGAGCTCTATTACCTAAATCTGTTTCATTTGGGTTTTTCAATCGGTTTCAATAAATATGGCGGCTTTTCTTTGACTTCTCAATGAAACCGAATAAAATATCAAATGAAAAGCCGCCATTTTGATTGAAACCAAAAACAGACTTAGGTAGCTGTTCACCGCACTAGGTCTCATTTAGCAGTGACACAGGATCTCGTCTCGGATCTCCGCTGTCGCTCGTACCTTACTAATTAAGATTTAACAATAGTTTAATTTCAAAAAGTTAACATTTAGATGGAAAACATCATATCAAATGATGGTATATTATTAAAGGCATCAGGCATGCAGATAAGTACAGGACTCACAGCATAGTCAGTAGTAGCTCTGCCTTCTGCGCTGTAGGTTGTGGATTCGATCCACACCCGGGACAAACATTTGTGTGATTAACAAAGATGTTTGTTTTGGGTTTGAGTATTATACTGTATTATTAGTATGCACTGACAAAAAAAGTTTGGGACCAGGTGACGCTGTGTGAAATTGATGTCCTGAAAATATTATGTTTTATTTATTTATAATTTGAAGGTTGTCCGAAGATACCATTGTGATAGTGAAGCGATTTTTCAAATTCAATTTCAAATGATCCTTATTAATTATAAGCAAGGTGATACAATATTCAGTGTAAATTCATCCTACAAGGTATCTAACTTAAATAATAACACTTTGTAAAGCATAAAAATATACGCTTTTCTAAATCTTGTGGCATAACTATTGTGTAGTTTGGTGAAGCGATTGGTTTAGTAGAATCGGGGCTCAGCTCGTAGGTGGCTAGGTTCATTGGCTGCGCAAGCGCATTCGCGTCACTTTCACACTTTCACTGGTCGACGCCCCCGGCCCCCGGTCGCCAGCTACCAGCTACACCGAACGTTGCAACACGTTACACAACGCATCTGTCGTGTCACAGCTCATGTGCACTGATGGAGTCATTGATGACAATTAATGAACCGGCAGCTTTCTAAACCAGCGAGTTCAGGCCTGCAAGGCAGACAGCTTCGCAAGCTTAAGGTGAAACAACGTTAACAATGATACGTTTTAAATTAGTATAGATTAACCGCCTCTGTGGTCTATCGGTTCAACCCACCGATTTCAGATCCAGAGGTCCCGGGTTCGATCCCCATGACGAGTACAATATATTGTGCTTGGTTTGGTTGGTGGTAGGACTTTGTTTGGGTCCGCCTGGCTAGCTACCGCCATCTTACCTAATTCTGTGGCCATCATAAAAATTCAAAAAAAATGTTGTGTTCCGGCATTTAGAGGTAAGATAGCCAATTCCTCAGTTTGTTGAGGATTCCGGGACAAGTGCGCCTCCACCTTCGGCCTTATCTCAACTTGTAGCCAGATGAGATGAAGGCCAAGCGCTTCCCCGTCGTACAATAAAAAAATAATAGACCGCCTCTGTGGGTTAGTGGTTAGCATAGCGGTATCAGACTTAGAGGTCCCGAGTAATAAGGACTATCAAAAAAATGAACTAGCCCGAGTTTCGTGCTTGCTCGTCGTGATTCCGAACAGGCGGTAGATTTGACGATTCAAAATTATCTTAAAAAATATTACTGAACAAACGATATCTTGATAAATATATATTTATATTTGTGTATTATATTTGTATAGTATAGTATGTAAGTACATAGTGTATAATATATAGGTATTTATATTTATATTATATAAGTAGTGTGTATATTTGTAGCATAGCTTTACTTATAATGTATGATATACGTATAGGTAATTTAGCTAGACCCTAATTAATTAATATGTGCACCACCAACCACCTCTTTAGCCATGAAATCCTCTCCATCCAAAGGTTGTCTGGAAGAAATCGCTTCTTAGCGATAAGACCGCCCATTGTATGTACATTTATTTTTAAGTTATCCAGTTTTTATTTTTAAGGTGTGCAATAAAGTATTTTTCATTCATTCATTAATTATTTCTTGAATTTGTGTCCGATCGCCACGAGGCGAGGGGTAGAAATTTGTGCTCGGCTTGGTTGGTGGTAGAACTTGTCTGCCTGCCTAGCAGCCACCAGCTTACCAAAGTTCATCGCCATCAACAATTCTAATCGTTGTGTTCCGGTAGATAAGCCAGTTCCTCAGTTTGAGGATCCGGGTGACGTGCGTTTCCACCTTCGGCCTAATCATATCTTGACACCATATGATATGAAGGCCAAGATTCCCCATCGTACAACAAAAAAAAAATGTTTATATCATAATATATCGTCAAATGTCGATATTGCTACGCCCTAAGGCCTGATAATACGAATCTTATCGGCGGAGTACGTCAGTATGTCGAAAGTTTTTTTTGTGCACCTTGCATTCTGACTTTGAATTATCACCAAAATCACTTTTATTCGCTTTTTATTATACACCATTATCAACCTATCGCAAGCCATTGCTGTCCCCCGATTCACTCCTCGCTCCACTTTGACTGTCTCTCACAAGGTTTTGGACTTTCTCATCCACTTTCGTAGGAACTATACCTAAGCAACAATAAAAAAAATGTTATGTAGTTCTGTAGAAATCAATCAGCTCTTCCGCTAACTATGCAATTACCAAGCTGCCAGCCGTGGTTCAGTCTGCCGTCGCCCGACAGATGCGGGTTGCAACGGTTAATGAATAATTCCGGAAACTCAGCGTGAAACGGAGAAATCGATGAGCGCAGTCACGAACCACAAAGTAAATAAGAACATAATCCAATTAAGATACGAATTGTGTTTTTTTTTCTGAAGTTCTATAAGTTGCAGTAAATATTGCGACCGAATTTTTGTGTGTAACAGTACAAGGTCGTGACGGCAGAGATGAGTATCGTTTTGTGTGTAAAATAAACTGGCTAAGTGCGAGCCGGACACGCATGGCGTGGGTTCCGATCCGAACGACCGAGGTATAAAATATTGTTTTTTTATATTTTGTTCTGGAGCAATTGTGTGGGTCTAACCCCCGCTTGGCTGGTCCTATTGTTAAGTATTTATTGTCATACATCAGGGTAAGAACTATAATCACACCAGGTTTAAACTTTGTAGGTCATTTTTACCGTTTTACCGATAAATTTAAAATAAAAATGGTTAAAAACACGATTCTTGGGGAACCCCTTTATTTTTTATTATTTGTGAAAATATGTTGTATTATGGTAATAACATTATACATTTAAACCAGCTTCGTATTACGAATCAGCCCTTTAAAGGTAGGCCAGATTGTTTTGTTTTTGGTGGACAAATGGTCCAAGGAAACCCCAAAAAGTGAATTTTATAGTATTTATTTGATAATTCGTTACAGTGTTTTTATTTAAGAAATGAGATGCACAAATCTATGACAGCGACAGTTTAATAATCTAATGCGTCTACCGCAACCACAGAAAAAACTCCTAGCGCAGACTTTAGTAGGAGACAGACGCAAAAACTTTAACATAGACAGACAGACAGCGTAGGCTTAGTAATAGGATTCCCGTCAGCCCTCTTTGGGTACAGAACCCTAAAAATGGGTATGACGGTAAAATGCCCAAGCGCAGTAGACAATAACCTGTAGTGAATGGCACCAATAAACAATCAACGGTAAAGTGATAAATAAAATGAGTAATGCAGGGGAATGAATTGAGCGGTATCAAACAAAGAGCAATTATGTTTGCTCTGTTACCCTTTGCATTTGATACAAAACGATAAATGGCGCAAAAACTTCACAGCATGCTAGCAATTAATGCACAGCACATGGCTGCGAAACTGGCTCATGCACTGATCAGCACTATTCCGAAGTCTCAAGCTTATCTTGACGCATTTAACAAACTAGGATTATTTTTAAAAGTCGCCGCCTCTTTGGTCTAGTGGTTCAGTCACCGATATCAGATCCAGATGTCCCGGGTTCGATCCCCAGAGGGATACAATATTGTGCTTAGTTTGGTTGTCGGTAGGACTTTGTTTAAGTCCGATTGTCTAGCTACAATCATCTTACATTCTAAATTGTTGTGTTCCGGCAATTAGAGGTAAGATATACTATAGATTCTAGATACTATAGATAGTCAGTTTATCAGACTGTTGTGGATTTCGGGTGAAGTGCGCCTTCACCTTCGGCCTTATCAGAACTTGTAACCAGATGGAAGGCCAAGCGCTTCCCCGTCGTACAATAAAAATATAAAAAGTGTCATCTAATTTCTTGCCATGCTCGTGAAGCACTTTCAAGGTCAAACTTTCGGTCGCGGACCGGTTGGCCTCAGATGCAAGTTGCAGTGCACCTCGGCACCGCGACAGGCCTTGAGCTATTAAAAACGTTCGCACTAGGAAGAGCGGTGCATTGAGCTGCAAACCCAAGGCAATATCACAAACCAGTATACAAAGTAGCTACATTGTCTTTCATGTGATTATAATTTGTTGCCGTTAGCCGTGGCCGGTAAATGTCGACTTATCAAGCCCCACAGCTCAGTTAGTAGTAGCTCTGTTTTAACTGTAGGTTGTGGGTTCGATTCCCACACAGGACAAACGTTTCTGTGAATGTTGATGTTTGTTCTGTGTTTTGATGTTATAAAAACGATTTAAGTATTATTTCCGTAATCCTGTTCCCGTATCACAAGCATTTCTTAGTTTGGGATTATAAGGCTCTTTGTGAAATTAATGTCCAATATTTATAAGGATCTATATACTATAAGAAAGATTTTGGAAGATTTGAAGAAGACCATGCCGAACATACACTCCTCTGCGTTCACCCTTAGCTGTCGTGATGCGACGTAGTGTTTTGCTTCTTAAACCAAAGGAACGTCAGCAACATCCACCTGAGTACCTACTTTACATCGATAGCACGATCACGAGCCCGCCTCCCAAGAGTGGCGTTCTTTAGAACACTTCTAGGACTTTGGACTTTAGTGGGTTTCAAGAATGATGTTAAGATTAAAGCATCACCGGCAGATTGCCAATTACTTGCTAGCAGAAGATCTGTTACAACAGATACCGACGGCACGAACAATAAAATAAACATTAGTTTATTTTACTTTTTAGAGCAACTATGTATTCTATCGTATAACGGTGTACAATGTTTTATTGATTTATGATGATGTCTTCCAGATTTTCCCGATTTCGGCCATAGCAATTTTTTTTTAAATTTATATTGAAGAGCTACGTTCGTGTGTCCTTATATGACTGACATACCTTATTTAAGCTGTAAACGTACGTTTGCAGTTATTACACGTAAGGATATTATTTTCATAATGGTCTAAATCTTAGAAGGCGGTTTCTTTTTAAATTCTTCGCCTTTATTGTCTAGGCCGCGCCTTCTGCCATCTTCAAATGCTCAAACATTCTACCGTACAAGTGTTCTCCACTCCACTCCACTCCACTTTGTGATTTATATAGAACAGGTAAAACTCTGGATGCTCACTCCAGCGTAGACCTCATCCTTACTCTGGCCTAGAGCAAGACAGACAAGAGTAGTAGACCTCATTGTGATATAAAAAAAAATAAGTCAAAAGATCAAAAGAGATCATTTAGGTTTAAAGAACTTTACTCTCATACGAACACATGGTTCACTTAAAATGAGATACATGAGAAACAAAGTAGTCTAGGCTTATATCATTTTAACCAACTTCTGGTACCTATAATTAAATTATGACAAAATATTAGGTATTTCCTTCCAATTACTAAACATTATAACAACTAGTAAGTACTTAATTAATTACTTATGAAGTAAGCAGGTATATGCTTATTTATATTTTGTTACCATTTTTATCTGTGTATTGTTACAAAGTATGTACATGTAGATTGAGTTTATTTAAAAGGGCATTAAAATTAATACACTCCATTATTGTTTGGCAAATTGTTAAAAGAAAACACAGAGCATAGATTACGAATAGAATATTTTACTTACAACATAAACCCAAACACAGAACAAACATCTATATTCATCACACAAATGTTTGTAGGGGGGAATCGAACCCAAAACCTATAGCGCAGACAGCAGAGTACCAACTGACCTGTGAGGTGCGAGAGTCAACTGACCCCGACAACACAAACAATGAAACTGACAGTAGAGGACTACCAACTTGGTTGCCTGGAAGAGATCTCTTTTAGCGATAAGACCGCCCACTGTACCTCTCAGCTGACGACGAGACTCTCAACTGACACCGACAACACAGACACAAACAATGAAACTGTAAGTAAACAATTGCTCTGGAAAGTGTAGTACAGGCCGACCAGGTAATCCAAGTGCAAATTGAATTTTCACTGGAAACAAGAAATTATTTAGAAAGCGTTATTGCTATTACATTACCTAAACTTGTGTTACGCCCGGTAAACGCTTTCGTTGCACCTGAATTGAAATCTACTTTCAATTGCTACGTAAATTGCTTCTAATGCATTTCACCCGACTACGGCAAAGCAAAAATAAGGGTTATGATTTCAACCGGTATGAACCTATGTAAGCATGTTAATCTGTTCGCTCATAGCTTCAAAGCTCATCACGATTAGACAAATGAGGTATCGTTGGAAGCGGCTGGATTACCCCCCGCTGGCTTAGACTATGTGACGTAACATTCATTGAAAATGGCGCCCTCTAGGGGACATAAAGTCATGAACTAAAAAAAACATATCACATATGCGGTGTTTTTTTTTTTTATTAAAAAATATATGCATTGTTAGCTGTTGCGCGCGCGGCTTTGCTTGCATGCGCCCGATAATTGGGTATAATTTTCATGATCACGCCTCAGATGAGGGTCAAACATATTTTCTCTCCAAACCAACCTAAAATACATACATTCAGAAAAATACGCAAACGAACCGAGCCTATAATCGCTTACTAAACTTCGATCTTAATTATGTATATACATTCTGATAGCAATTATTTTTTTATTGCACTACGCGGAAGCGGAAACGGGGAAGATGAGAGGAGCTACAAGTTTAGATAAGACCGAAGGTGGAGGCGCACTTCACCCGGAATCCTCAACAAACTGAGGAACTGGCTATTTTACCTCTAAATGCAGGAACACATTTTTTTTTTAAGAATTGTTATTATGGCGACAGAATTAGGTATGATGGTGGTAGCTAACCAGGCAGACTTAAACAAAGTCCCACCACCAACCAAACCGAGCACAATACTGTACTCCCCCTGGGATCAAACCCGGGACCTCTGGATCTGAAATCGGTGGGTTGAACCACTAGACCACAGAGGCGGTTAAACATATTATGCAAAGAGGTCTTTGTGCAATACCGGGCACATGTCTTAGGACAATAGTGTGAATCGGTTATAAAACAGATCATTGTGCCGAATCCGGCATTGGGATCTCCTTTGTACGAAGGAAACAATAACACGCGTAATGTATCTCGGATCATTAATATTAAACGGATCTGAGCCATACAATTCAACCGACCTATGATTCGATTGCGCATCAATGGAATATTCCAATTACGAGCTACGTACCTATACTTGTCTTGTTATGATAGATATTGCCGTGGCAGTTGCGGCCTAAGAATCGACCCCTCCTATCCCATGGATGTTAAACGACTGCGGGATCTCAACAGAAGAAGGGCAGCAGCCCTTCTTCCTTCTTCTTCTTTCTTCTGTGTATTATGAACACCTTTACTGCGATCATTAATCCGCCTGGCAAGCGTGGTGTTCATGGCAACTCCCTCCAGGTTTGGAGAGGCTCTGTCCAACAGTGGACACTAATGGGCTTTTGATGTGGTGTAAGATAGTTAGTATTGCTGAGCTTTAGTTAGCACTTAGAAAAAAAACAAGGGATATCGCACCATCCGCGACAAATGTGTCTAACCTAATACTCCACCAAAACGTTGTCTGACAAGGTCAAACCCTAACATCTTTAGTTAGAGTTGCTATTTGTTTAAAAAAACAGTAATTATATATGTTGCTATCTTTTACTAGCATCGCATGACAAAATATGCCACTATTTTCGCAGTGCTTATTAGTAAGGCATGCGAAATCGTTTGTTTATATGATCTAAAACTCAACCGTAAAATTCTATAATAAATTATTAATAAAGGAGGTGCAGCGAGAATACTACAAACGGTTAATTATATTAGATTTTATCGTTTTAGGGTTTCGTACTGAAAGTACCGGTGTCCGACCGTACGTCTGCCCAACGTTTTAGTTTTAAAATCATTTGTACTTACAATAGTTCAAATTAAGTGTATTGAAAAACGTCAAAACTATAAGCACACCTTATTCCTTACCCACTGTACGGTATAACAACAAACCAGCGTTTCATTGTTTTACTGAAGACAATAACTATCTACCTACGAATTTATAAAAAACACCATCATCAATTAAAAATGTAAGCTTATTAATGCAATGCAAAACAAGCTCAACATATTGAAAACTACTTCAAAATGGTAATGAGTGTTACTCAGTTGAGATTTTTTTCACGCATCACTGCGATTAAGCCTTAACATGCGTCATGTATGGATTTGCCAAAGATTTTTGATCTTTTCAAGATGTATTTTATTTTTGTTATGTAGATTTTATGACATAGTAATTTCAAAATAAAATCTGAATACAGAAAAAAAAAATAGTAGCAAATCCGCCAAATCGCTATGAAAAAATCAAATCGACACGTGTTTCGCCTCTACACGAGGCATCCTCATCAGGAAATATAGTCTAGTCTTGCTGCTAAGCTGACGAGCCCTCTGTGGACGTGTTGCCGCTCCGAGCTCTGCGCTACTTTCTGTTTTCAGATTTTAATTTGAAATATGGATATGCGCAAAATAACGCCTGCAGCTGCAAAGCTGACATAGTAATTGTTTAAAATACCTCAAAATACCAATACCCGATACCTATTTTATATTATTATTATATTTGAACGTATGTCTATGTTTTGAATGTATTTGTATGAACTCCACACACAAAATGTATTTTGATATTTTGGAATAATTGAAATGGTTAGACAGGTAGGTAGCTGCCTAGACTACCTAGTACCTAAAATGCATTGAATTAGCATTAATTAGATAAGATAGACGTAGGGCTTTATCATTGTAAGAATGACGGATGTACGTATTGAGTTACGTATTAACATTATTGTACCTACTTTAAGTTACAATAGTTTTCTCTTATAAAATGTGTCTGAAAAAACACTTTGTTGTACGACGAGGTAGCGCTACGCCTTCATTTTACCTGGTTACGAGATGAGATAAGGCCGAAGGTGGAAGCGCACTTCACCCGAAGTCCTCAATTAACTGAGGAACTGACTATCTTGCCTCTAAATGCCGGAACATAACATTTTTTTTAAGAATTGTTATTATGGCGACAGTATAAGGTAAGATGGTGGTAGCTAGCCAGGCCGATTTAAACAAAATCCTACCACCAACCAAACCACGCACAATATTGCTCCCCTGGGGATTGAACCCGGTACCTCTGGATCTGAAATCGGTGCGTTGAGCCACTACAGAGGCGGTTAAGTTTTCATAATATACCTAAACTGTTTTCGCATTGTTGTTATTTATCAAACGTATTGCTCTGGATCTGAAATCGGTGGATTGAACCACTAGACCACAGAGGCGATAAAGTTATCATAATATACAAATACAAAATTGTTTATTAAGAACACATTTAGGTATACATATTTACAACGGGGACGTTGAACAACTGCGAAAGTTAGAAACTGTGTAGTTTCAATGCAAAAACAAGACTGTTTATGATGCATGAACCTATAAAGTGAACAAAAAAATGGAAAAGACGTATAAACCTAGGAAATGAAAAAAAAAACACTGAAACAGGCCAATATTAGAAGGTAGCAAAGAGCTAGGTATATATACCTACCTATTTCTTTTTATGTTTTGAACTTTTTGTTTTTGTATATTTTGGACGCACCCAACAAGTTAATAATGACTTCTAACATGTCTTCTGACCGGACAACACATAATGTTATATGGGTGGGTTCGGAACCCGTGTGCAAATCAAATACGCTCATGGCCGGTTGAATTCAAAAACCTGACAAGAGTACCAGTAGTAAAACCATCGCAACGCTCGTTAGTCAAAGGACATGAAAAGAAACCACGAAAAATCCAGTTAATTTAAAAAATTGGATGCGCGTGTACTGTGGATGCCTCTAATGGCCGAGTCCGACTATGCTAATTGCGTAAGAGGCGAACGTAACGAGGTCTTAATTGGAATGCGCCCCAATTAATGGTGGACCGCGTTGTGCCGACAACCGAGCAAAGAGTTTGTAAGCCAAAATTGTTACACCTTTTCTGCCACGCAGCGTCAGGAATCCACGCATGGCCACAACCAAGTCAACCATGCTAGGTTGGCTTACCAATGGGCAATTTTTACCATCATATTCTAACAGTTCATTCCATTCAAAGTGGCTCAACAGTATAAGACCCTGGGTTCGATTCCCAGTGGGGTACAAATTCGTGCTTGGTTTGGTTGGTAGGCTTCTTACCGGAGTCTTTCGCTATATCAATAATTTTAAAGGCCTGTGTTTCGGCATTCAGAGGTAAGATGTCCAGTTCCTCAGTCTGTTGAAAATTCCGGATGAAGTGCGCTTCCACTTTCGGCCTTATCGTAATTTTACACAAGGTGAGTTAAAGGCCAAGCGCTTCGCAAACATACAATAAAATAAAAATGTTATTATTAAAATTTGTATTATTCTCTCTATTTTATTGTGTTATACTGGTGAACAACAAAAATTAGCTACTATCTATATGTTTATTGTCAATTTAAAATAAGGTTGCATTTTGCGAGGTCTCGCGATCGTTCTACTCCTTTATCTATGGTGCAGTGATTCCATTTTTAAAATTGGAACGGGTGTTTACGTCTCGGTTCCCGGGTGAACGGCCGCGGGTGAAAGTCGGCCGCGACGCGGATATGGGTCAGCTGGTCATTTACCCTCAGGTGAGAGAGACCCAACTCTCCGAACACTACGTGGAATTTACTTTTACTACTTTTAAGAGTAGTAAGTAGAGCCCCTTGTGAAAGGACTTGTCCGGGGAAGTACTACCACCACGCCTATTTTAACCACCAAGAAAAGCATTGGTGCGTTCCAGTTTGCCGGTGATGGGAAATGCAATGCAATAAAATAAGGCCGAAGGTGGAGACGCACTTCACCCGGAATCCTCAACAAACTGAGGTACTGGCTATCTCACCTCTAACTAAATGCCGGAACACAATAATAAATTAATTGTTGTTATGGCGACAGAATTAGATAAGATGGTGGTAACTAGCCAGGTGGACTTAACAAAGTCCTACCACCAACCAAACGAAGCACAATATTGTACTCTCCCTGGGGATCGAACCCAGGACCTCTGGATCTGAAATCGGTGAGTTTAACCACTAGACCACAGAGGCGGTTAAGATGTCATATGACATATTCATTTATAACCTACAGCCCAGAAGGCTGAGCTACTACAAACTAAGCTGTGAGGCTTGTTAAAACAAGATATTACGCTCATCTCTCGATGGTATTTGGTCCTTAGAAGGTTGACAAGACCATGGTATAGGCGAGCTAGGTGCGAGACAACCCTGCCATCACTACGTAGAACTATGTCTGCCCCATATTCAGTATGACCAATCGTGTCCACGCCCGCGTTACGATATGTCAATACGATGATGCAGATATCGTAACGTGGTAAAGACACGATTGGTCATATAGTATAAGGGCTCAGGTTCTGTCCAGTGGCTGCTCTGTTTGTGACGCCCGGCACGATAGCACTTAGCGCTATTAAACGCGTTTTGGAATTTATTACCCTCGTACACTTGGCACGAACAAATGTCCGGCCATGACCTTTCGGCAGGACAACACGAGAAGTCAGGAGAGCGATCATTTACTTGCAATGTACTAAAACGTTCAGTGTATTTTGGCACCGGAAACGGCTTTGGCAAAACGGTATGACATGGAAGAGTTGAAATTTTACATGTAATTCAATTTATAAACCTTTCCAAATAACAAGCCCGAGTGACAAACAACCCGCGCATTTGGTAACGGTTTGGTAACAGTTGTTGGAAGAATGAATAATAGCACAATTGTATGAATACCGGATAACTAAAAAAAAACTGGGTGTGTCGTAGACACACAATATAAGTGAAACTTTTGTATTACAGGGAAACATTTTCATTATCTCTTACTTCTCTACCCACAGTGCCCCAACACTATTCGTCACACAAATAGGTTCCGCGTATCAGAATTGCAAAATCATCCCATAAAATGTTTCACTTCAAAAACTATACATACTATAGGCGGTGGTCGCTATGAAGCTATTTCTTCCAGACAAAATTTGGATGGTTAGTATTTGTGACTGAAAAGGGTGGTTGGTGGTGCACAAATAAATTGGAAAGATTGGCTTTGTTACTACGGTCCGGTTTGGTTATGCGAGATGGTTCTTGGTAAATACAATTCACAAAACACATTGAGCATTCATAAATATAAAATAAGTGAAACTATCAAAAGTTTTACGAAATTTAACAAAAAAAAATCTGTCATTAATTCAGGGGAGTTTTCGTATTTATATATTTTATTATTATTGATATTGAAAAAACTATTCGTCTTATTCTTGTTCACCTCCGCGTAGCATTAGATGAGTTCCACAGATTCAAACGCATCAGATAACAAACCCCATGCGGCGATGTTAAAAGAATTGATTAACATAAAAGAGACGGTAATTATTTTCGTGTTCATTTCGACTTTGTCGACCGTAACGTTGCCAGACGCTTCTCCAACGCTTACGTTTCTTGTTTCTCTAACGTGAACGTTTCCTGTAAGAGTGACAAACTGTACGAGGGGTTGAAGGTCAGAGGAGTGAGGAAATTATGAAACTTTGACAGTGACGGCGACGTGCAGATACTTTCGCCGTCAAATGCTGCTACAGCCGGAAGGGTAAACGATACGTTTGAGAATAAACATAGGATGTTGTTGGATTTGTTGCCGGTCATCCGCTAAACACTATCGTTGACAGTACGATGGTGGTGTATCAATCGTCACCAATAATGTTAAACACATTACAGTTCACAAAAAGTTAGACAGACCGAAGAAACAAACGATTATTGTTCCCTTCGCAAGTTACATTCTGTTCCGCTTTTTGCTTTTGTATACGTAAGGGACTCAAGGACACACAGACTTTCACCTCCCACGGTCACGAGGAGAAAGTCCACGTTTTCCAACTTCGTTTTTTGTACTCCAACCTAATTGAACGTAATTTGGGTTCATTCTTCCATTCAATAGCCTTTAAAATCTTACAATGTAAAACATGTCTACAAAAATCATCTTGCCGTGGTGGTCGCGGCTTGAGAAACAAACCCTCCAAATCAGCCCGCAGATGTCGTAAAATGCGAATAAGGGCTGCTAACAAGCTACTTTCTGTGTATTTACTTCATACAAATTCAATACATAACATAGTACTAGTATAGGAACCAGTATTTTCACTTGTCGCTGTCGATTACTGCTGCTGCCTGCAATCTGCTACGAATTTGTACCTTTACATCAAATTTAACGCTGTTTATGGAAATCCCTCTAGTTTTTTGAGGAGATCCTGTCCAACAGTGGACATTATGATAATATAATGGACTATGGAAGCTACACAACAAAACACGTTGTGTGTAGAGTAGAGATTTATGGATCTGTACCATCTCATGCTACCAACTGTACTGACTGAGACATCGATGGATATCAAAACAAATAGAACCGACAAACGCACTCTTTGAAGTTGGACGTATGTGATCTAAAATAGAGATATAAAGCGCTCGGAATGCGCTTTAATCTCGATTTTACTGACGGTCTCAAGGATTCGGAAAAGCATTAATGTGCGTACAATCTGCTTACAATCTCGCTACGTAATCAGACACTAGGTGGGGTCGGCTCAACATGCCTTCTCCATCGGACGTCTTCTCATCACTGACTCCTCCTGTCTTGCTCATATCTTCACACAATATCTTCATCGGCCTACTCCTCTCCTCCTCTACTCCTTTATCCTTTCCTTCTTCCACTCTCCCCTGTCACCCATCAACTCAGCATCCACTCTCACATTAATATCGCCACTCCCACAATCCATACATTTCTTTCTCGATCTACCCCTACTCCTGTTCGTCCTCATTCATTCATTCATCCTCCATGGGATGTCCATACCGCGCTAACCTATCAATCTACACGTATAAATGTTCAACAAACATATCACAACGTAAACGATTTATTATCACAGGAAGTTCATGATTACCCATAAAATCAGATTCAAATAACCTGTTAAACGATTTCAATTTATCGATGGCTGTAGAACGAGGTGATAATAATAACTTTGATTTAGCTCAATCGCTGAGGTCACACGAAAACGTGCTTCTCGAATCGCTTCATTTAAACTTCTTAAATTCAGTACTGTATCCATATTAGGTTGGAAATACATTTGTTACAACGCGCATTCTTCCTTATTATAGTCACGTAGTATGGGAAGTCGGATAATAACACATTATTCTCAATGCGGATTCTGGCACTCTCGAGACATGATTAGCATGTATTATGAGTGTATTCAATTGGAAAGGAAGAGCATTTTACTTGACATTCATATCACGTCGATGTTTATTCAACACATTAGATAATGGAAAGGAGCTTACTCTTACGATTGGTGTGGCTTCGGATATGAAGCCACAATTCTCACAGATGACAAACATTTATTGGAAAGTAAGTTGTAAACGGGCAAAAGATTGAACACAAGCGAGAAAGTCTAGCTCAGATGATTGATGGTATCTTGTAGCTTTGATAAAACTTTTGCGTCGCTTAAATAAATGCGGCAAATGATCCCGAATCTACTTTTGGTAATACTATATGAAATAATAAAAAAATGGATTGTTTGACGTTTTACCTTTAATTGGATAGTAAGCAAAAATTATACGCGTAATTTTTAGTGAAAATAAATCCCGAAATAAACCCAAAATATTGAAACACACATAATATATATAGATAATAAGAAAAACTACCGCTTTATTCGGATAGTGGGTTTATTCTTTATTTGGTCTAGTTTTCGTGTACCTATCGCATCCCTTTCACGCACTCACGCGCGGTTTTACATTGCACAATTCTTTTCTTTTCTCTTCTTGTATCTACGCACGATTCTGGTTAACGAGCGCCTTAAATAACTTAACTTGCGCAATAACCCCACAAAAACTTCTCAGTGACCGATTGCTCCTATGAATCCTATGTGAAGTTCTGTTAATGGGATATAGAGAGTACCTACCCAACTTTGCTGAAGCAGGAATAAGGGTATCTGCTTTGTAATATAAATGAAGCGAAGCCTAACTCCAATAGATTACCCATCCATACATTCCAATGTCTTTCATTAATACATTGCCCTTATAGGATATCGAATCCAATATAAAGCCCATCCCATCACGTACACAATAATATAAATACAACACGCATATCGTAACCATAATAAATTCTGTTATAACATAGTCACGTCATCCAGCTTAAGTGGAATCAAAAAATAAACAACCCAATAAACCTGTTTAGAATACCATGGAACTGACATGGAGGCGGTTTCATAGAACGAAATGAAAATGTAGTTTGAATGGCATCCAAAAACAAAACTAAAACGTTGTTCCGAGAACATTAAATGGCTTGTGTAGGCAACGCGATTAAGCGAACAAAACAATACATAATAAATGAATGGGTAGGTTAGATATAGGTACAGTACAGGTTAATCTCTTTGTATACGGTATAATTAGAAAACGACTCACCAAAGGACTGGGGATTTGCTTACCTGTAAAAAACAAATAAACATATTAGAAATGTCTAAGACAAGCTCGAACATTTGTATTTGTGTCTAAGTAACACGCCACAGCTCACAGCTCGATTGGGTAGCTCTGCCTTTTGCGCTGAACTGAATCTGATGTAATGAACACCTAATAGTTGTTTGTTTTGCGTTAAAAAAAAAATAGTATTCTATCTGTAACCGTTTTTTTTTTATTGAACAACGGGGAAGCGCTTGACCTTAATCTCATCTGGTTATAAGTTGAGATAAGGCCGAAGGTGGAGGCGCACTTGTGCCGAAACACAACTATTTTAGAATTGTTGATATGGCGACAGAATCAGGTATGATGGTGGTAGCTAGCCAGGCGGACCCAAACAAATGCCCAACCACCAACCAAACCGAGCACAATATATTGTACTCCCCATGGGGATCGAACCCGGGACCTCTGGATCTGAAATCGGTGGGTTGAACCACTAGACCACAGATGCGGATAAATTTAGTTTCCATATTACATGCTGTGCTTAGTTTGGGGCTTTTGCTTGGCAGTGCCGATCCCACCTAGCGTGGGATAAGGGCAAGGGAATGATGATGCTTAGTTTGGGGCTAGATGGCGCTGTGTGCAATTCATACCCTGTCATATTTCCTTCACATAAACTATAATAATGCCATGAAGAAACCACATAATAGGCTATGTGGTGACTTCATGGCATGCACTATATCCATGCCAAATTTCATACAAATCCGTCCAGCCGTTTAGTCACGATAAGGAAACAAACAAAGTGTAAGTATATAATAACGTTTGAAAAGGAATAAATTTTGAAAGCAAATTTATAATTCGAATCAGAAAAAAAAAACTGAGTCCGTCGGGCACAATGCATGCCATGTCATACCGCCGCGCCGTGGTCATGTTATGTTACAAGGAATAATCTTCTTCCAGTGGCTGCAATGCAGTCTAGAATTCTGCGGTCAAAGTTTTGCGTGCATCGATTCTATGTGTTAGCACGAAATGGTACGAATAAACAACTGAACCGTGCAAGGTGCAAGCGCGCTATATGATAGTTGGACTACGCAACCACGGGTTTGCTAAAATTGTCATAATCAGAGCGCTAAGTATTGGGCGTCAGTGATGAGGAGCGAAGCAACCAACACAGCAACTCATTATAACGTAGTGAAACAGCAATTTCTTAAATAGAAAAACCGAGACGTGTTTCCACGGCATGGCTTTTAAAAATATCGTGATCCAGGCGAATGAATATTCATTAAACAGATCATTTGCATGAGTAATTGATAGAAGTGAAACAGCACTGTGACAGGTTCGCTGTTAATTGAACCGGACGATTTATCTCGCGCGAGGAATGCAAGGCTTAGTGCGAGTTCAGCGCTGGAGATAGTAAGCTAGCATTATCGCAAGGCGCAAGGACTATATAGGTACATTCGTTTTCTTATTGTTTTTTTTTTTGCAACGATGGCTACCTGCAAAGACGAAACAGGAATTTTGTTTATCATCGTACTTTTTTTTTTAATATTTCCAGATGCCATAAACTTGTCAGGACGGACGATTACCAGCTACTCGCAGGTGTCCGTCCTGACGTTTAACAGCGATGATCGCAAAATTTATGTTTGTCGCGAACCTTTTCGTGAGATTCGTAACGTTTAGGTCAGTGTGTCTAGTACGAGTTTCATACATACTCTATACCTACTCGAACGCGTTTACCACGTTTTGAATCAATAGTAATACCTACACCATTCAAAGAGCGAATCGAATGAAATTCGATTGCAACTCGTACTAGGCACTCTGTAGCGGCGGTGGATATATAAAGTTTACCTTGTAAAGTTATCCTTTGTTCATATAATAATTGTGCAAATAAGAACATTATATTATAAACGGTTTTATTGATCAACGATAAATTATTTTGAATGTATGCTAGCAATTTATTTGCATTGATTGAAATACCGGCTTATTAATTTTGTTACTGTTCTAAGCTTTGACCGTTTCTGTGGTCTAGTGGTTAGCTCACAGGTAGGCAGAGTCAGACCCCAGAGGTCCCGGGTTCGATCCCCGGGACCAATTTGGTACAATAAAAATAAAATACAGCAGCATTTTAACGGCTATTTACTAGATTGTAGATATCGACTTTACTTTGCAATTTCGTATTGTGTTTATTTGCTATCAAAACGGCCAAACATTTTATAATACCTACACCTTATCCGATAATTGGGTTGAGCGGAAAAATGCAGAAAACAAGGTGTTTTTTTGGACAAGGTGACATTATTATGATTGGATAGGCTATTGAATAAGAAATATTCTACTATTCAATCTTATACCTACATTCTCACAATATGCTTAGAATTCAAGGTCCTTCATAAACGATACTACCTACGTATAAACTATGCTCCATGCATTTATAATCATATTCTTGGTAGTTGTGTTTTCATTGAAGATGTAGCGTTATAAAACGATCAAAACCTTTCTCGGGTTCACGGAATTCTCGAACCATTAGTTGCAGCAACATAGCCCGTGCATTGTCGCCGCTATCGCTCGTATCTGGTATTTAGACGCGTGTGAACAGCATAAGAGTGCATCGCATGCCTAATCTGCCCTCTTAGCATTCAACCGGCGGCGGCGGCGCGGCGTGCAGCGCTGTCGATAACATGAATCAGACAACGCGCTGTAAATGACAGACGCGACGGCATCGGCACTCCAACTATCATCGTCCGATTGTCGCAGGATGCTACGCTACACTACATACACTACACTGTATGCGTATGCACGATGTCGGTATAATGATTACTATGAAACTCGGATAGGAATGCTAGTTTATCTCGCCGACTATATTTGATAAATGTGCAGAGTGAAATAGCAGCAACATGAAATTCAACACTCGATTCGGTATAAACCTACATTATCAAATAGATGCGTAGGTACATGCACGCACACAGTCTACAAAATGTTATTCAAACAGGCGACCCGAGCTGTGACCGAGCAACATGGGAGCGATGCGAACGGCAGACGAACCGTATCGATACAGTCGTCTCGCTCAGCGAGCTAGTAGCAAAAGCGGGACAGATATACTCCGTCGTTGCTGCAACGTATTATTATTAGGTACGCTCGTACGCTACTCGACCGATCAATCCGCCGCCATTTTGGTGTTTATTTAGTCTTGCGTTCTCTGCGCGTTCGGAACAACGCGTGTATCGTTGCAGGTTACAGCATCATGGCTTCGGACGGCTGGACGGGACCGCAATGCTTAAAACTTATACGTGCATTCCGCAAACGACCTGTATTGTGGGACAAAAAGAACGAATACTTTTACAAACGAGATATAAAACAAAGTGCATGGATAGAGATCGGCGAAGAGATGCGATTGGATGCTGAAGATTGCAGGCGAAAAATTGGAATTCTCATGTCTTCGTTTAGAAGGGAGAAAGCGAAAATAATTAACAGTAAGGTTTTCAGGTTAAAACATTTGAAACAATCGATTTTTAGTAACACTAATAATAATCGTTGTTTTGTTTCAGATTCTACAGAAACATCAATCGTTGAGAGCACGTGGTTTGGGTACAAGGAAATGTCATTTTTGCTGGATAAGGATAGTGCAAGGAAACGAAGAGTTACGGTAAGGCGGTTCGTTATTCAGTCTTATACTGTTTCTATCCCACTAAGCTAGGATATTAGGCAATTAGGTAGGTAATTCGTAATCATAATCACTACGTGCTCCCAACGAATATCCGTAAAGGGCACGTTTTTAAGCATGGTGGGTATGCAAGCTAGTTTCATCACGATATTTTACTACTATGCACGCATTATGCCAATTGAGTAATAATACAAAATTAATAAGTCTACGGAATTCAAGGCCACCTACAGCTCAAATACACTTCTCTCTACTCTCTCTATCTCTGTTAATCTAATTAACTGTTTTCTGTTTCTTAAAGCCCTAGTCAATGTGTTACATAGATGGGAGCTGGAGCCGGCTGCGAATAATATCAAATGCTAGCAAAAGTACCTACCTGTCTGTCTGTGAGTTTAGTAGCCTAGCTCGGCTACTAAACTCACATACAGATATTTATTATGAATAAAAATGTTCCGGACCTTATGTTTGTTCTGTGTTTGGGTGTTGTATCATTTAGTACGTATGTATTTACAAAAGTATTTAAGTATTTTATCCGTAATCTAGTTCCCATATTACAAGCTATTAGTTTGGGGCTAGATTGCGCTGTGTAAAAAATAATGTCATGTAATATTTATTTATTTATTAAATTCACTCAGCGCCATCTAGTCCTAAACTAAGCAAAGCTTGTTATATGGGAACTAGATTACGGAAATAATGCTTAATTACTTTTTTTATTGTAAATACATACTTATCCAACATGTTATTAACAAATTATTAACGGTCCTTAGGTAATCTGACTGATTCCTTTGTACATAGTTTAATTGTACTTTTTATTGAATAAATGTCTCATCCAACAGTAAAACACCCAAACACAGAACAAACACATGTATTCATCACACAGATGTTTGTCCTAGTATTATGCTATTGGAATCCATAACTCAAATCCTTTGATTAATTAGTAAAATAATAGCTTAAAATTTAACCTGAACTAAAGCTAAAATCTATAAAAAAATATGACAATTCTTCGTTTTTTGTTTAAATTAGTGCATACGATAGACTTGCCTTGCACTTTGTCTGAAACATTACTAATTTTCGGGCACCGACTATCAATCAAAACAAAAATAATACTGTTAGTTACATGTTGTCAGTTCAGAAATTGAAATAACGATTCTATATTTCATAATTTTCAGACAACAGATGATGAGGAGGACGACAACAATGCGCAGCATGACGTGGAAAAGCAAATAAAACGAAATAGAATTTCCTCAGAAATTGATGAACAAAATACAAGTACATATATAAAAATTGATAGACTCGGCGAAAGTGACGATGACGAATACGTGACTGAGCAGCAACACCCCGAGCCATCAGAAATCTGGACGGAGGCGAAAAGCCTACATCTAATACGAGAATTCAGAAGAAGGACTTTATTGTGGGATCGAAAGAACCCGTTATATTACAAGAAGCTCTTGAAACAAGCCGCGTGGTTGGAAATAAGCGAAGTACTGCACAGCAGTGCTGATAATTGCAAGCGAAAAATTAACATTCTCATGTCGTCGTTTAGAAGAGAGAAAGCTAAAATAGTGAACAGTATGAAACAAGGCAATGGTAAGTTTTTAACGCGTGTCTATGAGATAGCCTGGGTGGCATACATGAGGAGCACGGCGCTATACATACTCCCACGTAGGTGAGTGTAACGGATGAGTGGAATTTTATTGCATAATAAAACTATTGTTTATCATCGTGATAACTATAAGAGGTATCGAAAATGCAAATACCCAAAATAAAAATACATATAATAGCTACCTATTTAATAATACTACTCGAAAGATTGCTACTTGCGGCATTTCATAGATACATTTGGATATATTTAGGATAAATGTGAGTCATATCGTGTTTCTGATAAAACACCAATGTACACCAAAAATACGACTTGTAGCTTTTACACACACCGATAAATATCGGCGTTTTAAGCCCTATTTAACGAAGTACATACATCCTCGGTGGTGGTTCATAAAACAACTCAGTGAGAGTAACCAGGGCTCCGATTCTACAAAACCAATAGCATCACTGTGACAATGGTATTGTAGCAGAATTGCTACCATAGCTGTCGTTTGGTATTCTAGTGGCCATTGTGCGATGATACCATTGTCACAGTGAAGCGATTCTATTTGGCTTAGTAGAATCAGTATTTTTTACCGCCTATGTGGTCTAGTGGTTCAACCCACCGATTTCAGATCCAGAGGTCCCTGGTTCGATCCCAATGGGGAGTAAAATATATTGTGCTTGGTTTGGTTGGTGGTAGGACTTTATTTAAGTGCGCCTGGCTAGCTACCACCATCTTACCTAATTCTGTCGCCATAATATTAAGTCTAAAATTGTTGTTTTCCGGCATTTAGAGGTAAGATAGCCAGTTCCTCAGTTTGTTGAGGATTCCGGGTGAAGTGCGCCTCCACCTTCGGCCTTATCTCAACTTGTGACCAGGTAAGATGAGACCAAGAGGACAAGTGCTTACCCGTCGTACAATAAAAAAAAAAAAATGTATTCAATATAATTTTTGATTGCAGATTCATCGGGAGCGATCAATAGTTATTGGTTCGCGTTTAAAGCCATGTCATTTATGTTGGATAAAGACTCTGAAAGGGAACGTCATGCAATGGTAAGATAATTCTCACAGCTCAGTTGGTAGTGGCTCGACCCGAGACAAACATTTGTGCAATGAACATAGATGTTTATTCTGTGTTTGTGTGATGTACTGTTTGATAAGTACCTATGTACTGATATATGTATTAAATATGTAAATGAGTATTATATATGTTATGAAGCTACTTTTTTTTTCTTTTTGATTTTCTTTTTTTTTTTCTTTATTTATTTATTTAACGTACAAAACACGTCACAACCACTTTATTTAATGAGGTAATATAATGGTAGTTTAAAGCATGATTGTAACATAAACATATGTACGTACTGCTATAATATAAATATATATCGAGTAGGTAATATACAAGCTTTGTTTAGTTTGGTGGTATTTGTCTTGTAATATAAACATAATTGAATTATCATATATTGCAACTAATAGTAAGGGTATATTTATCATGATTTGTTGGTGAATGAGTTATTCCATATTTGCATAGATATAGTGTTCATAACCATGATAGTTTCAAAAGTTTCATCATAACTAGTTCCATAGCCCGAATTTATTTATCCGATGCAAGTCTCACTTAGGCTTGCAGCTTCAACAGCTTTTGAATACCCTGAAATTAACATCTTTAAATATTATAGAAAGCTATTTGGCCTACCTCTGACTAAATAAGTTTAACCCATATCACATGTAAACATTTTAACAGCAAATTAAAATTTACGTACAAAAACAGCTCTGCCACCAAAAATGTTTTTTTTTTAGAATATACATGGGAGTGATTAATCCTAACCCATATATATATTATGAGCCTCAGAGCTCCATTTGATTATATTAAGAGTATTTCATTTTACTTTGACAGGGAACCACGGATATAGATACTGAAGACACACCTGAACCGGTGTTTCGACTCCATGTAAAAGACATACAAAGTCTGAAAGCGGCACCGTGTGAACAGAACGAAGAGGACATGGGGAAGAGAAGACCGCATTCAGAAACTGACAACCAGGATAGTGACGCATCAACACCTGAACAGCAGTTAGCGCCATCACAGCACAACGAAGACGAACTGAAATACTTCACAAAGTTCATAATTTCCAAAATGATGAAGTACAGCGAGGCGACAAAAAACGCGGTGCAGCAAAAGATTTGCGAAGTTATATTCAAAGCTGATCAGAATGAATATGAGCCGTTGCGAAGCTACTCTGGAAGATCCAACGATCCATTGCATTCATTCAACGAAGCACTGTCTACTGATATATCTACAACCATTAAAAAAAGCTACTCCGATAGTGAATGAAGCATTATCGAGACGCTTGCGAGCATTACTTAAACAAATCCTACATCCACCCATTTTTGTTAATAATAAAATATTAACGATACCCGGCCTTTATTATGAGCTTAAACATCCATTAAAAGAGTAATGTCAATGCCAGCAGGTGTAGGCATGACCCGCGAGAACGAAGCCTTTAGGCTATGGTAATACAGAATTACAGAATCACTTAGTAGGGCATGAGACGAGACGGGTCGATGCGGCCAAGGATACCTTCAGCGGGGTACTGGGTAGGGTCTTGGCACACAATCACTTATATTTAAAAAATCTGTGAAAAATAACAGACTCAGGACTTCATTACCTTCGAGAATTCAACTCTAATCACTACTCAGAACGTGGACCTTATGAGGATTAGTCAGAGGCACATCCAAGCTTGCGTTTGATACATACCCACGGTTTGGAAGTAGCTAGCATTCAATACATGACAGGTTACAAGCTGATTCCATTCGGATTTTTTGGTCCTACGCACATGCCGATTTCATCATGACGTGATCTTCACCGTCATAAGGTGTGGTTCGCGTATAAAAATGCCATTTCACAAAATTGCACTTATATACCCCCTCTGCAACCCATATTGTCAATACAGGGGTGGATTCAGTAAATATAATATTCAAATAGTGAATTGTGATGTAATTCCCCTGTAACAAGACGATTCTACGACGAGTCTAAACGAAGACAAGCAAGCGTTTAATAATATTTATTCTTAATAACATCGACATAGATCTTCTTGTCTCAATTAAAAACCCTGTTTATCAAAAAATACCTTAGTTTAAAACGATTAATGAGTACAAGTGTAATCTCTGGATATAAAACATTTAGAACTGATAGGATCGACCCATAAAAAGATATGGGCACATTATTGCAGTTCTTTTCACCCTAATATCATCTCAAAAACTAATGCAGTTATAAAAAAAAATACCAGTGACTATCAATTTATATGTATGTTACCTCTCTATATTTCAAAATTTCACTAAAATCGGATACTCAACCCGGTCTATAGTTATGCTGTGACAAACATTGCAACAAACATACATACAGTTTCAGATTTCCGTACTTAATTCGGATGTCTCGTTTGCTTCGCTCACTCGATCAATTAAGGTTCAAAGGGTGTCAAGGGGCCCTATTACTAAGATTTCGTTATTCGTTTATCAGTCCGACCTTTATTTTTTGTATTAGGACACGCTTCAGGTAAATTTTTTGGAATTTTGAAAGGGATTTTAATGGTCATTATAAACAGGTAGATATTTTTTCTGTACTTCGAGTCATCGAGCTATTGTTCGATTATTATTAATTTCCCTTAATTGTGTAAGATTTATCGATGGCAGATTTAATATCCTGCTAACAGAGCCCCGATTCTACTTAACCAATCGCTTCACTGTGAAAGTGGTATCATTGCCAATTTTTTTTTCTTTTTTTTTTATTGTAAGACGGGTAAGCGCTTCAAAGTCAAAGTCAAAGTCAAATATTTTTATTCATTAAGATTTTTAGGATCATTTTGAAACGTCAAATCTACCGCCTGTTCGGAATCGCGACCAGCACACAAGGAGAAAGGCAAGAACCTCGGGCTGATTAATTTTTTGATGATCCATTTAACATTTAGGTACAGTGTTTATAATAATTTAATAACATTACAAGTGTTACCAACATCATAAAACTAAAAACTTAATATTAGCTTAAAACATTGATTACTACATAACTATCTAATGGGCAGTTTCTTGACATTGAGAAATCACCATTTAACTGTCAACTGGTATAGCAACATCGGGCCACGCGTTCTTATCGTCGATATATTCACTTATTTTGTAGTAGGCTCTTTTAATTAAATTATTCTTTATATACAATTTGAATTTACGAGCAGAGAGTTTGGTGGCGCTTTGAGGAAGCTTATTATAGAATCGTACACAGTTTCCTAAGAATGAATTATTTACTTTTCCTAAGCGATACCTAGGTATGTCAAGTTTATTTTTATTTCTAGTATTAACACTGTGTACATCACTTCTTTTACCAAACTCATCAATGTTCCTGTGAGCGTGCATTAGGTTTTCATAAATATATTGGGAGCTGACTGTCATAATACCTTATCTCTTTAAAACGTTCCCTGAGAGAGTCACGAGTTTTCAATTTATAAATTGCCCGTACAGCTCTCTTTTGCAGGATAAAAATGCTTTCAATATCTGCTGCATTTCCCCATAAAAATATGCCATAGGACATAACGCTGTGAAAGTAACTAAAATAAACTAACCTCGCCGTGGTTTCATCAGTAAGATGCCTTATGGTACGTACTGCGTAAGCTGCCGAGCTTAGCCGGCTAGCTAATGTATTAATATGAATACCCCATTGCAACTTTGCATCGATATTTAAACCCAAGAAAGTAGTTTAGCTTGACCTTCATCTCACCTAGATTACCACTATAGGTGTCTTTTGGTATCTAGTAGCCATTCTGCGACGATACAAGTAACCATAGTGAAGTGATTGCTTTAGTAGAATCGGGGCCCAGGAGGATAGTTCTGAAATGTACCATGTGGTATTTGATGTCTATATCGCAAAATTGCAACGTATAAAATTATTTTTCTGTCATATCGGTCCCTAACCATCTTTACCAGCTGTTTCGTTACTGAAACAAGAAATTGAGACTAAAAGGCAATTACTCCACTCAAACGAGAGTAATTACGTACTAACCAAGTAAATTGTCGGCGAGGCACGGAAAAATCCTTTCTTTGAATGTCAGCGGGTCAAGTTGTGTCCGCAACGAGACGGGCCTATCTCGATTACAAATCTAAAGCAATCCAGTTGCAGACGGCCATACGCGGAATACGGATTGTTGACGTGCACGCTTATAGACCTATCTTACTATCGTATGGATGGATGCGACACGGTAATTATGCTTTTTACGCTTGCCCGGAGACCTTAGAGACACCCGATTTCAGATTCAGAGGTCACGGGTTCGATCCCCAGGGGAGTACATATTGTGCTCGGTTTGGTTGGTGGTAGGACTTTGTTTTAGTCTGCCTGGCTAGCTACCACCATCTTACCTAATTCTGTCGCCGTAACAACAATTCAAATATTGTTGCGTTCCGACATTTAGAGGTAAGATAGCCAGTTCCTCAGTTAGTTGAGGATTCCGGGTGAAGTGCGCCTCCACCTTCGGACTTATCTCAACTTGTAACCAGGTGAGATGATGGACAAGCGCTTCCCTGTCGTATAATAAAAATAAAATAAAAAGTCGATGCCTCGGCAGATACGCTCGCTCGTGGCGGGGATGCCTAAGTAAGTACCTATTTCATTTTAAAGGATATTTTTATATTGAACAAAGGGGACGAGCGGCGTTGGCATTCATCTCACCTGGTTATGAGTACTTACTGATTAACACTGCTACCATTTTCTTAAGTTTTTGTGTGTTTTTTGCACGTCTTTAAATACAGTTCAGCATTTTAAAATTGTTTTGTCATCTGACGCGATGAAATGCTGTGAAATTACAGCAATAAAATGCAAAACATTTTTACGAAAATTCATATTCATTCAAATATATTTGGCCATCTAGCCTAAGCAAAACTCGTAATAAGGGAACCAAACATTCATATTCATCATACTTAATATTATATATTTGTCCCGCGTGGGAATCGAATCCACAACGTACAGCGCAGAAAGCAGAGCCAGTTCGTCAGTATGTTGATGATTCTCACAAAAGCCTTATCATAACTTGGACCCAGGTGAGATGAAGGCCAAGCGCTTCCTCGTCGTATAGTCATAATACAAATAATTAGGTACGTTCTAAAAACTAAAAAGAAAACCGACAAAATTGTATCAATGAATATGATACAATTTTGTTTATCTGGATGACGTATTTTTTCCAATTATTTTGATGATAGATGGACGTACAGACAGACAGACGCGTTATCCTCTATATGGGGGACCTGACATGATGACGATGGGATCCAAATCCCAAATCACTTCAAGTGTGCATATAATAGTTGAAGAGTTCCCATCCCATCATCAAATCTTTCAAACAAAAAAAGAATTTTCGAAATCGGTCCAGGCGTCTTCGAGTAATCGGGGAACATACGTAACAAAAATAAAAAAAACTATTCCGACGAATTGAGAACCTCCTCCTTTTTTTGGAGTCGGTTTGAAGTCGGTTAAAGAAGCTACCAACACTAACTGAGCGGTGTGATTTTCTTTTTAACAAAGTATGAATCTTATTTTGACTTTAAGATGATTTAAAGGGACGGTCACTTGGCACAGATCCAATAAGTGGCGTAAACTATTACATTTCCATGTTCAGTCAAAATCAGTCGTAAAATCATTTTTGGAACAGCTTCCATTTGAATTCGTATGATAGTTTAGATAAGAGCAACCACTAAAACGTGTCATGATAAAATCCGTCAGAGGAACTAGGAACGAATTCATGACAGAGTTAGAGATTATGGTGAACAAGATACAGCCAGCAAGCCAGAGTATGTAGTACATAATATCAAGTGAAATACGTTCTAAAACATTTTTAAGACTATTTCACACAGCGCCATTTAGCCCCAAGCTTAGTTTAGTTGGGGACTAGATTACGAATACATACTAAGAAAACATACCACATACGAAACACAGAAAATATCTTTCATCAAACAACATTCACACAGATGTTCGTCCCGGGTGGGAATCAAAACCAGCCTGGAAAGAAGAGCTGAAACAGAGGCCGTCCAACTGAGCTGTGAGGTTTTTACAAGCATAATAATTGAGAAACCTCATAGCTCAGTTGGTAGCAACTCTGCCTTCTGCGGTTGTCTGTAGGTTGTGGGTTCGATTCCCACCCAACAACAAACATTTGTGTGATGAATATAATTGTTTGTTCTGTGTTTGGGTGTTGTATTATTTAGTACGTATGTATTTACAAAACTATTTAAGTATCCGTAATCTAGTTCTCATATTACAAACGATGCTTAGTTTGGGGCTAGTTTGCGCTGTGTAAAATAAAGGTCCTGCAATATTTATTTATTGATCATAATATTTTTGAAATTTTCCCCGTTGTCACGAAAACATCCCTGGAACTCGCTACTCTCACGCAGCTAATATCACACAAATGAGCAGGACACGATTTTTGACGAAAGAGGCTTACCATTACCGAGTTACCAAGTAGCTCGCCCAACAGATACCATCTTAACGTTAACAATGCGCCAAGGAATTAAGGTCTTTTGAATATTGTATTACAAATAACTTTTATTTATTGTACGACTGGGAAGCGCTTGCTCTTAATCTTGGGTTTCAAGTTATGGTAAGGCCGAAAATATAGGCCCGCTTCGCCCGGTATCCTCAAAAGTCTGAGGAACTAACTAGCGGAACACAAAAATGTTGAATTGTTATGGCGACAGTTAAAGGACGGTTAAAGTCATACCACCAAACAAGGAATTTGGTATTGTAATATTGTATTACGAATAACATAGGTTACACGTAATACAATATTGATATAATATTAATGTAATAGGTATATCACGTTATGACCAATGTTACTTGTAATTGTGTTTCAAATTATGAAGAGGTATCCTCAACAGTCTGAGGAACTGGCTATCCGGAACACAAAAGTATAGAATTGTTGTTATGGCAACAGACTTAGGTAGCTGGTAGCTAGCCAGATGGACTTAAAAAAAGTCCTACCACCAACCAAACAAGGAATTAGGTCATTTGATTTTACAAATAAATTAAATAAAATAGTTACACAATTAAACTATTATTATCTTAAATTAAATTATTTTTAAATTAAATTAAAATAAAAATAATTGTCCAGGTTTACATAGTACTCTTGGTCGCCAGCAGTAGGTGAAGTGTAGGATGTAGGTGCAGGTCTTTCAAACGAGCCCAAACCCAACAGTACCCCATGGAGTCTATTAGGTCAAAACTCGATGTAAAGCCTGCATGATGGGTGAGTCATTCCTAGTGGCTATGACTTGTAGGATGCTATTGGAGCCACCCCAAGTTCTGCTGAGCAGCGAGGCAGTTTTCTTGCGAATTATGGCATGAAAGCCATCAACCCGCGCCTCTGCAAACATGGTGGATGCACTACAGAAGCGAGGTAGCCCCACCAACATCCTAAAGCCATTGTTGTATTGGACACGTAGGGCACTGAGCAATCTTTTAGTAAACCTGACTAAAGGCAGTGTCCCAGATATTTAAATTTGTAGACGCAAATGACATGGGTCTGTTGTTGGAGATCAAATCGTACCCCCATGAATCTGTGTTGCCAATAATAGAAAGACTTTTGTAAATAGCTACGCTGTCACTCCTACGTTGTTGATTGAACGCATGTGCCGTGAACACAACCGTCTCTGTGGTCTAATGGTTCAACCTACCGATTTCAGATCCAGAGGCCCCGGGTTCGATCCCCAGTGGAGTACAATATTTTGCTTGGTTTGGTTGGTGGTAGGACTTTGTTTAAGTCTGCCTGGCTAGCTACCAAAATCTTACCTAATTCTGTAGCCATGATAACAATTCAATAATTGTTGTGTTCCGACATTTAGAGGTAAGATAGCCAGTTCCTCAGTTTCTTGAGGATTCCGAGTGAAGTGCGTCTCCACCTTCGGCCTTATCTTAACTTGTAACAAGGAGAGATGAAGGCCAAGCGCGTCCCCGTCGTACGATAACAAAATAAAGCAATTACGATCTGTCATCCAGTTGCATTACACAATTACATTGTATCCTTGTTAATATGGTATTTATCAAGTGGTAACAGGACACACTTTGGCGTGATCAGGTCAGAACGCTCACCTCTTCCACTCTCCCTGTATCCCCTCAACTCGGCATCCACTTCTCTCTCATGCATATCATCACTCAAACAAACATGCATCTCTTCCTCGGTCTAACTATACGTCCATCCACATTCGTACTTAACATTATTTTAGTTACGTGAGCTTCTTCCCTCCGCATGACATGAGCAAACCAAGTAAACCTTTAACTCCATCACTGGCGGTACTTTCAGACTTTCGCTGACGGGATAATAACATGCTTTATTATTATGGGGAGCAATCAAGGTCTGAATCGTTCATGCATCATTGCTGATGAGTCAGCCAAACAATGCATGTTTGTTTACGCAAGTATTGGACTGTGACCGTACATATTGCAGTCATAGACTTTGATCTGGGTGTGCTGTGCTGATGACACATTGGATTTATTGCAAAACCGTTGAGATGATGAGTCATCATAGCAAACACAATCACAGCAAAGTAAGCTTTCTAGATCAAGATCTTTAATCACACGTCCTTATCGACTCATTGTAGACGTTTTTTTATATTGTACGACAGGGAGGCGCTTCGCCTTCATCTCAGGTTTCAAGCTACGATAAGGCCGAATTTGAGAGCGCAATTCACCCGGAATCCTCAACAGTCTGAGAAACTGGCTATCTTACCTCTGAATGCCGGAACACAACCGTTTAGAATCGCTGTTATGGCGACATACTCAGGTAAGATGGTGGTAGACGGACTTGAACAAAGCTCTACCACCAACCAAACCGAACACCAAGCCGGCGAAAGTTTTGGTTAGTCAAAGGTAGTCAGACTAAAAAGAGGATTTATTAAAAGTTCAGCCGTTTAAACAAATTCAGTGTCCGGGAAGGATTGCGTTAACGAGCTCATAGGATTACATACATACATTGATGTGGTGTGGCCCAGTTCAGACATAGCGGCGGCGGGCGACCGTTACCAGCCCACACCGGTCGCCGGCTGTGACAATATAATCATTGTGTATTTATTGTGAGGCCACCTACAGACCCTCAGTCTATTGCAACATGCTGCCAGCCATTCAATCACTTTGACGAGATATTACCCTAGCTCGTGACTTCCCGGCAATCTGTCGATATTTATCCGATAGAAGGTGAAAGCTCCGTGCTTGTGATGACAAATCCTCAGTTGTTACGATTTAGCATTCACATCGCGCGGGGTAATTGAATGGAGCGGCGAGATCATGGCTCGCAACACAGCCGCTGAGAAGTAGCTGAGCAACAATCAGGTAACTCTTCAGGAAATCTTACCTAAGTCTATCGCAATAATATCGATACTAAATTGTTGTGCTCCGACATTTAAAGGTAAGATAGGCAGTTTTTCAGACTGTTGAGCTTCTTATACCGCCTCTGTGGTCTAGTGGTTCAACCCACCGATTTCAGATCCAGAGGTCCCGGGTCCGATCCCATTGGGAGTACAATATATTATGCTTGGTTTGGTTGGTGGTAGTATTTTGTGTAAGTCCGTCTGGCTAGCTACCACCATCTTACCTAAATCTGTCGCCATAATAACAATCCTAAAATTGTTGTGTTCCGGCATTTAGAGGTAAGATAGCCAGTTCCTCAGTTTGTTGAGGATTCCGGGTGAAGTACTCCACCTTCGGCCTTATTGTTACCAGGAGAGATGAAGGCCAAGCGCTTCCCCGTCGTACAATAAAAAAAAACTTTTGTCACGGGATTCTTGTATCTTCTGTATTCAAATATGCATTCATCATTCAGCAATATGTTTATCCAAAATAGATAACAAACGGGTGATTACTAGTTTCATATGGAATGTAGTGAACTGACTGCACATCAGCTGCGACTGCGACCGCGTGCCATTTCACTCGGCCGTGACTCACGAATTAGAGCTCAGAGATCGTAATTATTCTAGAGATACTCCGTGAACAAGAACACCCACTCACTTATACCGGGACCGGCTGGGGTAGAAGGCACGCATCATAAACCACGTTAATTTAATCACGCCTCCAATTAAGTTCAATGATCGAGTGAAACTAGGCAAGTATCTATTTGTATGCCGGAAGTAATAGTCGCAACTGTGTGAGCCCCATTGCGAGAGAGCATCCTTTGCATTTTTTTTATTGTACGTCGGGAAAGCGTTCGGCTTTCACCTCACCTGGTTCCAAGTTAATGTAAGGCCGAAGGTGGAGGCGCGCTTCACCCGGAATCCTCAACAATCTGAGGAACTGGCTATCCTACCTCTAAATGCCGGGACACAACAATTTTAGAATTGTTATCGTGACTGAGGATCTTACTTCTAAATGCCGGAACACAACATTTTTTTAAAAATGTTATTATAGCGACAGAATTAGGTAAGATGGTGGTAGCTAGCCAGGCGGACCTCTTTTATTTGTATAATTAGAAACGACATAAACAAATGTTTCATCCACTCCGATTTCCTTCTATACGCAGATGATTTAAAAATATACAAACAAATTATCAATTATAACGATTGTGAACTTCTCCAACAGGACCTCAACCGTTTAAATACATTCTGTTCAGCAAACAAGCTCCATCTAAGCATATCTAAATGTAATACGATAACGTTCACAAAAAAATATCATGGATTTAATTTTTGCTACAAACTAATGAATAAAACTTTAACAAAAGTTGAATCCCTGCGAGATCTCGGTGTTATGTTAAAATTGCACTTAGATCTACATTTAGGTATAATTCAAACCAAAGCATTTCAAATGCTTGGATTTATTTCAAGAATAAGCAAATACTTTAAGCGCTCAGCTACATATATACATCTATACAATGCTCTCGTTAGACCCTAAATAGAATATGACACGCAAATCTGAAACCCCCTTTCTACGCACAGTTAATTACAGATGCTCTCGTACATATCTCCCTTATACAGATCTTTTAAGTAAATATGTCTCATAAAACATAGACGACTGCTTTTAGGAACCATGACAATGATAACACTGATAATGACAACAACATATGTAACAACAAGTTCGACTGTACACAACTCACTAGCAAGCTATGTTATTGTACCCCGCGAACGGTGCATAGGCGTGCGTTGCGAACCAAAAAACTTTTTACTACTACTTCCTGTCGCACTAATGCTGGTCGCCGCACTCCTATCTTCCAACTCGTCAATTCATACAATAATTTCTTTGAGGATATAGATGTATTTTCATTTTCAATAGGACAATTCAAAAAAGCCATCGTTAGTAGGTTGGCTAACAAGTTTGAATATTGATTTCTTTAAGGTACTTTATTTCTGTATTCTAAATGTAGCAAGATCTCTGTCAAAAATGATTAATTTTGTAAGTCGTGGAAAACATTGTTGGTGTTACATAAAACTAGGTTAATTTGGTTCAAACTTATTTGTAAGATTCTGTTGTAACACTGTTAGTTTTCCCCAATACCAACATCGTTAAAATGCAACATTATATTCTTCAACAATAATTATTGAACCGAGTGTGTGGTTTACATTCTAGCTACTCGAAGATTAATAATAATTACAAAAAAAAACATTTATTGTAAGATCATTATTGTATATTTGTCATTAGAACGGTAATACCAACATAGCTCAAATGCAACATTATATTCTTCAACAATAATTATTGAAACGAGTGTGTGTGGTGTACATTCTATCTTTTTCCACTTGAATATAGGTACGCTCTGTGGAAGGTGTTCAACATCTAATTAATTTCAATTACCTTGCAACAAACACTTTTGAATATAGGTACGCTCTGTGGAAGGTGTTCAACATCTACTTAATTTCAATTACCGTCCAACAAACACTTTCGAATATAGGTATGCTCTGTGGAAGGTGTGCAACATCCACTTATTTCAATTACCGTCCAACAAACACTTTGGATTACTATCCACATATCACACCTCGATTACGTGAATATCATAAACCAATAAACTTGTCCTACGCTGTTATCCAAAGGACAGGTTTGTTTAGAGGCTCATCGTATTAAGGTGTGATATTTTAACTCCATTTGCGTCACAAACCATTAAAAGCTAGCAAAGCAACTGCTGATTGCAAATAAGTGTTATATAACAGTCGATTTTTAGCTAGCTATATTGATTACTAGATACATGCAAACCGTTGGCATGTGCCGAACGAAAGTTTTGACGTTCCTCTGATTACCCCCTAGAAGGTGATCCTCATAAGATCCACGCTCTGAGATCTACTCAGAGGTGCATGCTCGAAGAGGATATAGTCTATTTTATTGTTACCGATATAATAATGAAGACCAATCTGAAGGTAGTTGTTAAAAACGCCTTCGCTTTGCCCGCGACCACGACTGGCGCAACCTCGCCACAATGTCGCGATAAATACAGGTAAAATACGCGATAAATACCCGTTTTTTTTTTCATGTATTCTGAGGATCTCTTTACTAAAGGTCAACTCTGTCAATTCGATAATGAAATCGAAGAATCATAATAGTTTTAGACCGATGATGTAATATAAGCTGTAGGCTGTGTAAAATTAATGTCCTGTAATATTTATTTATTTACATTGTTTGAATAAATCGCTTATGGGCGGCAGTTACGCGGCATGAGTCTAGGAGACACCTTTTAGTGCAGAAAAGGGGTTCCCAACCAGTCCTACCTATCTAAATTTTGACAATGGATACTGCCTTTTTAACAGATTTTATATTTTTTTTCATAACAATTTTCATTTTTACTAATGTAGCAAAATTATCGGGATTATTCAGATAACCGGATAGCAAAACCCATACGTACCTGAGTGGTCCGGATAGATATGTGAATGAAAATGGAGAATGTAAGCCCATATTGTGAAGAATCAGGCAAACCTAGCAAAAGGCTAGCAGTAACCATTCCGGTCGCGTATGCATTGTAAAGCAGACAATTCATTAGCGGGTTCGAAGCGCGCTCCACATGTCATTTGAGTCAGATATGAAACTGAGATTAGTTTAGAAAGTGTCATCTCAAACAATAGGCCGAAGTGGAGCAGCCGATACCAGTGCAGCTCTTCAATCAACAGGATAAAGCGGTCAGGGAAATCTTCAGACAAACCAGGGCTTACACTGTGTTAATAATGACTTGATGACTTAGCAACATTTCATAAAACTTTACCATACTTCTGACAGTTGCAGCTGTACCTTCCAATTAAACATTCAAGTGATTGGACTACGTACAATAGGCATGTTATTTTAATACCCAAATCACATTACCATAGAATAGTCATTCACATTGAGTTGTGGATTAGTGGGCCAACAATGATGTCACGCCTAAATTATAGATCAGGAACTTTGGACTCGCCCTTCTTGGATGAACCTTGAATGAAGAACCTTGGATGAAGATGATTTAGATACAATTTAAACAATAACTACAGATCTACAATAAACCGGCCAAATGCGGACACGCACACCAAGGGACCCGATCCACATTTCAAGACAAAAAATCACGTGTCTTGCATGCTCTCTTTAATTTTATTTCTTGTTTACAATTGTCTACTTATAACGCACCCACAAAGCGAGGCGTAAATGCTATTGATGATGACCTATTACGGTTAGTGATATAAAACTGCCCGCTGACAGACAGACAGACAGACAGAAGGACGGACAACAGAGGCTTAGTAATAGGGTGCCCTTTAGGTACGAAACCCTACAAAACAACACTGCCTATATAGGTTAACACGAAGTTAAATAGTTATGTAGGTACGAAACGAAAGGAAGTCGAACGTTAATTCGAAATTCAAGTAGAAAGTTAAACATGCAATGGAAGGCAATTACCTTAAATGCATTTTAAAGTATGTAGTTGCGCCGATAGAGGCATGTCACAGGATATGCGGTCCGATGGCCCTCATCAGATGTCCCCTTTCTAACTCCATCTATGGAAGCACGAACTTCACAAATGCTAACTGACGCGTGCAGACAAACCCTTTGTATTCATTGTTTGAAAGAACAAGACGAGATATCCAAATAGGAACTGAAAGTGTTGCATAAGCGAGGAGCTACACTTTCACTGTGCTGTATATAGGGAAATAGATAGCATGTAGCAAACAGCTAACGATGCTTAGGAAATCCTCCGACTGCATCATTAGATCGACAAATTCTTTGTTTTATTTACACTTACACCTTCGGCCTTATCACTACTTGAAACTTGGTGACATGAATAACAAGCGCATCCCGCCGTACATTTTTTTTATAGAACATCGTTTGACCACCTCACGTTAACTGACGATGTAGCCGGAAATATAGCACTTCGTTTTATCGTATGTCGGGGAAGAGTTTGGCCTTCATCTAACCTGGTAACAAGTTGAGATAAGGCCTAAGGTGGAGGCGCACTTCACCCGGAATCCTCAACTAACCGAGGAACTGGCTATCTTACCTTTAAATGCCGGAACACAAGTTTTTGAATTGTTGTTATGGCGACATAAATAGGGAAGATGGTGGTTGCTATATAGCCAGTGCTTGCCTGTGTAAGATTCGAGGTCAAGCTCCGTACTAATCTAAATAAAAATTTAAAAAAATCATTATAGACCCATTCTTGCTCTGGCCTAGAGGGAGTTAACCCACCACGCACAGGGCACTACCATCCATACCTAGTATACCTAGTGTAACACATATTCCGAGCAAGCAGATGAGATGAAGGCCAAGCGCTTCCCCGTCGTACAATAAAAAAAAAAACGATGGAGCGGGTCTACCCAGAAGGTGCCTATTAACTCTCTTCTATATATTACAGGACACTAATTTCACACAGCGCCATCTAGTCCCAAACTAAGCATAACTTGTAATATGGGAACTAGATTACGGATAGAATACATAAATACCTACTTTTTTTTGTAAATACATACTTATCATACAATACAACACCCAAACACAGAACAAACATCTATATTCATCACATAAATGTTTGTCCTGGGTGGGAATCGAACCCACAACCTACAGCGCAGAAGGCAGAGCTACTACCAACTGAGCTGTGACGCTTGTTGGCACTACACATATAGCACTAGGGTTCCAGCAGACGACGATAGGAACTGTCAAACAGTTTGGCAAGGTCGCAAGAGGACTTTTACAAGTTCTACTACCAGTTTTGTAATCATTCAGCATAAGCCAGCGATTCCGTTGCCCGGGGTCCACTAGGAGATATATCCCATCCTAGATCTTAGGTAATCTAGCCTACGCAAGCACTTAGCTTGACACATCACGTTGCACAATGCGAAAGACGGTGTGGAAGGTGGTACAGACAAACGCTGTCACGATTCGCGACACTCGCATGCACCGAAACATAATCCAAGTAGGTTATTCAGAACGTGGAACCGCTCTGTGATACATTACCTGACACGCTATTTGAGCCCGTGCCCATTTTGGATGGCAAAGCAAACGAGTCATCGCAATTCCACATTCGATATTCCATTAGATCGAGTTTGATGAAATCGTTTCCACGACGTCTCAAGCCTCAATTCGCTGAACAGATAGTAAAGTTTCGATTTATAAACAGGCGAGAACATTGAGCCGCGTGATATTTATGTGGTATTGGTTTTACGAGGAACGACGCAGTAAATAGCGTATGGTTTACTGGGAGCCGTATACTATCAGGGTTTTATGTGGTGAAATATATATTCTGCATTTAAGGTTCTTAGCAATAGGTACGCGAGTTGTAAAATAAAAAATAAATAATAGCCACCAGGGTACATGTAAATAATGGCAACGATGTTTTTGAAAATACACATTTTCTATAATGGTTTCCTGACTGAATCTTTACGAGCAAAGTTCGCTCAGTTGGGGCATCAATGCCATCAGTGTGGAAAAAAATAATATTGAATTGAAAAACATGTGTTATTAGTCTCAAGTAGTTGCGTAGTACGTATTGGCGAATTTATCATTTTTAGGGTTCTGTACCAAAAAAAGGAAAACATAATCTTTATAGAATCACCTTGTTCAGATGTCCATCGGTCCGTTTTATTATTGTAAGACGGGGACGCTCTTGGCATTCATCTCACCCTTCACTCGAAATCCTCAACAGTCTGAGAAACTAGCTATATTAACTCTATGCCTGGACACCACAGAATTATTGTTATTTTTATTAGCCGCCTCTGTGGTCTAGTGGTTCGCTCACCGGTGTCAGATTCAGAGGTCCCGGGTTCGATCCCCAGAAAGGTACAATATTGTACTTGGTTTGTTTGGTGGTACGACTTTGTTTAAGTCCGACTGGCTAGCTACCACCATCCCATATCTCATTATCGCCATATCAATTTATTTTTGTTCAATTTACCAATTTCTGTTTCATGTTTATATATTCGTACGTCAGAGGATCACCTTAAAGCGAATGCGAATGATGACACATACATAACATCGTACGGTATTTTCGATGGAATAAAGCTGGTTTATTAAAGAAACCAAAAAAGGAAATTGGCCACATCATGAATAACATAATTTGCATGATAAAACGAGGTAACATGCACCTCACCTTGAATATAACAACAAAACTGTCACACAGTACAATGCTGTTCCATATAAATGTCAGAGATATTATTGATACAAGGAATATTAAGTTAATATTAGCCTATTAGATTAAGCGTTCAGCGCAGTTGTGTAAACACGGTTCATCGCTATGAAACTGGAAACAAACGGTGATATATCACTTTAGTTACATAGTGAAATATCATTCGCTTAGTAATCGAAAGAACTTCATGAACAAGAGAAGTAGAACATAATTAATTTCCGTTGTCAGAATTTCTTCAAATCCTTAGGAAGCTTGAAAATGTTAAGTCTCTAGGTTTAAGCTGTGCGTTCATCATCAGTCTGTCAGTCGGCTTCAACACGAAATTATACGTTTAGATGATTTAATCCCGCTTTTAAACACGTTTTGGGAATATTCAATAAATCTTTCTTAGTGGTACCCTATACTACAAAAGCAAGGTACCTACCTAGCCAGAAATTTTATTAACTGTTTCATGTATGATTCAGAGGGCGAGTCTGACGATGTTAAGAGGCAAGTTTCATCGTCATCATTTATCATCAACACACAGTTCACTGCTGGACTTAGGTCTCTCCTTCACTGAGCCCGATCTTTGGCCTTTCTCGTCCACTATCCGCCACTGTAAGGAGGTCTTCACTCCATCTAGCCAGAGGGCGTCCTCCAATACGCTTGCCTAGACGTGGTCTCCACTGAAGGACTCGTTGACCCCACCGGTTGTCGGTCCTTCGACAAATATAGCCCGCCCACTGCCACATCAGCCTGCTAACTCTTTGACCTATATCAACTACCGTAGCTCTCGGATAACCTCTTTCATGATTTTATCCTTTAGAGAAAAGTCAAAACAAGAAACAACTCTCAATTTGAGGACAAGCCTTATTATCAGTGTCCACGTTTCGGCAGCATAAGTCATCACAGGTCCTACCTGACATACTGATTGCTTTGACTACGCTGCCGAAACTGCACTCGAATCGACTTTATCAGGAATTAGATAATACGAAATAATAGACACACGTACAAAGCCCAGCAGTATGATTGGAATGTTACTCAACGTCCCTTCTCTAGTGCGGTATCCTTGGCCGCATCGAGTCGACCCGAGCCCTACTAGATATTAGCATACTGTACTGACAAAGGAACTATAGTCCAAGTTACTATTCAAAGCTAAAACTTTGTTCAGCCAGAAGGGTCGAAGGTTGGATTTGGCATTTGAAAAATACGAGCAAATATTACCGCCTCTGTGGTTGAATGGTTCACCCATTGGAGGTACAATTTTGTTTGTAGGACATGGTTTAATTCCGCTTGGCTAGCTACTACCATCTTACTTAAGATTGCCGCCATAAGGAGGTAAGATAGTCAGTACGTTCCGCTGAGGATTCCAGTTGAAGTGCGCTTCCACCTAATCATAGCTTGATATCAGGTGAGATGAAGGTCAAGCGCGTTCCCTTCGTACAGTAAAATAACAACTTTTTGACATCTATTTACCGACTGATTCCTAGAAAGGAAACCTACCTCATGCCGTTTACAAGGATAGCAGTTTACCTCAAAGATGACACGGCGACCAAGATCGCACGTGGGCAGTACACTCATAAAAAGGGCATAAGGAAATCTGATGAAAGATAAGCTGGAACTCTGTAAACTGCGCAAAATGATGCTGACACGTACGTACATGACTGACGCATTTGTGGGGGTATTAAATACTGAACATTAACCGAATATAACATTCCTGTACAGAATAGAAACATACAATATATACAAGCAATAGCCTCACGACTTTTCCCCCTCACAGGATACTTTACGGTCAAGTGCAAGTCCGAATTTACGTGCAGCACACGCCCACGGTTTGCAAGTAGCTAGCATTCAATACGTGAGTAAACGAGTTCTGGAGTTGACTCCAGAACCATCCATAAAATTCATCAACATAATGCAACATATTATTGACTATAAGTAAACGTTGTCTGTCTATGTTCTTGTCATATTATACATAACCCACTATTGTAAGGTTCAATGTTGCTAACCAAGATTTTGGTGACATGATTCTTTAATAAAAAGACAGTGCCGGAGTCTGTTGTAATTATTTTTTTACCACCGGGAGGTGCTTGGCCTTTTTAATATATATTTAATTAATATATATATAATTCGATAAGGAGGAAGGTGGAAGCGCACTTCACTCGGAATCCTCAACAGAGGAACACGCTATCTTACCTCTAAGTGCCGGACACAACAAATTAAGAATTGCAGAATTAGAATCAGGTGGTACTAGCTCTTCCAGGCGGACTTAACAAAGTCCTACCACCAACCAAACCAAGCACAAAAATTATTGTTCTCCCCTGGGGAACGAACCCGGAAATGTCGATCGATTAGATCAATATGTGATGGGAGGTGTGGGGTGCATGAATTCCCCAGGATTGGTTCCTGTTCCAGAGAATAGAGAACGGACCACAGTAATGGGATTCGGAATCGAATGCCCACGATTATATAAAACGTGTTCCCGGTATTGCGCAGGATCCACGGAGGGTAATCGAAACTAGAGTAATAAAACCAAAGCTATTTCAATGGTTTCCATTAAACGGAAACCCGGAAAACTTGGCTTATAATGCTTGAATCAAGGGAATTGCTTTATAAACTGGTACGTGAACTATTCCTTATAAATCGTAAGCTTATTTTATTCTGTAGTATATGATATCATATGACTATATGATATGACTTATCGATTTTTAGACATAAATTGTATGAAGATGATTCTGCAGTTTTTAAATCCCTAGGTGTAATTCAAAACACTAGATATTCTGAAGTTCCAATTTCATCCGCCTTTTTGGTTTCACACCCTGGGAGACCCTGGACAGAGGAGTGTTTTCATACATTGCATCACTGCGTGTATATAATAGGGTTAATATACTTTGCCGTTTACTAAAATACAAATTAACAGAATGATCACTATCTGTCCCTTTATCTTTAAGCTAGATTTGAATTTAATGAAATCAAGTTAAATGAAAAAGACAGTATCAAGAGTGCGTATAACTTAGATGCTAATGTTAAGGTTGATGTGTGGGGTGACATGGTGGATGGGGATGGATAAGATAAGGAATGAGTACATCAGGGGAAATCTGAAAAAAGTGACGGAGAGAACGAGGAATTACTTGTACGCGTCAGCGTAGTATGGACTTGTCATGCGGAGAGATGAAAGTTACGTTAGGTTATGTGGACGGACGCAGGAGTAAGGGTAGATTGAGGAAGAGATGGATTGTGTGAGTGACGATAAGCATGTGCGAGGAGTGGAGCTGGAGTTGACAGATGAAAGGGGGAGAGTGAAAGAGGAAGAACGATTTTTTTTTTATTGTAGGGAAGCGCTTGGCCTTCATCTTACCTGGTAACAAGTTAAGCTAAGGCCGCGAAGGTGGAGGCGCTCATCACCCGGAAACTCAACAAACTGAGGAGACTGGATATCACCTTTAAATGCCGTAACACAACAATTTTAGAATTGTTATTATGGCGACAGAATTAGGTAAGATTTCGGTAGCTAGCCAGGCAGACTTAAACAAAGTCACACCACCAACCAATTCGAGCACAATATTGTACTCCCCTGGGGATCGAACCCGGGACCTGTGGATCTGAAATCGGTGGGTTGAACGACTAGACGCCAAGGACAGTAAGAACAAGATAGAAGTTGAATAGAACTTCAGCATTCTACAAGCAAAACACGATAGAGCAATTAGAACACAGTATGACGATAAATACAAACAGAATGAAGTCAGCCAAACCAAAACCAACATCGCGTTGAGAAATGAGGGCAGACGAAGGGCCGCGTACAGTCGAGTACGAAAGTGAATTACACGCTCAAGGCTGACCGGTCTCTCCTCAAACCAAGTGACCTTTGCCAATCGAATATCCTCGTTCCTGCGCCCGATACATTGAAATTACAAAATTATATCAAGAACTCTCAGATGGGGCAACAATCATTTGAATCTATGCTAATTTATTGATATGTTCATCAGAGTTTTATTTAACTTTTTGCAACACTGTCGAAATAGGTCGATATACATCATAGTGTATCAGTTTCAGCAAAAAGTTCAATGCTAAATTCTAGATACAAGTCGAAGCTGCGTAGGTTATTCATGACAAAAATATTATTTTGTTATTTCATGATTGAAAAATAATAATCATTGATCTAAGCGTTCCTTTGCGGAGATCTATTTCAATATACCTGACAGAAACATATATAAAAATATTTGGTAACAAATCCGCAAAATTCCTCTGCAGAAACCAGTACTCGTAATAATCGCGTTAACAAGCCTCACAGTTGCAAGCTCAGTTGGTGATGGCTCTGCCTTCTGCGCTGAAGGCTGTGGGTTCGATTCCCACCCAGGACAAATATTTGTGTGATGAATATTGATGTTTGCTCTGTGTTTGGGTGTATTGTATGATTAGTATGTATTTACAAAAAAAGTATGCAAGTATTATAACAGTTTGGGATGGCGCTGTGTTAAATGAATGTCCAGTAACATTTATCGATTTGTTCTAGCTACTTTGCCGAACTCTTTACAACGTTCAATTAAATTCTTCGACGGTAAATTGTCTTCACATTGCGCAAACATAATTGAAAAAAAAGTTCCGTATCGACAAAGCTTAACTTCAAGGTGTTCCACATTTGGCCTTTTGTAAGTCGCCGCAGTAGATAGAAAGAATTCAAATTGAACGCTATACGAACACGGCGTTCTCGTCTTTTTAAAGAGATTCAATAGCTTCGGGAGAGCTCAAATCGAATCCAGGGGCTTACCACAATCTCTTTAACTTCTCGTTTTGATATAACATTACTTTTGTCTCTTTTTTTTACACTGGAGAGATAGTGACATAAGTAAAATAATCAAAACAAGAATACTTTAACGATGTCGTGATCATCCCCAGGGCGCGCGTTAAAGGACATTAATTTCACGCAGCGCCAAGTTTAGGGCTAGACCCTAAACTATATACAGCTTGTAATATGGGTACTAGATTACGCATAGAATACTTTAAATACTTTCTTTGTAAATACATACATACTATATGATACAAATTCCAAACACAGAACAAACATCTATATTCATCACACAAATGTTTGTCCTGGTTGGAAATCGAACTCACAGCCTACAGCGCAGAACGCAGAGTTACTACCAACTGAGCTATGAGGCTTAGCATTATAAATGTGATGTCAGCATTCAAAGCCACTTTCTATGTATTCTGTGATCAATAACACATTACACTTCCTAAAAATATCTTGCCACACTTTAAATACATAATATAATAGTGTTTTCTAGACATCGTGAATGTTATCGCCTCAGTAAACGTAAGCACTTGGTTTAGAATACATCTCGAAGTCAATAAACATGATTGGTTGCAGATCATGTTTTACACATAAACATAAATTGAGAACCGTTGCGTGTTTGTCGTCAATGCGATAAAATATTGATTTATTCATTGGAAGCAGCGACACAAACGCATCTGAAAATATCTTTAAATATGCTCTTTAACAGGAGTCCCGTTTTGTTTTCCACTATTAAAATTAAATCGAATTTCAAATCAGTGCAGCGAAGAATATATCATAAAGCATGGAGCGTTATTCAGACCGGAATATGAATAGCATGGAAATCGAGATACTTGAGCATCTTGTCTACTTTGCGGTACAAATAACACCGGTTCTGTAGGAAGTGATTTACAGCCAAAACAGCACATACCATTATACTGCATACATAATTAGTAAACCTGTCGCCAACGAATTCGTATGTACCTAAACCAGTTCAACGTGAAGTCGAGACTAGGTAACGGGGTGGCCGAAATACGACGTCAAGAATACATATCTCATATTCTATACTAAAGTCATCAATAAAAGTGTCACGTTAGTTCAAAAGGCAATAATTTTAATTACTAATCGATAGACGCTAAGATATACCTGCATTTTAACGATTATTTATCGCATATACCATACCTACTTATGTCGGCCGCCAGGCAGAATTGCTTTGGTGGATGCCGGTGAAATTACGAGCTCAAGTTGATGGGCGCAATGCAGTGCCGCATAGGCAATGTTTTTGGTGGATGTCATTCGCATCAGATTCAAAAAATATATTGAATCTCATGCGAATATTTGGATGACTAATCCATGTCCAATTTGAAAGTACTTATAGACATACCAATAAAAATAGTTGATTTTACTACTATACGTGAATTGTAAGGATACAATGATAAAATATTACACATAAAGATGTTTGCCCCGGGTTGGAATCGAATCCGTACTACCAAGCCCGTTTCACTATGATTGTAAAATGAAATCACATGATAAATGCGGTTTCTTGTGTTGCTTTTAGCGGGTAGTACTGTTGCACAAATCATCAACCAAACTTGTACTATTCTCTCCATCCTAAGAATTTCTGAAAGAGATCGCTCTCAAGCGATAAGACGTTTTACTTTTAGCTTTTGTATTCAGGTTTCCGTTCCCTTGGATGGTACGTCCATCTGTCTGTCAACGGGCTGTATATCAATAGCAGATAATGGTAGACTATTGAAATTATCACAGAGTGTGTATTTCTATAGCCACTAAAACAACAAATAATAAAAAAAAACGGCACCCCGTATAAGAGACGTGATATTTTGCTTTGAAAGGACTGCACCCTTAGTGTGCGTGTTAGCTGTTTCTTTTATTTGTGTACAATAAAGGGTATTTCCATTTTTTTCAAATTTCATTGAAATCAATGCAATCGCCCATGTGGTTCGCGCTCCAGTGTCAGATCCAGAGATCCCGGGTTAGATTCCCAGGGAGAGTTCAATATTGTGTTTGGTATGGTTGGTGGTAGAACTTAGTTTATATTTTTTATTTTATTGTACGACGGGTAAATACTTGGCCTTCATCTCACCGGGTTACAGAAGTTCAGATAAAGCTGAAGGTCTATATCTTAACGGCATCTATTTGCCGGAACACAACAATTTTAGAATTGTTATTTGGCGACAGAATTAGGTAAGATGGTGGTAGCTAGCCAGGCGGACTTCAACAAAGTCCTACCACCAACCAAACCAAGCACAATATATTGTACTCCCCATGGGGATCTAACCCGGGACTTGTGGATCTGAAATCGGTGGGTTGAACCACTAGACCACAGAGGCGGTCAGTTTAAGTTCGCCAATCGTCATCTTACCGATTCTGTCGACATAACAACAATTTTAAAATTGTTATGCTCCGGCATTTAGAGGTAAAATAGGCAGTTCCTCAGACTGTTGAGGATTCCGGAGATTCCGAGTGAAATGTTCTTCCACCTTGGGCGTTATCATAACTTGTTCACCAGGTGAGATGAATGCCAAGCGCTTCCCTGTCGTACAATAAAAAAATAGCTCATCATCATTGATTGTATGCTCTGTTTACATCACAATGTGGCAATACGCTGCCATAAGCATGATATCACGTAGGCGTTTCAATTTCATATTACAGGACATTAATTTCACACAACGCCATCTAGCCCCAAACTAAGCATAGCTTGTTATATGGGAACTAGATTACGGATATTATACTTATTTTTATAAATACATACTTATCATACAATACAACACCCAAACACAGAACTATATTCATCACACAAATGTTTGTCCTGGGTGGGAATCGAACCCACAACTTACAGCGCAGAAGGCAGAGTTACTACCAACAGAGCTATGAGGCTTGTTTTCTTTTCGCGGTACAACGGTGTCGTTTGAATGCCATTTTGTTTTGTAACACGTTCATCTAGATTAGTGAATAACACGCGGAGGCTGTGTAATAGGAACTGGCGGTTGTCGACGACTAACTATTCAACACTAGCAAACGCATGGGGCTTCGTTCCCATCCTCCCGTGGGAATTAATCAAAATCCTTTATTATTAAACTATATTCAATGGACGCTCCTTAATATTTTTTTTGCTTTAGGATTTGGTTCTTTTTTTGGGCGGAACCCTAATTATCTTTCTAAAATTAGTAGCCTAAATGTTACTTTAAAAAAACAGTTATCTGCCAGTGAAAGTCTCGTCAAAATCGGACCAGCCTTTTGGAACAAAAAGACATTTTAAAAATGGTTTATTTGTTATTTTTTCCGAACCTATTTACGTAATCGCATGCATTTAGTAAAAAGCTGATAGATTCACACTTATATCATTAATACTGGGAAGCGTATTAATACATTATCTATTTATATTATCTCTATCTCATTTGGTTTTACGTTATGATAATGCCGAAGATGGAAGCGCACTTTACCCGGAATCCAACATCAATATACTAGGGAACTGACTATTTTATCTCAACAAAGTCCTACCACCAACCAAACCGAGTACAATATTGTACTCCCCGTGGGGATCGAACCCGGGACCTCTGGATCTGACACTGGTGAGCCACACTAGACCACAGAGGCGGTTTATTAAATATCATTATACTACGTTTGATTAATGGGTTAGTTTATTCGTATCAGTGGGAGTGTAAATATATAATATATGTATAATAGAGATGGTTATATTGAAAACAAACTGGCAAGGGGTGGGGAGCGTGGGTGATAGTGAAGAAGTTAAGTGCAATCCGCTGTCGGGCTAAGTGCATCATGTTTCTCATGATATACTTGACGAGATAGAAGATAACTTATCTGTGCGACAAATATCACATTGCTCGTCAAAAATAAACGTTTTATACTGTTTATATACTTAGACGCGTAACTTAGAAGCGTCCCACGTTCATTGGCTAAGTCTGGAAAAACGGTTGCCTACTTTTGTCATTGAGGCTCCAAGCCTAATGTCATTTAACGAACTGGCTCATCGATAAGACGTTTTACAGTTTTGACAAATTTATAAGCAAATGATTATATAGACTAGACATAATTGGTGTGTCTTAAATTTCATATTTTATACATATGTAGATATATATATTTTAATAATTCGAAGTTAATTTTATGCGTGTTATTTATGATTTTATGGTATTTCGTGATGATTACTATGTACTTACAATTCTGACTTATAATCTATTCAAAAACAAACTTAAAACATGGCTCATCAATAAAACATTCCACTCTTTCCAAGAGTCCCTGGAATGGAATGTAAACAGATAATGTAGGTAGGTGTTACCTATCTAGTTTATTGTATACCTACTTATGCTAAAACATCTGAAACTACAATTACGAACCTATTGATGTACTGTAACGTAACATTGTTATGTATCTAATTGCAAAAAATATTATCTTTTGTTGGTTTGACCTGTAATTGACATGATTAATAAACGCGTTTGAGTATATTATCTCTGCAACACACAGCATATAAAAGTTGCAAAAACCATTGTAACCAGAGTTTTTATTTAACTGGTTCGGCTCTTGACCACGAAACTTACACATACAAGAATGAGATCTACGATGGAGCGAGCTTATCCAGAAGGTGCCTATTAACTCTCTTCTTGAAGACATTAGGGTCGTAACACAGCAGATAAACAGACACCGCGTGCTTATTCCTTATATTATAGTTTGCAGTGCGCAAAACATGATGTAAATTCACAACTGTTTTTTTTTATTTGTTTTTATTTGTCAGCTGATGCCTGGAAGCTTGGCTGGAAAGGATCAGGTCTATACGATGCAGCTAGCCTTCCCAGAAAATGAGCCATATGAAGGGGTTGGGTCTTACAGTCGGTAACACGGACGCTGGCACTGATCCCAACTTACTTGCAATTGTCCTATATTTCCTAACACCTCTCCACGAATCGGTGAATACGGGAATATGTACATTATAAAGTTATGCAACATAGATAGGCATCTAGGCGTCGAAGTTTTTTGCACTATGAAATCGTGCGAAACAAACGTGAATTTGTAATTATACAGGGAGCCAGAGAAAATAAACGTGCTTACGTCATGCATGCTGCACGAATGCATGCGACGAATTATTGTTCAATAGACGAGAAAAAACTATATATTCCATATACTTACGATACGACACGTTATTCACATTGGTTATCGTTACGGCAGTCAACGAACTTTGAGCTTTAGCTAGCGGTTACGGATGAATGACAGGACTGGAGGAGCTGTAAAGCTCCACCAGCCCCCCTCAGCACGGGGCGGGGATAAAATTTTTGTCCTCTCTTTTTATCCACCATCGGGAGACAAAATGCTCTCAGCCCCCTCAGCACGGGGCGGGGATAAGATGTTTGTCCTCTGTTTTTATCCAACTTTGAGAGGACAAAATTGTATCCCCTCCCCGTGCTGAGGGGGTTGGCTAGCGATCGCCCTCCTACTGTTGACAGTTTGGCGCTGTCCTGCCCGAAACTGTCGTGTTCCGTCAGCGCTCAGAGAGCAGTGCCTATTGGGAAAGCTCACTAGTAGACTCACTAGTAGTAGTATGGCCAGAGCAAGTATGTGGTCTACTAGCTCTATCTCTACGCTTCTAGATCTGGAAGCCAACAAATAATTTTCAAAAAACAAATTGCATAGAAATATTGTTCGATTTGTAAAGAGCAATGGAGAGGGAACTATCTACTCCCCAGTTGTAAGGCATTAATGCTGAGTCGAGGTCTTTTTTGTTGTTGTGGCACACAATTCTATTACCTACTTTTTTTTATTACATAATATGTCCAGAGCTTCTTGGGCAACTAGGTCTGCGTACTACCAGGGCTTCTTTGAGGAACCCTAACGTACTTTATGTTCCTATAGTTAGGACAAATTACAGGCAAAACTCATTTATGGTTAGAGCCGCTGGCTCGTTTAACACGTTGGCTAGGGCTAATACAGATATTGATCTATTCAATATCAAAACAAGTAAGCTGAAACGCTTACTTAGCGATTCCTACTTTAATGTTGGCTAGATTGGGCACTTAACTTAACTTCTTTTCTTGTGTGTGTGTGTGTATTTAAATGTTTTGTACTATGTTTGCTGCTTTTTATAAATATTGTCTACTTTATCTGTTTATGTTCCTATATAATTTATTTTAGTTATCTGTGGAAACTTTTAATTGGCCTTCCTATTATGTAACATTTGGATGCATAGTTATTCAATAATTTATTATACAAACCTAGCTGTAAGTTTTCCAAAAATTGTAAAAATAAAAATAAATAAAAATAAAATAAATAAGTAATTTCCTGTTCGTTCTTTTTTTTGTGTCTATTCATGGTTTATTTTCATAATTTTATGTTTATTGGCTATTTTAGTCTTTTGTAAATATTTCTTATGTACTTAAAATATTAGCCCTATTAGTGAATAAATAAAATTCTGATTTGAACTTTAAAACATTAATTAGGTCGGGAAAAGCAGTGAGTGACTGCGATTGTAAATACCTATGTATATTCATTTATAGGCTCTGCTGGTCTCGCAAAAGTTATTGTTATAGTAGCCGTCGTAAAATATATATACGTCTAGCGAGCAGTTGTATTTCAAAACGACTTTAATTGGCTTGCGTGAGGCAATTAGGTGCACCCGCGTAATTGAATTGTAGTAATATATATCAAATGTATAGGTATGTTAACAAACTGCACTGCCCCTAGGCAATTACTATGCAGATTAAATTTACTGATCCTAATTAATAACTGTGATTTGCTTAAAATATGTATATTGCGAAAGTAGAATTTCGCAACACAGGGGATGAACAATAATCAAGGAGCGCTTATTGAATGAAGAGCCTTCGTTATAATCTAAAAACATACAATAGTTGTATAGCCTTGATTGTCAGTTTCTGAGAAAATGACAAAAAAATGAGACAAATAAACTTAATAAACTTTTTAGTTAACAATGAGTCGGCTCTCGACCACCAAGCTTGCCCGGGCAAGGATGAGATATACTATGATGCGAGCCTTCCCAGATGCCTGTTAACTATCTTTGAAGGTGTTTGGGAATCCTCCAACTATCGGCTAAGTATGCAGGCCGGTCTGCATAACTGGCATGTATTTCCTATTTCAAATTGTCGGTATGAGCCTGGCATTCGGAATGTCCTTGAAAAATAAACAAAGCCGTGCCGCATTGCGAGATGTACTACAACTAAATGGAAAAAACCTCAACGACCTCGCCAGCGCAATTTCTAATGACAACATTGTTGTTCAACAAAGAAGACAATTGAAGTAAGAACACACAGGGCGGGTACCACGACGTCTTATAGCATTCTCGTTTTGATGTTAATTTACTTTTGTCACTATCTATCCAGTGTAGAAAAAAACGAGACAAAAGTAGTGTGACATCAAAACGAGAACGCTATAAGACATTGTGGTTAGGCACTAGGGTCCCGTTTCAACTAAACCAATCGCTTCACTATATTACAGGACATTCATTTCACACAGCGCCATCTAGTTCCAATCGAAACATAGCTTGTAATATGGGAACAAGATTACGGATAGAATACTTAAATATATATTTTTTTTGTAAATACATAATTATCATACAATACAACACCCAAACAAAGCAATCAATTTGTGTGATATTCATCACACAAATGTTTGTCCAGGGTGGGAATCGAACCCACAACCTACAACGCAGAAGGCAGAATTACTACCAACTGAGCTATGAGGCTTGTTAAAGACTATGACAATGGTATCATCGCAGGATGGTCACTAGAATACCAAAATGCACGTATAGTGGCAATTCTGCCACGCTACCATTGTCATAGTGAAGCGATTGATTTAATAGAATGAGGCTCCCGCTCTTCTGACAATTGACTGGGTAACCAACAATGTTTATTTACCAAGCTTAGGGCAGGTAAAAGCTTATACAAAGGCAGGTAAAGGTCTAAAGGTAGTTCCGAAATTGCAAAGAGGCCACGGACAATCGTAATACCCTTGTCAAGGCAAAGCAAATTTCGATCTTGTTTACTAGATCGTTTTTAGGGCTACACACCCAAAAGCTGCCAACGGGACCCTATTAGTAAACATCCGCTGTCCGTACGTCCGTTTGTCTTTCGGCGGGCTTTAAAATTTACACAGAGATGGGTTTTCTTTTGCCGCTATAACAACCATTAATAAAAATATTATGCAAATAAAAATTAAAAGAATGCCTTTATGGAACATTTAATACATTTAAGAGTATTAGCGGTCCTTGTGAAAGGGCTCGCCACCCGGGGAAATACTACCACCATGCAGCATTGCTGTGTTTCCGTATTATGGATTCCGGTGAAATTACCGTGCCGCGTAGGTCATGTTCTTTGTGGATGTGACCTACGCAGTAAGGCTTTGTTGAAGACAAGAGATTGCACTTAACATCAGGTGAGCTGCTGGTTTGTTCCGTCTCATAGTTGTACAAAAAAAACAAAACCGTGATTTTGCGTGATATGTGGGTAGGAACCTCGGAACCTTGTTCGGTTTCTTTTATTTATTGATTCAAGCATCAAATAATACAACCCAGATACATATAACTGGTTCCATGCGAGCCAACTCGGGAGAAAAGCCAAGGTAAATAGAAAAGCATCAGTCGAGTCAAGATGCTATTAGGAAATGCTGAGGAAAATGAGAAATTCAAACATGCTCGTATACCTATTGCTCGCAGTCGCTGGAGACATACATAGGGGAGACCGGGGACAAAAGTAACGACGGCGGATCGAAAGCAACAAACGCTCTGTAGACTTATCCAATGGTAGAAACCAGCATTAACATTTTCAGAAACCGAGATATATCAGATAATATTATTATGTACATATTTCCATTAACATAATTTTATCACATATGTTATTACTGAAATCAGGTGTAAAATTGTTACTTTTATCCCCGGTCTCCCCTACCTCGAATTTGGCATTCTGTCGAGCTGATGCAGCGCTCTTGGGAGATATTATTCCAGAATTGAGGATGCATTTAAAGAACTTGGAAAGCAAGAGCGTACTTTTTATTCATATTTAGATGTAATTCAACTATAAAGTTAACTGGCCAAGAACTTTACCTGAAGCCTGGCCCCTTATTGTGTAAGTCAGCTGGTAATCAACATCTGTGACATTTGAACCTAACATACTATATATACAAGACTTCAACGTCACTTTCATCTTTTTTTTTTACAAAGTCTGACTAAGCAATACCGCCACTGATCCGGAAAAATAAGTTAGATATTTAAGCATAATGTAAGTAATATGTACGTTACTAATATTAACGGGATATTTACTATGATTTGTTGGTAGTGTCGTTAGTACGTCCACCCCCTCTTCCTAAGTCAGAGAGTAGATTGTTTAGGCGACCAGTAACTACCTTCGTTCCTACTCGCAAAGACTTTAGTGTATGCATGATCATGGCGCTTGCAACTGCGTCGAATTATCAGATAAATCAATCGCCAATAAATCATGGTATATATCCCGATATTATTAGTTACAGTGTTCATAACCATGCTAGTTTCAAGTTTTAAAGTAAGTAGTAATCATTAATTTCTGGCAAGGTACAAATAAACATCGTCAATGCAAATGACAAAAGACAAAAAATAATATGAATATATCAAACAAAAATAGTATGTTTAAATATTTATACAATAGGTAGGTATTTGTACCTCAATAATGAGCCATTTAAATTGATAATGTGTTAATGAACTTAATTTGATTTTAGATAATTTTAAATGAACTACCTATATTTATATTTGCATTTATTTGTTTGTTATGTATTTTACATTGTGTCAATTAGATAATTATTATTATTGTATACTAGATATAACGATTTGGTTAAACTGTTATGTTAATGATAGATGAATAAACTAAATTGATTTACATTTTTATCGAATATACCTTCATATTATGTTTCTTTAGTTTTTCCGGATTAATTTGTTTTAAAGCCTCTACAAACATTGTTAGAATCATGTGTTTTTTTTGGCTAAGTGGTTCGCTCCGGTTATTTGCAGAGCGTTCTATTATTTTGGAGTTTTGTTTCTCAAGGGCATTGCGTGACAATTCGACATTGCTTAGTATGCGGCCGTATGAGTTTGTTCGCACTGCTTACCGCAAGGCTACATCATCACACACATGCGATGTCGACATTAAGATGCCCAGAATGATGACAGCTAGTTTTTAATTCAGATTTCTCGCTATGGTCTACTCCTAATGCAGAGCGAATAAAGGCCGTTGACCTTTGCGTACCGTCGTCGTAGGTAAGCTATAGTCAACCTGAATTGCATGATCTCTTTTCAGCGTAATACCATTCTTCAATTGTGTCATTTATTACCTACGTTTACGTAAGATACACCATATAGCTATCTTCAGTGGTCCCACAACATTCTAAAAGCGTAAATAAAGTTATCGATAGCATTGTTTTTTATCGTATCTAAGTTTGCCCTAGCTTCTCATACCAATGTTTCACAATGAAAATGTATTTAATCATACCTATGGATTGATATTCTTAGTAAAAACCCATTTTCGCGTGAATTTGGACTCATTTACGCGTAATATTATCGCGTCTCTATCATCGAATATCACATACAAATGACTTTAAAAATAACCAAATTGCGCGTTATGTCCCACACCACACACAAACAAGGCCGATAAATACTGCTAAAACTCACTTCTACTTACGGTATTCATTCATACAAGTGAATAAACTCGTTCTATTATGATGTACACATAACAAACAACAATTTGAATATTCAGAATATTGCGTGTACATTCGTTTTACTGTTTCAACAAACTAACAACGACACGCTACTTGTCACGTAACTAATACTATAATGTATTGTCATAGAAGCTTACCGTGACGTTTTTCGGCAAATAGCTTTAGATAGGGTTATAACTATTCTTCCTGTCCTTATCCCGGCAAAACAAGTTACTTTCTTCCATTATTCCTTTCACACGCAATTCTTCTTTTACCCAATCTCTTTTTCGATCTTCTTCTACCACATTCATACTCAACATTTTCCTCGCAACGTGACTTTCGTCCCTCTACATCACGTGTCAATACCATCCTAGTCTGTTACTCTTTATCAATTCAGTCACTGACGCTACTTTCAAGCTTCCTATTTTGTATCCTTTTCTTATCTTATCCATCCTTGTCACACCACACAATTATATACATATGTATTATGTATATATAAACCATCTCAGTATTCGCTTCTAGGTCACATGCACTCTTTTTCCACCCGTCCCTTTTGCCGCCCATCACTCAGAACCATACAACAAAACAGGTCTTATGACCGACTTGTAGATTTTCCCCTTACTTTCAAGGCCATTCGTCGGACGCATGTTGTTTCGGAGACCTGTCGCTACTTCACCTATCCCGCATTAAGGTTAAAGTTTAGTTAAGGCTAAGGTTATTGAATCGAATATTAATTTAAGTTACACAATAACTGCCACACCGATTTAACTCGTATACCTATATCGTTCAATTGGTAAAGACATCTTCAAATCTGCAAAATGGCGGCCATACATGATTAAGTTTAGCACCTGAATTGTATGAGATATCATCAAGATGTGAAATACTAACACGATTTAAAATCGTATGATTGAATAAAGAAGACACCTCGCGGTCATGTTAACTTGATCATGCCTTTAATTAGGATGACACATGCCAATTTGACTAATTTTTTTTTGTTATTAAGTTCATAAATGTTAAACGAACAATCATTTGAAACAGCGCCACCACAGCGGTCCAAACGCTTGCAATATGAAAAAAATATAACGGATAGGATAATATTCCACCCAGGACAAACTATATGGATTTATGCCATATTCGTCCCGGGGAAGTGCAGCCCACATAAAAAAATCTGCTTTCGTCCCGCTTTGTATGCCGTATACGGTATATTCATACCATATAGTTTGTCCTGGGTGGAATTCGAACCCTTAACCTACTGCGCAGAAGGCGGAGCCAATTACCAACAGAGCGTAAGGCTCGGTCGTGTATCGGCCTTATGCTTATACAGCGAAGTTGGTCAAACCTTCACCTGACATTTATCGCGAGGGTCACAAAAAAATACAAGTTTCCAACATTCTAGGGATATAATAAACAATCGTCAATTATTACCCTGGCATATAGTTCCCAGGAGGTTTTTGTAACCTCTCACATGTGACATGTCATTCATTTGGACAACAAAAGGACAAGAGAAGGCATACACAATAAACAATGTCGAGCGCAATCCACGACCGTCCTTGGCTGAGCTGCGATGCCGTTGTGCCTTCGTTGGCAAGCAATAATGAAATAAATATTACAGGACATTCATTTCACACAGCGCCATCAAGTCACAAACTAAAAGCAAAGCTTAGTTTGTGACTTGATGGCGCATATATGGCATATATGGCGCTTGATGGCGCATAGTTTACACATTGTTTATACACGTAAACTAGCTTTTGTTCGCGGCTTCGCTCTCGTTAAGAAGTATTATTATTAATTAGGTATAGTTTTTGCGGCTTTACTTTTGTTTAGCGTGTGTAAAAAAAATAATTTTAATAGACAACGTTCAGATTTTCTTTAGCCATTTTAAAAAAGTCTAACCGACAAAACCTATACTTAAACCAAACGAAAACAAAACAAATGACATATACAAAGCACAGTCTATAACCAAAACTACTAAAACCGAAACAAAACAAATGCAAAATCTCAAAATCCTTTCTTAGGGGATGCCTACGTCATAGTAGCTTTATGCATGCAAAGTCTCAGCCCGATCGGTTTAAAATTGACAAAGTTTCATACAAACTTTCATCCTTGCGCTTGTTGCCTCAAAAATCAATTATTGGGCTCGCGCCTTCAGCGCCAGCCAGGTCCGCGCAAAGCTGTCGCCCAGGTTCAGAACCAGGCCAGCGTATTGTCCTTTCATAAAAAAAAAACAAACTTTCATCCCTATTTTATCCCCTTGGGGGTAGAATTAATCAAAATCCTTTCTTAGCGGATGCCTACGTCATAAAATCTACCTGCATGCCATATTTCAGCCCGATCCGTCCAGTGGTTTGGGCTGTGCGTTGATAGATCACTATGGCAGTCAGTCAGTCACATTTTAGTTATTACTAAACCGAAACAAAACAAATGCAAAATCTCAAAATCCTTTCTTAGGGGATGCCTACGTCATAGTAGCTTTATGCATGCAAAGTTTCAGCCCGATCGGTTTAAAATTGACAAAGTTTCATACAAACTTTCATTCCCTATTTTATTCCCTTGGGGGTAGAATTTATCAAAATCCTTTCTTAGCGGATGCCTACGTCATAACATCTACCTGCACGCCAAATTTCAGCCCGATCCGTCCAGTGGTTTGGGCTGTGCGTTGATAGATCACTATGTCAGTCAGTCAGTCACCTTTGAGTTATATATATTTAGAAAAAGATACATACTTATCAATACAACATACCAACACAGACAGGCATCGACCCCACAACCTACAGCGCAGAAGGCAGAGCTACTACCAACTAAGCTGTGAGGCTTGTTCATACACTACAACACCCAAACACACTACCAGAATTATTCATCACACAAATGTGTCTTGGGTAGGAATCGAACCCACAACCTACAGCGTAGAAGGCAGAGAACCGCCTCTGTGGTCTATTGGTTCGCCCACCGCGATTGATCCCCAGGGGGGTACATATTTGTGCTTGGTTTGGTTGGTGGCAGGACTTAGTATAAGTCCGTCTGACTAGTTACAACCATCAGACCTAAGTCGATCGTAGTCGTAAATCAGCAATTCTAATCTGTTGTGTTCCGGCATTTACAGGTAAGAGAGCCATCTCCTTCGACTGCTGAGGATACTAACTTGAAACCATGTGATCTGAGGCTAAGACTTGTTGTATTTGTATTTATTTTCCTGAGTTATCGACTCGAATCTTCGTGACTTCATGACCTATAGAACGCAAGATACAGTAATAATGTGGACCGAGAATGAAACTTCAGCAGAAAATGCTAAGGTGAAGCAAATATTGACTATGTAGTTATTACGTCAATTGGTTACAGATTCTGATGATACGGCGAGCAAGCCTGTGTTGCGACGATGATTTTGAATCGAACGTAAGCTAATAAAGCGTGTCGATTTCAAGGTCTACGTCTCTGATTGCAAATGCCTTCTGTCTTCAAGTTACTTTTGAATGAATTATGAATAAACAGCACACAGTTGGTAGTAGCTTTACCTTCGCGCTGTGGATCGTGGTTCGATTCCCACCCGGAACAAACATTAAAGAATCGATGATACCTGAAAAGCCTCGGCAATCGTATCTTCCACAGTACTGAAGCATTTACGTTTGGTTTATGTTACAGTTCAGGATTGATGCTAGAACGCCACACGGGAGGCGAAAACACGATTACATCATTTTCATATTTACTACTTACCGACATTATATTTTTTTTTGCGATCATTGTAATGTATAACTGTTGCAGATTATGTGTAGCGATGCTCAAACCTTCGTGGTTTATTTTAAGCTATAGTATATAATTATTTTTTTGTGAGTGATGTACAATAAAAAAGAACATCAAGTGTCCTCTAGAGAAGAAAAAAAAGTTGACTCTCATTTGTACCAAAAAATATCGCCCTTCAAGAAATACGCTCAACTTTGCCTTAAAACTTTGTACAGTATATAAACCGGTATACAGCAGCTATATGTGTATCCAAAAAAAAAAAAAAAACCGTACATACCAGCACCATGCCCCAAATATTATCCAGATCATGTACGTACCTGTAAATAAAGCAAAACTTACATTAACATTAAGATCAAACAGAAAAATTGGGAAAAGTTTTGTATGGCGACCATTTTTTTGTTGTACGCTTGGCCTAAATTTTACCTGGTTTTAAGTTATGATAAGGCCGAAAAAGGAAGCGCACATCACCCTGGAATCATCTAAAAACTGATTAGCTGGCTATCTTACCTCTAAATGCCGTAACACGAGTAATTGCTGTCGAATTAGGTAAGATGGTGGTAGCTAGCCAGACGGACTTGAACCAAGTCCTACCACCAACCAAACCAAGCACAATGTTGTGCCCCCTGGAGATCGAACCCGGGACCACTGATTAATACCGGTATAAATATATTAATAGTAGAATGCGTAGAAAAATGTATTCATATACATTACACATAATGATGTACATTTAAACTAACCATGTACAACATAAGGACCGTTACAAACGACCTATAGGTAACTCAACTGTTCCAGACCAGCACCAGTCGGAAGCGTGTTCAAGACACTGGCTGCATTGCCACGCTGAATAGCTATCCTGATTCCCTGGCCTAAATAAGAGCCAGTCCTTACGTCACGGGTCGCTCCAATCAAAACGCACCGTACCCACGGACCCAAGAAACTGAAATAGGTGAGCTAAGTCGACTTGTGTGAAATATTACATAGGTACATTTATACATGTAGACAAGGCAGGTGCGTAGCTATAGGTACAGACGTCACAAGTCACTACCGGCTAGCGCCTGCGCGGCTGATAAGAGAATGTAGGTATACCGGTCGCCGGCCATTCACCCAGTGACACAGTCCCGTCTCTTTCCTACAGGTAATTGCCGTGCATCAGTAGAAAGAGACACATGCAAGCCATATAGGAACTGAATACTAAACAGCCGGTCTAGGTGCAATGCTACATACGAGTATAACAATTCTCAGGTCACCTGTAAGTATTGTAATTAGCGCGGCTTGTTCACACGGTTGTAACTGCTACGACGCTAAAGAAACTATATAAACGTTCAATAACTAATCAAATAGAAAAGTCTCTTAGAATGTATAGCCACCTGCACTAATGTGAATATGGTAAATAAATTATATACATTTTAGCGACTTATAATCTACCTATATCACCTATTGACTACCAGAATTATTATTTGCTAAGCTTACGCTTGACGTAATGTCATACAATTAAATAAATAAATACAATACAACACCCAAAAACACAACAAATATCTGTATTGATCACACAAATGTTTGTCTTGGCTGGGAATCGAACCAGCAACAAACTACAGCGCAAAAGGCCCAGAGGCTCTTTATATGTATATACACTTCATATTTTTTTTTTTTTTTATAACTTGGAGGTATGTTATTCAAGTGTGATCTATATCTGCTGTGTGAAATTAACGACCTGTAATATTTATAATTTAATTTATATAAGACTTGAATATCAGTTATGACCTAATTTACCGGACGTGAATATAAAAGTAATGCCATAAATTTGAAAATTATGAAGCGTACATATTATTTCAAGCGTCATCGGTAGTTTAGCTACAGACTTTCACAGACTATGTCGGTAATGCAAAATACCCACAACAGTCGGAGAATTAAGACTCGTCTACATCCGGTAAACAACAACACAAAGTCGATCATAATATTACAGGACATTAATTTCACACAGCGCCACCTAGCCCCAAACTAAGCATAGCTTGTAATATGGGTACTAGATTACGGATAGAATACTTAAATACTTTTTGTAAATACATACGTACTATATGATACTACACCCAAACACAGAACAAACATCTATATTCATCACAAAAATGTTTGTTCTGGGTGGGAATCGAACCCACAGCCTACAGCGCAGAAGGCAGCGCTACTACCAACTGAGCTATGAGGCTTGTTAAATAAGTTTTCACTTTTACATTAAACCGTCAGAAACCAATTAAGTGCAATCGTTTAACCGCCTCTGTGTTCTAGTGGTTCACCCACCGGTATCAGGTCCAGAAGTCCCGGTTTCGATCCCCACAAGCTACCACCATCTTATTAAGTGTGTCACCATATCAACAACACCCAGTTCCTCAGTTTGTTTAGTATTCCGGGTGAAGTGCGCCTCCACCTTCGGCCTTGCTTGAAGCCGGGAGAGAAGGCCAAGCGCTTCTCCGTCGTACAATAAAAAATAAAAAAAATAAAAAATCAAGAGAAAGAATGGGGAAAAGCGTTTACGGAGGTTTCTTACACGCATTGTCAGTCAGTTGTCACCTTTTGTGCACACAATGGTGGAGCGCCGAAGAAGCGTTCGCCGTCAGCGGACAAAGATCTTTCGATACCTTTGTTTGCTGTGTGAGAGTAAATAAAGCTACTGGGCGCACGAGGAGATTTGTATAACTTTCTCTAATCCAATATTGATTCGAATTCCATTGGGCGCACATAACAACAGTTCGAACGAAAGTGTTCGGTAGAGATAGAGGATTTGTAGGGCAACGCTTGGTCTCCCATAGTGGTCTATCGCTGGCAAACGTAATTTTTATTTTTATTGCACAAGGAGGTGCTTGGCCATTATTTTAAATGATTTTCAAGTTATGATAACACCGAAGATGGAAGCGCACTTCACCCGGAATCCTCAATAAACTGAGTAACTGGCTATCTTACCTCTAAATGCCGGAACACAACAATTTAAGAATTGTTGTCATGGCGACAAAAAAAACAACTCACTGTGTTCCACCGGTGCGCGGGCAACTTCTGAGAACCTCGCTCCATCATAGACTCCACCCTCGCCCAGGTAATGCCATCGCCTCAAGGTCAACTGATTACCCATTTCAAATTAAAAAAAAAAAACGTAGAAGACACGCAAAACTTTTTTGGAATAAGAATTGGACTAAGTGTAAGTAGGTTATCTAACCACTGATATAAATATTAGTAAACAAGTTAATCAGTAATGATAACCTTATATTAAGTATGTTAGCTGATTTCAGCTTACGGTGGATGGCCGCGATAAGTACGCGCGTGATCCTTTTTGAAAAATCGTTGCGTTGTAATCGCGAAAGTTTGAAAAGACTACAACTAAACATGATAATAAAATGCAGGCTGACCTGACGGAGTCCAGCGCCAAGCAATTTGTGGGTTTTCCAGTGCCCTCTGGGTAAGATCACTAGATCTTAGACTCATGCAAGTTTTGAGGTGAAGAGCTCACATTTCAAGAAAAAAAAAAAACGATTTGACTAAAGCACTAAAATCAACAATATCCTTGGTATGCTAAAAGAATATTTCCCATATTGACCCCTGAACCTCTCCAAAAATAAACATTGCAGCATTTTTTTATCGTCAGGAAGGTGCTTAAATTAATTTTACTTTCTTTTATTAGGTTGTCGGTTCGATTCCCACCAAGGATAAAAAATTGTGTGATAAATATAGATGTTCGTCCTGTGTTTGGGTGTTGTATTATTATAGTACGTATGTATTTACAAAGTATTTAAATATTCTGTCCGTAACCTAGTTTCCATATTACAGGCTGTGCTTAGTTTGGGGCTAGATGGTATAGCTATTATTTATTTATTTAATTATTGCTTTATTTAATCAGTAGATATCTAGTATTTTAATGAGCATAAGGGGTAAGCTAAGGAAATGCTGTAGCATAATGAGTCGCAACACCGCGCCGGTTATTTTTAAAATAAACCCACTCGGATGTATGTTTTCCGAGAGGCTTACGGACTCACAGTAATAAGTTACCTAATATTTAAGGTTAGTATTGTATACGTATAGTACCAATCTCGGGCCACACGAACTAAAGAGACGTGTTCGCAAAATTCCATCATATTTTCGTTTGTAACGGTACATCTGCGGGCAGTAAAATGTTTATGCCACAACAATATACAGAAAGTGGTTTTTGATGTGAAAGCTGCCGTATTTAATTATTGTACGAAGAAAGAAACTATGTTTACGACAGGATTGACATCCGTGAACATTCTGCATTAATATATCATCACGCAGCGCTTTTAGTAACATCTTTCTTTGAATTATTGACAAATGCACATGCTTCGACGACGAAGCTCAGAGTGAAGGTCATCGCGAGGAAACTGGCATGTCCCTAGGAACAAAAATACGAATGGCATAATGAAACTGGCTATTTCAGCAAGCAGCAATCAGCAAACCTTTGTATGGGAGAGTACGAAAAGTTGTGGGGCACTGAGAGAGTGAGATAATTAAAATGTTTGCCTGTAATACAAGTTAATAGAAGTTGTAACAAGTTTTATTAAAAGCTTCACTTCTATTGTGTCTTTACGACACACCCTGGTTTTTCTTTTTTAATAAATTTTAAATGGAAATACACCATCATAATCCTCACTAGATCGAGCTCTACATCGACATCATAAATAAACTTACGAAACCCTATCTAAAACACAACTCATATGTTTACTACGATCAAGTTGTATCAGCCTGATTTTATTACCAATACTTAAATTCGATTATTTCTAGGCATTTCCAGTTGCTGTGCCAGCTTTAATAGCTTAATATCGAAGCTATGGCACAGAATAAATAACCGCCTGACTAGCTACCATCATACCCAATTCTGTCGCCATAGCAACAACTCTAAAAATGTTGTGTTACGGCATTTACAGGTAAGATAGCCAGCTCAGATTGTTGAGGGTTCCGGGTGATGAGCGTTTCCACCCGGTCTTATCATAACTTGAAAAAATCAGATGAGATAAAGGCCAAGCACTTCCCCACAGTAAAAAAGTGCAATACAAAAAATCGCCAGGCCAGTGAATGTACGATAGGGCGAGCGCAAACGTTTTCGAAACCCATGGTTGCATGTCTGCAGACTTTGCCAGGCCCATGTTGCTCAACCGCGTACCTGCCTGTGGCCGATTCCCACGCGGATTTCATATAAATATCTTCCACAAGCAGGTGCCGTTTCAATGCAATCATTACGCTACGTAAATGTTGGCCAATTATTTTGCGCCAACTCCTTTGTGTGGTCTCGTATTTCTATGTGCGTTCAGTCTGTAATTATAAGGTTATATCTAATTGGAAGCCGTGTTATTGTTTAATACGATTATTGTGATATTAATAATACAAACAGTCTATGTTCATTTTATGAATTTACTTGAGTAACCGACTGTTTGGTTTTAATCTTAATTGATTTTGACAGCCTCTGTAGTCAAGTGGTTCAACCCACCAATTTCGGATCCAGAGGTCCCGGGTTCGATCCCCAGGGGAGTACAATATTTTGCTTGGTAGGACTTTGTGGTTTAAGTCCGCCTGGCTAGCTACAACCATCTTACTTAATACTGTCGCCATAACAACAATACTTAAAAATTGTTGTGTTACGGCATTTAGAGGTCAGATAGCCAGTTCCTCAGTTTGTTGAGGATTCCAGGTGAAGTGCGCCTCCACCTTCAGCCTTATCTTAACTTGTAACCAGGTGAGATGAAGGCTAATAATAAAAATAAAAAAAACCGCGAGAATTTTACAGGTATGAATTATAAAGTTTAACGTATATTGTTACTTCTAAAGAGCGCGAGATGAAAAGCAAAAAAATAACAGATTCAAAGTGGTCGGATGATTTAAACTGGATCCCACAATGAATAGTACTCACAAACTCACAATAAAACATGAGCAGGGCGCAATAAATATGTAACTAAGCGCACGAACTCACACCGAACGAAGAGGTCACCTGCTGCGCCTACAGATAAATTAACCTGGCCCAAGTACGCCTATGCCCTTTAAGATTTACATTACACCTAAATGGACTCGTGAACGCCGACAAATGCAAGGCCGCTTTTTGTTGAGTATCGATATCACGTTTGTGACGAAAAAATAGCCAGCCGCCGCCGGCGATAAAGATCAGAATCTTAGGTTTGCATTTTTTTCTATGTTCGATTTCAAGACGTAGATATATGTATAACCAGTAGCTACATTGGTATCTTTGACTGGAGAATGGAAGGTTAATCGACTCTCACTCTATGATAATGTATTTATTTTAATACATAAAAATACATATAACATATTTGATTCAGCCCTGAAACCGAAGTTGGTTTGTGCGGGCAAACCATTAAAAAATGAAATCAGAAACATACATTATTTATTTCGTATTAGGACAAACAAAATAAAAAATAAACACTAAGAACGTCTTAAATAAACAATAAAGATAAAATAGAGCATCGTGAAAATAAGAAACCGAAAAAGGAACGCAAAGCATAGAAAAATATATAAAAAAAAACAACATACTTCACGCCCAGGAAATTGATTTCATGTTATTGTTATTTATAGCGAAGATAAATCGTGGTCTTAATCTCCTTCAAATATATCCTCAGGCATAAGATCCGTGAGAATATCCTTTTTGTCATAATCACAACGAATAACTAGAAATCAACGAAGTCATCAAACACAAGGTACTTAATGTATCAAGGTTGCCTCTTAATACAAAAGAGTATTTCAAAATAATGCTGTTGCTAACGACATGTCATCAACTATCAAACACACAATAATGAAATCTATTACAGTAGAATAAACCCGCAAGGCCAGTCCCAAATTACCATTGATATTAGTCAATAGCGACATTCTAAATTCTATTTGCATATAAGGTTAATCGAATGAGCTGGCAGATTCATTTAATCTGGACTCCGATGCTGGTGCAATTACGTAGTGCGGTGTCAAGTGATAGTTAAGGGTCGGAATCCAATGAACGGTACGAATGCACGTCCTATCCTCGATATAGGGTTGTCAAACGGTCGAGATATCGAGAATTCTCGGGAAATGCACACTTATGGGAATTCTATGTCAGTAAAACAGAGCTCAAAGCGTAAAGATAGAGAGGTAAAGGTGTTTGCACGCACATACTAGAAAAGTGAAAGTCTGTAGAGACATTAAACACGGAATTTCCCATATGGAAAAAGCATGTTGCTTTTTAACTCGTTGGGTGTTGAGAAACACACACGATCAGCACCCAACGAGTTGCCTGAGATTAAAAAACGCCTCTATTCAGTTGCCTAAACTACATATTTCATATTTGTATTCAATCGATTTTGTATTTTTTTTTACTCTCATTGATTCGAAATATTCAAAATAATGAAGAAATACGCATAGTAAAACAATATCATCAGTACCTTGCAGCAGGAATAAAAATAACTCTTTTTTTTTATTGTACGACGGGAAAGCGCTTGCTTCATCTCACCTGGTTACAAGTTGAGATAAGGCCGAAGGTGAAGGCGCAATTCACTCGGAATCCTCAACACACTGATGAACTGGCTATCTTACCTCTAAATGCCGGAACACAAAAATTTTAGAATTTCTGTTACGGCGACAGAACTATGTAAGATGGTGGTATCTAGCCAGGCGGACTTAAAAATTTCCTACCACCAACCAAACCAAGCACAATATAGAACCCGGGACCTCTGGATCTGAAATCGGTGGGTTGAACCACTAGACCACAGAGGTAATATTCTGACGGTGGTAACTAAAGATAAACATATTTTTATTTGCGAACATTATGTAACATCTGAATTACATGCAAAATTTTATAAAAATGCAATTTAAACAATTGCATCTAAAACAGAATTAAATATGAGCTAATTTAAATGTTAATCAAAAATTTCATCAAATCAATCAAAATAAAATCGTATCAAACTAAGTGTCAAATGTCAAATTTATAAAGGGCTAGGTGGTAGCCCTAGTGGTGAGCCGATCAACCTTCCATTCGCCAGCAAAAGACTCCAATGCCGATCCGCTATTAAACATTAACTGGTAACAATCGCTAGTACAAACCACCTAGCACTGGTGTATATACGATAAAAAGACGCAGACAGATAACCAAAATTTTTTTTTTTAATTTATGCAGACCGATCTTGAATTTAACTGGAAACTTCCACAGGCAAGGAGCGAGCCTTACCATAAGGTGAGTATTAACTCTCTTCATGAAGACATTGGGGTTGTAACACCCCCGATTGGGTTCAACCCCCTCTGTGGTCTAGTAGCTCGCCTACCGGTCAGGTCCAGAGGTTCTGTGTTCAACATTGTGCTTGGTTTGGTTGGTGGTAGGGATTTGTTCAAGTCCACCTAGCTAGCTAAATAAATAAATATTACAGCCCCAAACTAAGCATAGCTTGTCATATGGGAACTAGATTACGGATAGAATACTTAAATACTATTTTTTTTTTGTAAATACATACTTATCATACAATACAACACCCAAACACAGAACAAACATCTATATTCATCACACAAATCTTTGTCCTGGGTGGGAATCGAACCCACAACCTACAGCGCAGAAGGCAGAGTTACTACCAACTGAGCTATGAGACCTGCGACCATCTTATCTCAGTCTGTCGACATAACAACCATTCTAAATTGTTGCGTTTCGGCATTTAGAGGTAAGATCGTCAGTTAGGGAACCGATATGAAAAATCTAAACATTAAACAAAATAAACATTACAGGACATAAATTTTACACAGCGCCATCTAGCCTCAAACTAAGCATAGCTTGTAATATGGGAACTAGATTACGGATAGAATACTTGAATACTATTTTTTTTTTGTAAATACATACTTATCATACAATACAACACCCAAACACAGAACAAACATCTATATTCATCACACAAATGTTTTTCCTGGGTGGGAATTGAACCCACAGCCTACAGCGCAAAAGGCAGAGTTACTACCAGCTGAGCTATGAGGTTTGTTGAACTTTAACATATTTACATATTTTGAAAAGGTTACACGTTTTTGATTTTTGAGCTTTGAGGCTACAATTTACCGTCTCATGCGTACTTACACCTGACAAACCGCCAATTTCGATGTAGGATTAATAGCTGTTGAAACTTCTAAAACATTATAATTCCATCGGCACAGTCGACTTTTCTTGTTAAACACTTAAGCTTGGATCTTCTATTTTAATTAATTTAAATATTATACCAGTAAGCACCAGTTATTATGTTATGGCTCGTTGCGTCTTCAAGATTTATAGCTTAATTTACCGGGATGTTTGAAAGTGATTTATGCAGGTGAAGTGCTAAAACCTATAACTGGAGACTACAGCATGACATAAGTTTGCTTAGATCTCGTTAGTCGTGCTCACTCGTGGCAGACTGATGGTGGTCATCATTCAGGACTTTTGGATAAGTGGCACGCCTTACAACCCGCTTCTATAAGCAACATTGTCTAGTCTGGTGCACTGGTCTACCTTCAAAGTTGTATCAGGTCGGTCCAGCGTAATAGCCATTTGCCGTATGCTTTCTGCTTTCAATTTTGCCCAGAACTACAAGGCGCAAAAACGCTGCTTGACTCCCAGCTTTTGAAGAATAGATTTGTTCGTCCAAGAAATCTTTAGCATCTCCAGCACTACATTTCCAGAGCATTTATCTTTTTCTCACCCTAAGGGTTCATGCCTCAGCTGCGTAAATAAAGATGGGCAAGACTGGTGCTCTTACAAGTCGGGGAAGCGCTTGGCCTTCATCTCACTTCGTTTCAAGGTATGGTAAGGCCGATGATGAAGCGCGCTTCATCCGGAACCCTCAACAGACTGCGGAACTGGCTATCTTATCTCTAAATGCCGGAAAAAAAACATTTAGAATTGTTGTTATGGCGACAGACTGTGGTAAAACACATTACCATCGATATTTATTACCATATATTTTATGGAGACATTAAACAGTTGCCCAAAACAAACATGGTAGTAACCTCGGCCCATGAGATAGAAGTATTGAGTGGAATCATATACCCGGTGACCTCGATGAAGGGACTGCCAATGATAAACTTAAGCGTGCTTGTTGCGTGAGCTCCAATAGACAACATAGCATGAAACAAAATAAAAAAAAAACATTTTGAAAAAAAATACTATCATGTACCATGTATATGGTACCGATTTCAGATCCAGAGGTCCTGGGTTCGATCCCCATGGGGAGTACAATATATCGTGCATGGTTTGGTTGGTGGTAGGGCTTTGTTTAAGTCCGCCTGGCTAGCTACTACATCTTACCTAATTCTGTTGCCATATCAACAATTTTAAAAATTGTTGTGTTCCGGCAATTAGAGGTAAGATAGCCAATTCCTCAGTTTGTTGAGGATTCCGGGTGAAGTGCGCCTGCACCTTCGGCCTTATCTCAACTTGTAACCAGGTGAGATGAAGGCCAAGGACTTCCCCGTCAAACAATAAAAAAAAAAGGTACTGTTGTCACATTTAAGACATACGTCATTACTTCAGAAAAAGTTGTCTATATTCGTACACATGGTATGGAAATAAAAAACTTATTTCTAGAATCCTTCTTTCAATCTATTTTTTATAATCGGTTCGCTCTTGACATAAATACTTGCACAGGCAAGTATGAGGTCTACGATGGAGTGAGGCTACCCAGGTCTACAAATTCTCGTCTTGAAGACGTTAGGATCGTCACACAACGGAAATAAGACGCAGATTCAAAATTTTTACAGTGCGCAATAAAAGCGCTAGTTCTTCTTATAAGTAGTTTTTTGACTTCTCGCTATTTCGGAAGAGGGATTTATGATAACATATATATTTATACGTTACACACGGCGCGAATGTAGGGGGAGTAAATCGTATTTTGCTGCTTGTGTGTATATGGGATCCTCATAAGATCCACGCTCTTAGTAGTAATCGGTTAATCCTCGAAAAGAAAAGCCATGAGTCTGTTACAGTTATGTATAAAAATATTTTCTTGTACCTACTTATTTAATTTTAAGTCATGCTGCCGATTCAAACTATCGTATTACTTCCGCTTTTGTATTTGTGGTTGTCTTGCATGTGTCGTGATCTAATACTTGTTTTTATTTCTATTTACACAGATATATAATGTAGAATTGACGTTTCAAAATGATCCTAAAAATCTTAATGAATAAAAATATTTGACTTTGGCTTTATGACCTTGGCAAAGGTCCGTAGAGGCGACTGCGGTCGAACGCCAATCATTCTATTCTATCTGTTCAATTCAGAGCCACATCTATAAAGTTCACTTCCTGAACAAAGAGAAGTATTTGCAAAATACATTTGCAAAGGACTTATCGATGGCAAAAGTTATATGAAGCAGAAACGAACTTTTGTTGTAAAATTTTAGCATCTCCTTCTGTTTTGTTTTTAGTGCGAAAACTTTGGCACAATGTGTATAATATAATTTAAATTATCGTGCGATGCGTGAAAACTAAACCAAGGGCTGGCTCTGATTTAGGCCAACGAATTAGTATAACTACTCATCGAAGCAACGCCAGTGTTTAAGGCAAGCATGCGTCTGGAATGGTTGAGTTACCTAATATAGACCGTATGTAATGGTCCTCACTCAATGGCCTGACTGCTTCCCTAGTAATTAGTTAGTTTAAATAGAAAGAAAAAAAGTATTGTACGAATTTATTAAACTGTTTGAATAAATAACAAATAATACTCACAAAATTCAATTTAAAAGAATAGAATTACTTCAAAGTATATAGGAACTTTGTGCATCTTGGTGGAACATGTAAAGGTTTTTAATATGTGTATATTTATTCAAACCAAACTACACTTCACACTTCAAAATATATCAAGCCACTGTTAATCGTGCAGTGAAATAATCATACACACACACTCGAAAAACATATCTCTCCTTCTCAGGCAGTTGGGTAAAAATGGTATTGAACGTATAGATTAAGTATATAAATCCATTCGAGCGTGGCATGTTTATGCTGAACAAAGAATCATAAGAATTTGAAGAAAGAAGAATCGTAGCGGGATTGTTGATTTAATTGGCGATTTCGTCTTTAATGCAGGAATATGAAGGTAGCAAATTTTTCTCAGAGGAAACATTTATTTATTTCTATAAATATAAACAGCTGCTTTCAAAGATTTATTAAAAGACACTTGCCAGATCAGAGATGACAAGGAAATAGTCCAAAGTAAACACGTAGAAGTAAATACAAGGTAGTAAATTAAGAATGAAAGGAAAAGTGTCAAATTGGCAACTGAGGACGCTAGCACAAACCAATATTGTTTTTTTGGTCTACTTATTATGAATTTTTTGTTCGAATTTTATAGAAATAAATAAATACAATCACGCTCTTACTTTGAATACATTTGCTTATCTTAGTTCACGATCACCTCGCCCTCGTCAAGATTGAAAGAAAAACTAGTTCAATCATGGACAAGGCTAGTCACAACTATCGATGGAGTCATGCCATCGCCTATTATGTCTGACCTACATACACATTTCTGTCTCTTGACTGACTTGCTATAAAAGATAATGGCAATTCTGTGAAAGAGCAAGCGAATTGGTTCTACGAGTGGATCGTAGAAGAGTAGTAGAGCTTATTTAACACTTAACAAGCCTCATAGCTCAGTTGGTAGTAACTCTGCCTTCTGCGCTGTAGGCTGTGGGTTCGATTCCCACCCAGGACAAACATTTGTGTGATGAATATAGATGTTTGTTCTGTGTTTGGGTGTTGTATCATATAGTAAAAAAAAAAAAAGTATTTAAGTATTCTATCCGTAATCTAGTTCCCATATTACAAGTTATGCTTAGTTTGGGGCTAGATGGCGCTGTGTAAAAATTAATGTCCTATAATTTGGACCGGGAAAGTACTACCGCAATACCTATTTCGGCTGACAAGCATAACCGCCTGTGGTCAAGTGGTTCGCATACCGGTGTCAACACTGTCAAATACAGAGTTCCCGGGTTAGATGCCCAAGAGAGTACATATTTGGTTTGGTTGGTGGTAGGACTGGCTAGCCACACCACCATCTTAGCAAAGTCTGTTGCTATAACAATTCTAAATTGTTGTGTTCCGGCATTTAGAGGTAAGATAGCCACAAACAGTTGAGGGTTCCGGGTGGAGTGCGCTTCCTTCGGCCTTATCATAAACTGAATCCACGTGAGATGCAGGCCAAGTCCGTCATACAATATAACAAAAAAACAAAGCCGTGTCGGTTTGAAGGATAATTATTCCCAGTACAATGACAGGCATGCGAAGCTTAACACTTTTGCATCAAGATGATGGACGCACTGCAGTGCCGCGTAGGTCATGTTCTTTGTGGATGTGACCTACTCCGTAAGGCTTTGTTATAGGCAAGAGATGTACATCCGGTGGGCTTCTTGCTCATACCGTCTCCAGGTAGTATAAAAAAAGAATTTATTATATACCAGTGTTACAATACAAAAGGTTAAAGTCTTGGTTGGACGTCAATTGTCTTTTTATTGAAGTAAAAGCACACAATGACCGCGGTGCTGGAGCCTCTGCAATTATCGACTCTATTGTAATGCAAATGGTTAATAAATTAAGGACGATTGAAACTAACTTGTGAAATAAATAATAAAATATTTAGTAATCAGAGACGCCGCCTGAACTGACGAAATACGAAAATAAAAATAATACTTACCACATACGAAGGTTAAACTAATTTAATATGAGCACAACAGGCCGACTTGCATGAAGGTCACATAAATTATACTGCAGTGAAATAATAATTATCAAATTAATGTAAATCAAATGCGCGAATTTTCAAACATTCTTCTTCTTCCAGCCTTTTAATTATTGATTGTACACAAACAACCTACATATTATATAAACTTAGAGAGTTTAATTATAATTTCTAGCCGTCTAGAGTTTCCTTACAGCAAACCTTCGATTATAATATAGAGGTTGCAATTTAATGGATAGACAATGTATTCTGTACATACGAGCATAAATATGAAAACTAAGTAAAGAATAAACCTACTAAAATAAAGCTAAATAAAACAATAAATATAACACCTGTATGGTGGTACTTTGTTTTAGTCCTTTTGACTAGCTACCACCATCTTACCTAATTCCGTCGCTATAACAATTATTCTAAAAATTGTTGTGTTCCGGCATTTAGAGGTTAGATAGCCAGTTCCTCAGTTAGTTGAGGATTCCGGGTGAAGTGCGCCTCCACCTTCGGCCTTATCTCAACTCGTAACCAGGTGAGATGAAGGCATAATGAAATAAATAAATATTACAAGACAACAATTCCACTCACCGCCATCTAGCCCCAAACTAAGCAATGCTTGTAATATGGGAACTAGATTACGGTAATAATACTTGCTAGATGGCGCTTTGTGAAATTAATGTCCTCAAATATTTATTTATTTATACCTATTTTTTGTAAATACATACCTTACCTATTACAACACCCAAAAACAGAACAAACATCACACAAATGTTTGTCCTGGGTGAGATTAAAGCCCACAACCTACAGATCAATATTAACTACAATCGAAATAAATATACCAAACCTACAGCTTAAATATATGGATAGTGTTCTTTTAAATATATCTTGAGCGATGGACTAGCTCGAATTCCACGGGGAAGGCAGTTCCAAAGTTCTACCGCTTTCATGGTGAAAGAACGATCAACACAGTGACAACAGTGTAATATATGTAGAATGATCATAAGATGGCTTTATCCCATACGCGAAGGGGTAGGCACAGCACGTCTTTCTTGAAGAATTATGTTATCTTTAACCAGTACGTTACGAATACTTTGCAAAACAAACCTTATGATTTATTGTCATTAAAACCTACAATAACAAGAACACAATACAAATTTGAATCGCCTTATGCGGCAAGGTCGAACAAAGTAAACAAATAAATCGCCGTAACCTGCGGTGCGTGGCAACCGACGTCGACTGTCTGCGACAGAAATGGTCTTATTTCCGTATCAGGACGAATGCTCGAATAACTCGGCAAGTTATAAATGAAGAATACAAGAAATAATATGCAATATCCGTTGAGAAAGCTTTAAAAAATAAGGTATTTACAAATAAATATTTGTTTGCCTCGTACGCGGTATGTAGATTACAGGGCTGAGGGCATCAACGATAAGACAGCTCTGCCTGGCGTAATATCACAACTGAGCCATCAACTTGACAGAAAAAAAGGTATACATTGCGAGTAAATTGGCGCGGGATAAACACTAACACCACAGTAATGTGGCACACTTATAGTAGTATAAGTTAAATGAGTAACACTATGAACAAAATTAACGAATGTTTCGTTTTTTTTACTTTGCTAGGTTGAGTAGGTAGGTAGCCTAAGCGATCTACCCTCTTTCTCAATCTTTAATAATGAATATCGACACTACTACCAGTTTTGGTCTTAAACGCAACTCGATCACTATACACTCTTTCTCAAAAATTAACTACGAATATCGACACTACTACTAGTTTTGGCTTCGAACTACCCTCTTTAACTAAGAATGTCGACACTACGACTAGTTTTTGGCCTCGAACGCAACTCGATCACTATACCCTCTTTCTTAATATTTAACTATGAATATCGACACTACTACTGGTTTCGGGCTCGATCGCAACTTGATCACGGCAAAACACACTAACAGTATAGTATTAGTGACTCTTTAGATTTTTACATTTTCTCACATCAGGATTCCAGGCTCCAGATAGTTGAAAACTGTCTTCACATTTAAAATACCTGTATTTGATAGTCACACTTAATCGAACCAAATTCGGTATATGAATGTCGCTCTGTTGAGATTACTTGTGTATACTCTTTAACTAAGAATATCGACTCTACGACTAGTTTTTGGTCGTTAGGTAATCTGACTGATTCCTTTGTACATAGTTAGTTTAATTGTACTTTTAATTGAATAAATGTCTTGTGTATTGGACCTTATTCATCGCAGAAACACATCACTAAATATATATACTATTTGGCTGCGATGATCGGTAAGGCGGAGGTACTTCCCCAGGTGGGCTGCTCAAATATGAAATAGGAAATCCTACTATGCCCTACCTCTAATTATGGACTAGTTAGTAGAAAATGGTTTTATGAAGACCGAAGCAGTGCAACATAACAAGAAAATTGGTACAAATGTGGCTTGGTTAATACAGTAATATCAAACGCTTTTTGAAATCAAAAGTAAAGCTGGCGAAGCAGAGCAACTTGAGAAATATGTTAGCCTTGAAAGGATTCACGGTGAAATCGAGCGCAAACTTTACCGAGTGCCTTCAGCGTTCACGCTCCTGCGAAAGATTTATATGTACTCGAATGAAATACAACGAACCTACATTTAAAGGCAACCGCAGATCACGCGGCCAGCAGCGTGGTTACTTTACCCCGTTTCGACGAATCACGTTCTGGGGCCGGGCCGCGTATGCCGCGTGATCCCTTGATTACGCACCAGGAACCTCTGTTGGATTATTGTAACCAACCGATTTGTCTCAGTTTATTTACAGACTGACATTTTCACCTTCATCAATCACGATTCGAGTAAGAGAATTCATTTAAGGGTGTCGGAATTTTGTTTTCTGGCATTGCCATGAATCGAATTGTGATGAAGCAGTTGAAGACGAAGAATTTATTTGCATAAAGGAAAATTGAATAATAAATAATAACGATTATTGTTAAAAAAAAGTTGTATAGCCTTATCACTTAATAGGTAAACCTTAATAATCATAAATTATCAATTAAATGACTGTAGCCTAAAGAGAGCGAAATGAAAGTGTATAATGTGATGTTATTGAATCAAATAAAAGTTGTATTAAACACATATTGATTTAAGCTACTAGAATATAGACGTCTTCGGGGCCATGGGCGTTTGAAATGTCTGCCTTATGATAATAAGGCAAATTGGATAAGACTAAGGTAAATGCGTTGTTGATACGAACTGTATTTTTATGAAGTATGTACTGGACGGGAAAACACATTTTGCCTTCTTAGCTCATGTGTTTTTTTTGTAATTGTACGACGGGGAAGCGCTTGGCCTTCATTGAGATGAAGGCCAAGCGCTTCCCCGTCGTAAAAATAAACTTTCCAAGACTTGTAACCAGGTGAGTCTGGTTACATGTCTTGGAAAGTTTCTTTTTACTTCTTGTGTTTATGTACCTACTCATCATTTTATATTTTTATTTCATTGTAATTTTATTTTATTTTTGTGTACTACATTCCGGAATAAAAAGTTTTTTTTAAGGTCCGAGAAAAGTTTCCTTATACGTGCACCGTGTGACACAATGGCCGATATTGCTGAATTGCAAAAACTGCAAGCATAAATAAAATATGAACACGTATGTGGAACTAGCTAGTACCGTGACGGTCGCTCACCCAATGACATGATAGTACCGTGTCGGTCGCTCACCCAGTGACATGCTTGCATTGCTGATTGCTTGCGTCGTCGTGGCTTGTGACCACGTGTTTTTTTATTATTGATTTGGATTGAAATTCTGATGTGCAACCTTTTTGTGTAAAGTAATGAGGCACTGTGGCTAGAAGATAATTAAAATGTGTTCCTGTAATACAGAACTTCTATATGGTGTGTCGCACAGTCGCACACATCCTGTTTTTATTCTATGACGGGGAAGCGCCTTCATCTCAACTGGTTACAAGTTAAGATAAAGCCGAGGGAGGAGAAAAGTCTGGCTATTTTACCTCTAAATGCCGGAACGCTATGGCGAGAAAATTTGATAAGATAGTGTTAGTTAGTCAGACGGGCTTAAAAGTCCTGACACCAACCAAACCAAGCAGAGTATTGTACCCCTGGGGATCGAACCCGGGACATCTGGATCTGATATTGGTGAACCACTAGACCACAGAGGCGGTTAAAAACCGCCGTACCAACAGCAATCATGTCACAAGTTATTACTATAACAGCGAGCGTTATGCAAGTAGGTGATAGGTCGAACTATAAATCGATATAATATCCCTGCCCTTACCTTGACTTAGATGTGCGGTATAGCATGTATTTTAGCCATTCAATCTGATCATGTTTTGACATATTTTGAAGTTCAATTCTTAAATTATACGAATTTTGTTCTGTAACAGAGTAATAGACTCACTATGACCAGAGAGTAGAGAATAGAGTCTGAGATTCCATTCCATTCTTTGTCAGCACTGAGCAGAAACTTAAAATTAGCATCCAGCGTCTGTGTTCGGATCATGACCCCAATGTCGTCAAGAAGAGAGCTAATAGGTAGCCTCCTGGGTAGGCTCGCTCCATCGTAGATCTTTACCCTTGAATTAACAAGTTTTCAAGCTTGAATTAACGAGTGCAAGAGCTGACCTATGTTTTTTTTATTTCAAATATTGGTGAAGATGAGGTCTACGATAGAACCAGCGTTGCCTTTAAAGGGAGTACACTCTCGTGTACCGACGGAACTGTAAACTGCTTGGCGGCCGACTTGAAGCTAAGCGAACCAAGCAATACCGCTTCTCCGAGGTCCCGGGTTCGATCCCCAGGGTTGAGTACAATATTGTGCTTGGTTTGGTTGGTGGTAGGAGTTTGTTTAAGTCCGCCTGGCTAGCTACCATCATATTACCTAATTCTGTCGCCATAACAACAATTCTAAAATATGTTGTGTTCCAGCATTTAGAGGTAAGATAGCCAGTTCCTCAGTTTGTTGAGGATTCCGGGTGAAGTGCGCCTCCACCTTCGGCCTTATCTCAACTTGTTACCAGATGAGATGAAGGCCAAGCGCTAACCCGTAGTACAATAAAAGAATAGCATCAGATCATTCAGCCGTAGCCGTTGATAAGAGATCAATAATTTCGTTGTACGAAAAAGACCACTACGAGGTAGATTATATGCATAAAAAAGCTTTAAGTAGGTACATTGTAAGTACAAAGTGTTAAAGCGTGCAGCTTGTTACAGCCGTAACGTAGCAAAGCCACATTAATCGCATTAGCAACCCGACGCGTGAGAAACAAAGCGTCCAGAGTCCAGTTACAAACAAGCGCAGGATACCGAAGCCCTACTGCAAGCTTAATCCACGCGCACATTGCGTTTCCCGGATGAAATAAAAGCCTGCTCAGTGAAGGCATTACGTAATGCAAAACCCTGGAAGTGTATCGTTCAAGCAGTATGGGAGCGAAGATGTGAACGTGACACGTGACACACACGTGACTAGAGGAAAACCGTCGTCGTTCACGATAGCTTGTCTGCGATAGATGTCACAAGGCCAAAGATGATGATGAGTGTGCAAGCTGACTAACGGTGAACACACGTGATCGAAACACGACACGGAGGTAGTTATGCAACCTCTGCGAATGATTTAAACGCTTGACCCAATAAAATCGGACGTTAAACCGCCTGTTCCAAGAAACAGTTCAGTAGACAACCATGAACGTGGAATATTCGCAAAGAATTCGCGACATAAATCAGAACTAGTACGGTTTGGACTTCCTGCAATTTTCAAAGAGGAAGATTAAAAAAAATGTAAGCTGGAGAAAATATTTAAAAAACTTTACTAGCTAAGCCAGCACAGGTCGTAATTCTTAGGTTCCCAGCCACTGCCTATCCCTTAAGATAGTGTTGTAACACCATTGCTAGGTGAAGGTATAGAAATGTAAGGTACAAGCCAGCACAGATCGTAATTCTTAGGTACCCAGCCACTGTCTATCCCTTAAGATAGTGTTGTAGCACCGTAGCTAGGTGAAGGTATCGAAACGTAAGGTACCTGCACATAAGTGAATGTTATACACATAAATAAATAAATAAATAAATATTACAGGACATTCATTTTACACAGCGCCTTCTAGCCCCAAACTAAGCATAGCTTGTAATATGGGGACTAGATTACGGATAAAATACTTAAATACTTTTTGTAAATACATACGTACTATATGATACAACACCCAAACACAGAACAAACATCTATATTCATCACACAAATGTTTGTCCTGGGTGGGAATCGAACCCACAGCCCACAGCGCCGAAGGCAGAGTTACTACCAACTGAGCTATGAGGCTTGTCAAATAACTGAATCTACTTCTACGCGACGACCAGTAATCATATCTAAGCTCGCATTATTGACAGTTTTAGGGCACATTGAAAAATTTACTTTTTTTTTATTAATCTCCTCCATGTTCATAGGGTAACAAACTACAGACAAGATTAGTTTATATCTAAGTTAAGCAGTTGTTTCAATATTTACTACCAAGCGTATGAAGCGCTTGATGAGCAACTCATTCTTTGATAGATTAGTATAGTGTCTTTTCCTCTATGTAACTTATTTTTCATAATTAATTGATTACATCTACTTACTACATTTAAGGACTGCTTACTTTTATTATAATTCCTTCTTATACCTATAGGTAGGAACTTATAATTAGCCTAAAGTTAACTAATAACCGCCTCTGTGTTCAAGTGGATAAGTAAGATAGCCAGTTCCACAGTTTGTTGAGGATTCCGGGTGAAGTGCGCTACTACCTTCGGCCTTATCTCGACTTTTTACCAGGTGAGATGTAGGCCAAGCGCTTCCCAGTCGTACAATAAAAAAAATATATATATTTCTATTGTTTTAGTAGCTGTTAGTTCTCCTAAAATTCTTAATTAAAATAAAATCGTATTATGTATTTAAAAATCAAGGATAGCTTTAAATATATAGCTATTGTGGATCTCTGAGGATTATTATTGGGTTATATCACAAGCAACTTTATTGAGAAACTTAAGTTTTCCTTCTTTTCATCCCCTATAAAGCTATGGAATACTTGACACGGTACGTTGTGAAATTAACAGTAACATGAATGATTACGATCGTATACAAAAGTCAAGTGCCTGCAAATTATCATATTACTGTCAATTATACGAGGCAGAAGTTGTTGCAGGCCAACAATGTCCAATAAATCATCTTATGAACACAAACATCGCTTTGTATCGACGCAAAATTGCACCGATGCCTATTCATCAAAGATATTAGACATCAATGTACAAGAGAAAATCGGAAACACGACCAGGATGGCAGAGGTCTGTCCTGAAAGCTTTTAGCAAAAGAAGACGTTGATTTATCGTTCGTGTTAGACAACGTCTCGTTTATCACGAACAGTTTTACAGGGAAAGGTACACAAAGGGGTAATGCTTTGTCGATTAGTTTATCCAGCCGACATTGACGAGCAAGATCGAAGACACGAATATAACATCGCAACTGGATTCAAAATGGTGCATTGTTGAGCGAGGGGAGAAAGTGAGCGATTCTCTTCGCTTCGCTTTTCACTCAAACTTTGAAGTTTGAGCTTTAATCAAAACACACGAGTTGGGAATAGCACTTTCTTCCGAGGGATACATACCTAGTATATAGTCTTTTTTAAACTTTCGCGATTAGAACACATAATTTTAATTCGAGAAACGGGTATTTATCGCGTATTTTACCTCTATATTTATCCCGACGTTTCGGCAGGGTTGCACCAGCCGTGGTCGCGGGCAGACTCTAAATATAGAGGTAAAATACGCGATAAATACCCGTTTCTCGAATTAAAATTATACCTAGTATACATAGACATAGTAAAAAAATAAAAGAAGCCTAATATTTGCATCAGTGAATTAATTGTTTTATTGTATGATAAGTATATAAGTAATATTTCCGTAATCTAGTTCCCATATTACAAGCTATGCTTAGTTTAGGGCTAGATGGCGCGGCGCTGTGTTGAAATTAATGTCAAAATGTAAAAATCATTGTGATTAGTAGTAGTAAATTTTATGCTATTTGTAAAGGATCATAAAAAAATAACTAGCCCGAGGTTCTTGCCTTTCTCCTTGTGTGCTGGTCGCGAATCCGAATAGAAAAAATTTGCTGAGTTATCGATAAATGATTTAGATTTTTATCATTTTGACTATACCTCCGAAAAGATAGTAGACAAATTCTTTCATTTAAATTTACATTCAAATTGTTATAGTTATTTATTCAAAATATTTTTTACATGAGAATTACCAATAATGAAAATGACTACTGCTAATAAATTTCAATAATATAATTAAAAAGTACAATTAAACTATGTAAAAATAAGTCAGTCAGATTACCTAAGTACCGTTACAAACGGCCTATAGGTAACTCAACTGTTCCAGACCAGTACCAGATGGAAGCGTGCCCAAGACACTGGCTGCATTGCCACGCTGAATAGTTAATTAAAATCATCATTTTACCTTAATTTATTTAATAATTTTACTATTAATATTTTGTGTGATGTATATATATATATAAATGATTGTTTTTAAGGTGTTCAAATATAGTTATTTAAATTTTTGTAAAATCGTATAATTTTTTTTTCACGTTGCCAGTATCATTTTAAAGACATAATGTTTTTTTTTTATACTGATACGAACCTATAAAAAAAAACAGCACGTAAGCAATGCTCTTTTTCACAACACTTTCTGTTCGCTCAGTGCTTTAACAATGGATTTCCATACACTTTTCGCGCCATATAAGTACAACTTTTATTATGTTATTTTTTTTTAAAGAATGAGTCACTTTTTGAGAGGGGTAGCAAACAAACATTTTGCACTCACCTCGCTCACGAATTCCAACGATGTAAATATTCATGCATGAAAATATTTAGTAAGTAATTCTGGAGGGCATAGAAATTTATGAGATTCTACCCTTAGTTAAAACTTTTTATTACTTTCCTAAGTAGTAAAGTACATAATAGTTATTCCCCTTCCCTAGGGAGCCAGGGGCTTTGAAATAATACAAGAATAAACAATAAAGATTGTGTCGGCACGGACTTGATAATTTGTTACTGCTATAAATTAAATGGTGGCTCCTATTCTATCTTCAATATTTAGGCGGCTTTGTCTGAAGAACATTTTTTCTTACAATCGCACAGACAATTTATAAAGCAGTTGTAAAGAAAGGTCCATTATAATTAATGGTTTTGATAAAGTTCCAGCATCCATATCCCGTTGAAACTCGAGCACAAATTGAGCGATGTTTCTTGTTCGGGTTTTACGCACAACATTAACGGTAAATTGTAACTACAAAACGCATCGTATATTCAAAAAACTAAAAAAGTTAAATTCCCCACTACATATTTTGTAGGTAACTAATATCAGCAATATTTTTAAAAGTAATGCTTGGATTTTCCATAGAAATTTGCTCGTAAAGGTCAGTCAGTTAAGGAACCGAAGTTGAATGTTAAAAAAACTTAACATTCAATGTTTAAAACATTGTTTTAATTGGTTAGATATAGCACAGGCATACAATTACCGTTTTTCTTTTTCAATTACCGTTTGTGTACGACGACGGGGAAGCTCTTGGCCTTCATCTTACCTGGTCACAAGTTAAGATAAGGCCGAAGGTGGAGGAAACCTCAACAGTCTGAAGAACTGGCTATCTTGCCTCTAAATGCCGGAACATAAGAATTTAGAATTGTTGAAGGCGACATACTCAGGTATGATAGTAATAGCTAGCCAGGCGGACTTAACAAAGTACAATATTGTAACCCCTTGGGAACGAACCCGGGACCTCTGGATCTGATATCGGTGGGCAAACCATTACACCGCAGAGGCCCGAATTTTTGAATCCCGATGTGTGTTGGAGTTACAAATAAAAACTGTAAGACGCGTACAAAGCAGAGGAACAATCATAAGTTAATCAGTGCTATGTTACATGCAACCAAAACAACCTCGCATTTATGTAGATTAAATCTTCAATTCTTTTAAAAAAGAATTGTTGTGGCTAGTTTATTTTGGTCAGAATAATTCAATACACATTGTACTGTTGTCACCTTTACACCAGCCGCATGACTCGGTTTAAAGACGAGTAGTATTGAATCCTGAAGTATCAAGAGACACTTTTCCTCTTGTGTGTTCTGTTGCTTGTATATGGGGTTCTGCTCTGGGGAATTGTTTGATATGGTGTCTGCAGCCTCTTTAAATCATCGCACCGCTCGCCATCGACAGAGATTCCATCCACCGTAAGGTTCAGGAGAAACTTATTACCGCAATCCATACAATTGTAGAAATGCCGAGGTTTTCCCTTCTAGCAAGAGTATGGTGTTTTGATTTTGAAAAAAAATGGTATGTCATGTAAGCGAGTAGAAAAATCTATAGAAAATTCTTTATTGTTTACCAATATAACACGGGTGATCCTCAAAGGGTAAAACGTCATGAGTACGTTAATTATAGCACAAGCAAACAAGGAGATCAATAAAAATACTGTAACGGGCGGTCTTATATCTTTGTGCTATCTCTACCAGACAACCTCAAGATGGAATGAACTGTTATAATTAAGACGATAAATCATCATAATCCAGTAGATGCAAATGACTGATTTGTTGCAGTTATAAATCCAAAAGTTAGGACAGGGTCAGTACTCCCGCTGGTAAGTGTATCCAATTACTGTGATACCCTACACCGGTCTTGAACCTTATAGCGTGCTATAATTCATGCCTCAGAGGCCATCTATAAAACTGTATCTAACATTTAAATCACTCAAATAATTTCTAATTTAAAAATTCTAAGCTCGGATTCTGATTGGAACCGCTTGCAGTGGAATACCAGTCACACGCGAATCAATACATACAGATGTTTTAAGTTTATTGCAAGACGGGGAAACGCTTGGTCTTCATCTCACCTGGTTTCAAGTTATGGTAAGGCCGAATGTGGCAGCGCACTTCACGCGGAATCCTCAACTGACTGAGCAACTGGCTATCTTACTTCTAAATGCCGGAACACAACAATTTGAAAATGTTGTTATGGCGACAGACTCAGGTAAGTCGGTGGTAGCTAGCCAGGCGGGCTCAAACAAAGTCCTACCACCAACAAAACCAAGCACAATATCGTACTGCCACTGGGGATCGAACCCTGGACCTCTGGATCTGACACCGGTAGACGAACCACATGACCACAGAGCCGCTTAAAAATGATGATCCAGCATTCATTTCATTCAGACATTCTGCCCGAAATACAGATTTGGCTTACAAAATTCGAGATTGCTAACTTACAGGGACTATATTCATATAACATCTTGTGTGAGCCTGAGAACCCAGAACCGTTACCGATATCTCGAGACTTACTAACATGCATACAGAAACGGACTGAATAAGTATGCCTAAGCGCTACGTAATTATAACTTGACAAAATAAGTGTGGGGTCTTCCGCCAGCAAGATGGGTCGACGACATAGTCAAATGTTCTGGTCGTTTGTGGGTTAAACTGGTGCAGGATCGAGAAGAGTGGCACGAGTGAAGACGCCTTTGCCCAGAGAAGAGACAGCGCACGTGATGGTAGTGAATTATCATAAGATAGTGAAGCTGACCCACCTGTGTGAAGTAGACGGGTTCGATCCCCTGGGGAGTACAATACTGTGCGTAGTTTTGATGGTGGTAGGACATTCTTTAAGTCCGCCCGGCTAGCTACCGCTATCTGACCTGAGACTCGCCTTAATAAAATTACTAAATAGTTGTGTTCCGGCTCCTCGACAATGCTCGTAGCATATACGGGTTAACTTCTTTATCATGGCACTGCTTTTTCCAAAACTCAATCAACTTCATGGTGCCGCTTTTGTGCAAGAAATTCACTCATATTTTCCCCAAACGCGCCAAAAGAAGTATAACTTCAAAATATTGGTGTTGAATTTTGAGGTTTTCTTAGTAATGACAAAACTAAACGTAGTCTTAACGGCCTATACTCCCTCAGATCAGCAACTCAACGCAACTTTACTCTAGTTTCGAACTAAGGTATAGTTATAATAAAGGTGACATTGCTGTGCGCTCAACCACGGCGCTTATGACCACCAGATGACAGAAATATGCGCGAATTTATTCGTTTTATTTTTACGGTAAAATAAATATTAATTTTGAAAATCTTAAACACAGACCGTCGTCTGCTGTATAATGTGTTTTTTTACTGTACAAAGTTTTAAGGCCTAATTGGGCGTATTTATTGAATGGCGAACATTTTTGGTACAAATTAGAGTCAACTTTGGATTTTTATTCTATCAAGAAAATTTTATGTAATCGTGTTTTCGAAACACAAGCGTTCGAGCATCAACCCTGAACTATACATACATACATATAATAATTTCAAAGTAAATGCTACAGTGCTGTGGAAGATATGATCGCTGAAGCTAAGCCATATCACGTATCATCAACTTTTAAACTGTTATCGAGTGAAACGAGAAATTTCACATTGACAATGCTCGTATGCATATACGGGCTGTTAACCTTTTTCCCATCGCGCTGCTCGTCTCGTTTTACACGAGAAACCGTTGTTGTGCCGGGTCCGCTGATAATTAATTCTGTCCTGGGCTACTTACGTTACCGTCGAGTAGAAACCGCAGCGCCCTGTAGTGGTCAAAGAACACGTTCGATCCAACTCGTATCAGTCATTTAACTTTGCTCCAATTTCACTCGCAGCTGTTCACTAACGTAGCGGACGTTCAGTTCGGTTTAGATTCGGTTCAAATTAATGCGGTACTGTTTGGTGTTTTGTTTTTCAGAATAGCTGCATGTGAAAATGAGGCTTATTGATTTCAGAGCAGGAAGCCATTGGTTTCATATGATCATTCTTTATATCAGCCCGCATACTTCCACATTCAGCTGTGCATCATCGCCCCAATGTTGTGGATCTATCGAGTCTTCCCACATTCTCCACACTCGTTTCGCGTTTAATCGTGGTCACCATGCGAGAACCTTTGCTCCCAGCAGTTATAGGTTATGCGAGGTTTGTGGCATGCTTACTCTACACGTGACATGCTCACTACATGACACTTCAGCTCGCTAATTCTGAGAGCTATTTCAGTAACTTTAGTTCTGTTACGTATATCCATATGCCGGATTTTATCACGTAGTGAAACTCCAAGCATAGCTCGCTGTGCTACTTTAAACATATTCACGAGGACTATACTAAGCGCAGCACACACACTAATAAAAGGCTTTCGGCTTTCTTTTCGAAGATTCTAACGTCATTTGTGTCGTGTCGCGCACCATCATCAGATTAGCGATGTGTTCAAGTAAACCGTTCACATTCGTCTAAAAAAGGCGATTCAGGGATTTGGACCATTCACTCCCTGAATGTTTTTTGACACAATTTGAAGATGGAACAAGCAGCCCATCTGATTCTAACTTCACCTCTTGCATGTAACAAAACTTCACGTAGGTCATATCCACAAAAAACATGACCAAGCGGCATTGCATTGCGAGGCATGAAGTTTTCCCTGTGTGCCCGTTGCTGCTTTGCGGCCGAAATAGGTATGGTGGCAGTACTTTTTCAGACAAGCCCTTTCACAAGGAGTTCAAATCGTTCATAGGGCAAACTGTACACTTTTATAATAAATTACCAAGTAATGTGCTAAGCTTGTCAAATAATAAATTCAAAAATTTTGTAAAACAAAAGCTATCCAGGAAAGCTTACTATAAAATTTCAGATTACCAAGAAGATAAGAAAGCCTGGCATTAAAAAAATGAATTTGCTCCAGTGAATAATTTTATATAATTGTAATGGATCACAAAAAAAAAGAAAAACTAGCCCGAGGTTCTTGCCTTTTTCCTTGTGTGCTAGTCGCGATTCCGAACAGGCGGTAGATTTGACGTTTCAAAGTGATCCTAAAAAAAATTACTGAATAAATATATTTGACTTTGACTTTGACTCTACTGCTCTTAAGAGGTGCTATAGATTGGGAGTATAGTGGGCCCAAACTTTACTTGCCGCAGGGATATCCAGTACATCCGGAGCTTACGCGGTTAAAAGGAGATATTCCAACACCCTTGCGGTTTCCACGAGCGGACATCGCGGAAGAGAGCATCCACCGAACATAAATCAGCGGAGCACATCGCCCCCAGACGCACCGCCCTGACCCTGCTGACTGCCGCCTTTGTTCACCCGCTACGCACTAAGCGATCACCTTCAGATAATCATTGTTTTACATTACGGAATTTAAATGATATCCTATTGAATATTTATGGACAGCCGTATCGGTCTTGGCGATCGTACAAAAACGATAAACCCTTACACGTGAATGGCTCCAAAGGCTTTTTTGTGGGAACTGACCTCGACAAGTTTTCGATAATCGACGTCACTGAGGATACAATCGCCACGTAAAAGGCTATAATGGGGGCTTTGCATCAGCGCGATCGTAATCACCGGCCAGCGGCAACCGACATGGATTATAGAATACATTTGGAAGAGCTACCACTAATAGTGTATTTGCTATATTGAATATCATCAGATAAGCTTTGCATGTTGTGAAATATTTCCTATAATGGTCTAATTTACTAGCGGCTATATATAGATCACAACACTGGGGGCATGAGCTGTAAAGGTCCATCTGGCTAGCGATCCAACTCCTGCGAAATTCGGTGCGCGGGAGAGCCAAGAGTTTCTAGATCAAGTTCAAGCATGAAGAGTTCAAGGATAAAGTCAACGATAGCATAGACCTCATCCTCGCTCTGGCCTTGAGTTAAACCAAGAGGTCAAGAGCGAACGCATCACAAAATAAAAATACCGCTTCCAGGTTTCGTAGTCCGCCATAGCTTACATTCTAGTTTGTACAGAGCGCGTGGTTGCGGTTCTCAACTCAGCTAGATTGTAACGCCGAGTCGTCGAGGTCTATCGAGTCGCTGGGCAGTGCAACTTGAATCAATTATCACGCTCCATTATTACACGTTGAATCGCTGTTCGCATCGCCGGCAACAATCTTGCATAATATTCCCGCCGTACGTTAAGCTACTAAATTGGAGTAACGCCAACAGAACACTTTAATGTTCACAACAGATAATGCAATTGAATCAAATTGCTGTGGGCGTAACAATAACCACTCCGGACTTTTCATTAGCAATAACTTAACTCCGGCTACGAAACATAATTCGAAGAATCGTGATGCTTTCGCCGACCGTATCGCAGCGAATTTCCGAGTGAAAATGTTAGAGCACAATGCTGAGTCAATCAGAGCGCACAAGGGGATATTATCTTCTACACAAATAAATAAAATTAAAGTGTTTGTTTGTAATGTCAAAATAATCGCTTTTATACTCAATGCCATTGTAAAGTACCTAGTCATACGGTACTTATAACAAAAAAACATTAAGTCTATTTATTTTTGTTTGTCCGATTTCAGATTTCATTTATTTGTCCCTATTACAACTGTGTTTGTTAAAGTAGAAACTTCATATATAGCAACACATTACGGAAAAAAACTACCGCATCTAAACATACTGCCTTGTTATAACGATCAATACTTTGATAGTTACACACTTTTTTTTTAGAACAAAAGGACCATAATTTCTGTCCCGTTTGTTCAGGCTAATCTCCGAAACGGCAGAACCGATTTTGAAGGGACTTTCACTGGCAGATAGCTTTTGTAATGTGGAATAAATTAAGCTACTTTTATTTCAGAAAAAAAAAAGAGTTCCGCGCAAAAAAATAAAAACTCATGAAGTTCAATTGTCATAAAAAAATGTCTTCTAGGGGTGCACTGGCTTGCTGACATAGAAGCCGGTGCACCCTATAACGAAAGGAAATAAGAAAAGGTCTTGGTAAATTCCCATGGGATGACGGCAACGAAGTCCTGGGCGTTAGCTAGTCGCTCCCATAAAGAAGATCAGGTAACAATATCCATTAGCAATCAATCAGGTCCGGCAGACAGCAATCAAGGCCCACAGCAAATACGTCTTTCGCCTCGTCCAACGCCATATTATATGGCTGGGCGGAAAATATGGGACCTCACTTACGATAGGGAAGGTTGTCATTTACAATTACTAGGCCTTAGGAGTTGTAGTATTCGATCGTAGTGTGTTGGTATCATTTGTAAAGAGACCCGCGGCGATACAAATCCGTTCATTGGTCGCAAATAAGTGGTCGAGGTGGTTCTCCGCAGTAACGTAAACATGAATCAGTTTTTCATTAACTGTAGCTGGAAAACACATCGTGGATTTGAGATAGCAAAATTCGCCACAACGGCTACATGTAACTATGTAATAACATCAGTATAATTGAAATTCGATGTATCGATTTTTCATTATTGGTTTACTGTACGAACTGTGCTCGAAGAAATACAGCCAGTTAGAGAATAACACGGTGTATTTAAAGTCAAAGTCACAATTGATTTCTTAGATTTTATAATGATCATTTTGAGACGTCAAATCTATCGCCTGTTCAGAATCGCGACCTGCCACAGGGAGAAAGGCAATAAACTCGGACTGGTGAGTGTTTTAATGATCCATTCAATAGTAAGGTTAGTACAGATTTAAATAACATTTATGTGTACGTATATCATGAACATAAATACTTAATGCTGTCTTAAATATATTTATTACCTACTACTAAATAGGGAGTCTTCTAACATTGAAAATGAGAGATTCTAGAGGCCCCAGGTTCGATCCCCATGTATCCCAATATATTGTGCTTGGTTTGGTTGGTGGTAGGACTTTGTTTAAGTCCGTCTGGCTAGCTACCACCATCTTACCTAATTCTGTCACCATAATAACCATTCTAAAATGGTTGTTTGCCGGCATTCAGAGGTAAGATAGCCAGTTCCTCAGTTTGTTGAGGATTCCGGGTGAAGTGCGCCTCCACCTTCGGCCTTATCTCAACTTGTTACCAGGTAAGATGAAGGCCAGGTAAAAAAAAAAAATATGCCGGTCTCTCTTAAGAATCGACCCCACTCAGCCCACTGATCTGGCAACATCGGTGTTTTGTAGCTACAATTTACCAAAAACTGTAAAAAGAGTGGGTAACCCAGAGGAACTACCTTGGATCGAAACGCTGGTATATTAAACTAATATTAGCCTTCATATGAGCTGCCAGTTTTCCTGGGCCAGTGCGCCTGGGGGCCTATGTAACGGCGTAACAATAGTGATTAGCAATCAATCAAACGGACTCCACTGGTGGATCACGGGGTTAAATATTCAAAATTATCCCTTCAGGGACCATCGCTTTGAGATATCACGGCGATAACCCCGATTGAGGCACAATGTCAGGCGCTGATCGATTTGAGTGGGGGGGTGAACCCTGCACTGACGCCCCGCTGGGGTGTATGATACATTGTCCCTCATAGTTAGTAACTAATCCAACCCCAGCCCTTTACGTACCGGAAACTTTCACCGCCTCTGTGGTCTGATGGTTCGACTACCGGTGTCCGATCCAGAGGTCCCGGTTCGATCCCCAGGGGAGGTACAATACTGTGCATGGTTAGTTTGGTGGTAGGACTTTGTTTGGGTCCGCCCGGCTAGCTACCACCATCTTACCTAATTCTGTCGCCATAACAACAATTCCAATATTGTTGTGTTCCGCCATATAGAGGTAAGATAGCTAGTTCCTCAGACTCTTGAGAATTTCGGGTGAAGTGCGCTTCCACCTTCGGCTTTCTTTCCATGATAACTTGAAAATCAGGTGCGATGAAAGCCAAGCATTTCCCCGTCGTACAATAAAAAAGGGCACGACTTTCGGTTGTTGAAGTCGCATCAAGATGAAGCTCCAGGCCTTACAGGCCAACAGAACGGTTCATACTACGCCATTAAATTCGGTGACCGCTCAACAGTTACAGACCGCAAAGTTCAAGAGATTTAGCGATGAACACGGAGTTTGATCGCAATTGTGGCCGGCGAAAGTCAACGGCTGTGGTTAGCGGCACGCGTGGGGAACACGTACTGCCAATTGAAAATAGCGCGAGTTATTGCGGGAAATGCGGGGGAATCGCGCTGCAAAATGCGGGGGAATCGAGCTGCAATTGCTGCTGGCGGGCAAGCCACACAGTGCGCCGACCGAGGAGATAACGACGCTGCCGCACGGGCGGTGATCCACTACGTTTTGCGTCACGCCTTCCCATAAATCTTGACGTGCGAGCTCCGAGCGCTAATCATATTACGCGGATATGGGCTCGTAACTGAGGCCAACTATATTAATTTGACAAGTAATAAAATGGTATTAGTTGGACAGCAAAAAAATAAAGTTAGTCAGCAAGAACAATCGGCTAGTTATTTGAAGTTGTTTTGACGAGGCTTTACCCGTGGTCCCACTGCTATAACCCACTGGGGGCTAATGGGTATTTTTTTCCCCGTGGTCCCACTGCACTAGAGTGGGATCAAGGGTAATATCAATTAACCGTAGTCCCGCTCAAAATAGGATGGAATCATTGTTATCTATTTGCATTTTCTCTACGTCGTTTCTCTACGGGATGGCATAAGAGCCACTAAGGGATCTCAACAGATAAAAGGCAGTCTTTAAAAAGCTCTCGTCTTTTTATTATCTAACAGCGTTATTGCGACCACCAATCCACCTGCCAAGCATGGTAACTGTAAAACAAACCTTAAAATTTTGAGGAGGTCTCATTGTAATTTATTAATATTTAATGCGGTGTATCATTACTAATTTTGTAATCACAAGATTACGGATTAAAGTATACACAGATAAAGCTTATCTAATTATATTGTTTTGTTTAGAACTTTAGTAATTACAGAGATATGGCCGTTTGAAGTTTGACAACTTCGACGTCGACTTCGTCAACAAAGATTGGTCTAAGCCTGTGACCACGGGTAAAAATCGCGTTTAATCAAACTTACCCGGACCCTCTAAAACCGCAGATTATTTAAGAAAAGTTCAATATCTAGTGCAGTGGGACAACGGGGAAAACAAATTACCCATGAACCCCCCAGGGGGTTAAAGCAATGGGACCACGGGTAAAGCCTCGTTTTGACAGCATTAGTATACTTATTTATATACATGTACGCAAATGGGGATTTTAGGTGTTTATTTCGCACCCACGTATACACCTTGATTTTAAAATTAACTTTGTTTGCTTATTAAATACATTTTGGAGTTGACCACATCTCCTAATAATCTGACTATTTTGATCATTAATATAATTAATAAAATATAAATCAATAAAATAAATAAATATTCCAGGAAAATATTTAATACTAATTAATTATTAGTGACCGTTTAACTAGCTGGCTGTTTATGTAATTATAAGCAAATTTTACTTTGATATTATTATTAGCTGACCGTTTATATGATTAATTTGCCATCAAATGTCACGTCGCGGCTGGTGATACGCCTGCTGCCGTAATGATGAAGAGTAAACGATCACTTGTGTTAGGTACACGGGAGTTCGCGTACTGTCGGTTATTAACCCAAAGCGCTCATTATGCGCGTCCGGCGGTCACGCAGTGCGTATTGAGGTATATGGGATATTGCGACACGTACTGTAATATTGTATCTGTACTGTAAATAAACCGGGCAAGTGCGAGTCGGACACGCACACCGACGGTTCCGATACACAAAGGCAAGATATGATGTTTTTTTGCATTTCGTTCTGAAGCTTTCGAGTGGGTCCGACTCATGCTTTTTTAGTATTTATTGTAATACATCAAGGTTTGACCTGTATTTACAACATTGCTAGAAACGGTTATAATATCAAGTTTCTTGTGTCCTTCTTTCTACCCAGCCAAGCGCTTCCCCGTAATATACAAATTAACACTGTTTAAATTTCATCTTAATGGATCATGAGATGAAGCCCGCAGTCGACAGTGGAGGCTCAGTAATAGGGCACCCGTTCGGTACGGAACTCTAAAAATGTCTAAATGTCAAACATGCTGACTTCCCAAAAATGGGCGACGGGCGGCGGGCGCGTGGAATTTTAATCGATGTCATGCCTCGAATGAAGACGAATGAGAAAAAGCGATCCTTGTTCCTTGAAAATATATTGCGTTTGCGTGACGTATTCTTATAAAAGGAAACGATGTTTTAGGCGAAAGGAAAAAACGGGTATTCATCGCGTATTTTACCTACATTTATCGCGGCGTTTCAGCTGGGTTGCACTAGCCGTGGTCGCGGGCAGACTCGAGCTTCACTACCCTTTTCCAGTTATTTTTCTTAAACGATATATACCACTGACCAAACGGGATCATTGACCAAGTCATTACTGTCTGTCTGTCTGTCAGCGGTCTGCATCTAATTAACCGTAATAGTGAAATATTTGAAATTTTAACACAGTTGTATTCTTTATTTATTATTATATTTAAGATTTTTTGCCTTGAAATGGGGTTTGAAACCCGTAATTACCCGGTTCATTTGCACATTATAACCCTCCATATCGAAATGTTAAACTGTGCACGGATCTCTAACTGACTCGGTGGGACCAAGCGCTATCATCATGCATCGACGCATTCAAAAGATTGCTTGTCGAATTTTGATGTCAGGATTACTCGACTGATTTATGTGGACTGCTTTGTGTATTCCTTTATTTTTAGCTGCGGCAGCGAATGTCAAACGCCTGCACAATGACTCTCTCCACTTTTTAAGATCGAAATCGTGTTAATCTCAGTTTTTGTAAAACAAAATGAACGACTTTATATTGAGTTCAGGTGGACTAGTTTCGTTTTTCAAACCCATGAATGATGCATTTTTCGTTTTAACACATTCTCTGTAATAATAAAACTATTATGATAGTAGTTAGTTTGTACAAAAAAAACTAGACATTATTTTCACATAGCGCCATCTAGCCCTAAACTAAACAAAGCTTGTAATACTCATCTACTTTTTCGTAAATACATACTTATCATACAATACCTCTTTATTCATCACACAAATGTTTGTCCTGGGTGGGAAACGAACCCTAAACCTGCATCGCTGAAGGCAGCGGCTGCTATTAAATATGGCGGCCGATATAGGTATGGTGGTAGTACTTCCCCGAACGAGCCCTTTCACGAGGAGTTCCTACTCTTAAAAGCCGTGAGGCTTGTTGCAATGGTTTTTGGATTCTTAGTATATGATATGTGGTCATATACTTGATAGAAACGAAGGTAATTTGAGTGCATTTAAAATTCGCTTTCGAAATTATTGGAAATATAAGCATAAGTACATATAGGCAATGAGTTTCTGAATGTCAAATTTGATATTTTATAATTAAGACTGTACATTGTATTTTGATTATTTGTATTGTGTATTATTGTGTAGAGTAGATTTAATTTTATTTAATTTTACTTTGTGACAGTGAGTTCTGTTCTTTTTGTTTTTAAATAATAATTTTATGTAGATGTTTGTAAGCCTGACACGGCAGACTAACGAGACGGAAAATAAATTAAAGACCAACATATTGTACGATTGCAACCAATATCTACAAAAACTAAATTGATTTAATTTCATATAAGACATATACAACAGCCCATTAGTGTCCACTGCTGGACAGAGCCTCCTCCAAAGCTGGAGGGTTTTTGCCATTATCACCAAGCTTGGCAGGCGGATTAGTGATCTCAGTAAATGTGAAGATAACACATATAAAGAAGCCGCTGCCCTTCTTCTGGGGAGAGCCCTTAGTCGGCTTTTACGACATCCATGAGCTGAGTTGGAGGTGTTGATTCTTACCACCACGGCGTACGTGTATGTATCTTTATATGATACGAAGCAACAGTGGGCGCGGCACCCGTCTGCGTGGGAAGAAGCATGACAGACCTACAATTGAACTTTCATCCGATTGCGTATGATATAGGTGCGAACCGAGAACAATCAGACATTTAAAGAAATCGTCTTGCGAAAACAAACAAGCTCCATGTTAGAGTTTACTATTCAGACTATAGCATTGATACCATACTTTTTTATCAGAAAACACAATCACTACACATCGCTCTTGTTCATCATTATACATCAGTTACAATATTGTGCTTGGTTTGGTTTGTGGTAGGACTTTGTTACCACCATCTTACCTGATGGTCACCATTACAACGATTCTAAATTGTTGTGTGCCGGCATGTATAAGATAAGATAGCCAGTTACTCAGTTTGTAGATGATTCCGGGTGAAGTGCGCCTCCACCATCGGCCTTATCTCCACTTGTAACCAGGTGAAATGAAGACCTAGCGCTTCCCCGTCGTACAATAAAAAATAACATGATACTTATGGAAGTATAATAGTAAACAATATGGATTGTTTACTATTCAGACTATAGCATTGACACCATATTGTTTTTCTTAGAAACACAATCACTATAGATCTCTCTCTGTTCATCATTAGATATTATTATTTGGAGTCTAGTTGCTCGGCCCAGGTGGGGTAAAATATTGTGCTTGGTTTGGTTAGTAGTAGGACTTTGTTAAAGTTCACCTGGGTTGCTTCACAATCTTCCCAAAGTCGGTCGCCATAACATACTCGTAACAAAAATGATATATTGTTGTGTTCCGGCATTTAGAGGTAAAGAGATGGACTAAAGAGATGAAAGAGAGAACTGGCTATCTTACGTCTATATGCCGGAACACAAGACATTTGATTTGCTGTTACGGCGACGGAATTTGGTAAGATTGTCTTTTAGATGTAAGTTAGTACCTACCTACCTACCTATGCATAAGTTGTGTGTTCATGCGCTGTGTCGTTCTTGGTGCCAAATAAATATTTTTCTTTCTTTAAGATGGTGGTAGCTAGCCAGGCGGACTTAATAAAGTCCTATCACCAACCAAACCAAGCATAGTATTATGCGCCCCCTGGGGATCGAACCCGGGACCTCTGGATCTGAAATCGGTGGGTTGAACCACTAGACCACAGAGGCGGTTGTATTGTATTGACGACTAGTGGTGACGAAGCCTTTGCACATGGACAAACATTTCTAATAAATTGGCGACTATATCTTGGAATCTTCAGGTGCAGAGTGAATAGGCTCTTATTAGACAAGCTTGCTCCATCTTAGGCCACATCTTTACCTTTTTTTCAGGTGAGCTGGTGGTCATCGTGTTTAAAAAACTAACATAATATGTCTCGAAAAATACTTTCGACTTTGATAGCAAAGCACGACAAGAAGGTTTTACTGCGTGAAAAGCGAGAAGGGTATAACTATTTTACAAAACTGTCAGTTTGGAGAGTATCAACTTTGGAGATATCTCCGAGGAGCTCCGGCAATCGGCCCTCGCGAGGTGATATTGTGCTTAGTCACGCTACAGAACCAACGGCTTGTGCGGAGTATGTGTATGATTGATTCTCTGCTGTGTCGATCAGGCTTTACGGGTTACGGGTTCGTTGCAAAAACGAAGAAGGAAATTTATTTGCATTTATTAATAGAAGATTTTGGTGATAGTCCCTCGCTTGCTATATTCTATATTCAAAAGCAGAGTTAAAGAGCACTACCGCTCCATGTAGATTATGGTATATGTTTTTTGTTAGTAAAAGGTTTGTATTATATTACCATATCATGTATACATAATGTTAACAGTATAATCATATATATAATTATACATGTAGGTATGATGTACTTTATTGTATTACATTAGGTAAAGGTTATTAATTAATTTTGTTAACTTTTCCCTTCCTATTTAATCTTGCCTCTCTTTACCTTGGTTTGCTGGAAGAGAACGCTTTTCAGGGTTAAGCTCGCATTTGCCATACTTTTTCATTCTATTTTTGTCAATGCAAGTATAAAATCTAAATCAGAGTTCTGTAGATTGAACAGCTCCGACCACTTGGCACGGCACAAAATGGTTTAGCTCTTGATGTCTAAAATTAAGTTACATGATTTGAACATTTATTATCGTAATACAAAAACTAATCAAACGCGGCTAGTTAAATGAAAGCCGGTAAAAACACGCCTTGTTCTTACCGATCCAGTTTCAAAATAATTTAATGCCATAACTTCCTTATATTTTTTCTTACGAGCATCTAATGCTTAAAAAATTGATTGGCCTCCATATCCATACCTACTTATCTATAATTAATAAGAGTAATAAAAATCTGAATTCATTATAACTGATCAGGTATTAGTTAGTAGTCGTTAATTGATTTTTCATACATCAAGGAATTGGCCCAATCAGCCAATAACAAAGATTTATGAACGAAGGAAAGATAGGTCTTTGCCCCGCAAGGACACTCTAGCTAGGCTAGTAACCCCATACATTCCAATTGGCCTCTCTTCCTCTAGGGTAATTTCTAATCAGTTGTTTAAGTCCCTCGAACTGCAAGATCTACCAAAAATACAAATGTACTCATGGTAAAAATGAACTTCGACACGAGCAGTTTAGTCAGTTTTTTTTTGCAAAATGAAACGAAATCCTTGACATAAATGATAATAAATATCAGCATCAGTCCCAACTGGCTCACACTTGGCTCAGGCCCGTCTGAACTAGTATATTCCGGCTTCCCATTGCCGAGTTGACATGGCTCAAAGAATAAATACTTATAGTACTTATACTAAGGTATTAACGTTTTACTCAAAGTTTTATAATATGAGCGTGGTTGGACATGCGAGCAGAGGGAAGCCGAAAAAGAGATAAATGGAATGTGAAAGAGGACATGATCATGAAAGGCGCGGGTGCACAGTTGACGGCAGATAGGAGGGAGTGAAAGAGGAGAATATGTAGTGCCGACACCACCTTTGGGATAAGGGCAGGAAATTAATGAATAACAAAATGTAATACAGCGCTTTATTATGCGAATCATTTAATGAGAGCTGTGTGGTCAAATTGTTGTAGCTTTCCTGGAGGTCGTGCGTTCAATCAAATCCAGTCGTGCACCGATGAACTAGGAAACCGACACGTCCCTAGGATCAATAATCCAAATGTCATGTGTCACTGGGTGGTATACTGCTAAGCGATGGGCTGGCAACTAGAAACAACTCACGTATACTGCGACAAAGTAGTAATACTTCTGCAGGTGACGTTTTTCTGTACCTACCTGCTTTGTTCCTAAATAAACGTTTTATTATTATTATAATTATTATTATTGAATACTAGCTACTTACGAACCGTGGGCATGTGCCGAATGTAAGTTTGGACGTGCCTCTTACTACCCCCTAGTAGGTGATCAAATAAGATCCACGCTCTTTGTGATCAGAGGCGAATCCTCGAAGGGGAAAAGTCGTGAGTCTGTTTTATGACCAGATGTCTTGTTTACTATACCTACCGGATGTGAAATATCTCGAATGAATTTAAGCTTAAAATGACGGAATTGGTAATAACATGATAATTTATTGAGTTAATTAAACCACAGGTGGTTAAACATAAAACCATACACATTCGGAGAAACACAATCCAAAAGCCAAAGCCACAGCCAAATGGAGATACCATAAGATCAGGATATTAATAAAAGGTTATTTTTAAAATCTTTTAAAAAATGAGTACATAGCGATTTTTTTTTTCTTTAATATTCTTTTTTTTTAGAAACATGGCTCTTGATCTCGAGACATTCACAGACAAGGATAAGATCTATGATGGAGCGAGCCTATCTGCTTGGAATAATAGTATGATTGCCTATTAACTCTCTTCTTGAAGACATTAGGGTCGTAACCCAGCAGAAGTTCTTGCAGTGAGCATAATAAAATCTAGTTGAAGTTTAGATCTTATGGAATTTCACTACGTGATAGAATCCGGAATGTGGATATCCGTAGGAGAACCAAAGTTGCTGACATAGCTCTCAGAATTAGCAAGCTGAAGTGGCAGTGGACAGGCCACATAGCTCGCAAAACCGATAACCGCTGGGGAGCAAAGGTTCTCGCATGACGCCCACGATTAAACGCGAAACGGAGTTTGGGGAGTTCCCCCACTCGATGGACCGATGGAAGGCGATGGATGGAGGCGGCTCAGATCGCTATTTGTGGCGTCGATTGGGGGAGGCCTATGTTCAGCAGTGGACGTATGTGAGCTGAAATGATGATGATTATGATGGGTTCTTATGGGAGGGATTTCAACCAGGTAATCTTCATCAGTCACCAGTATTCAGCATAATAGCTAGAAGCTTGCAAAAATTTTAAATTCCATACTTGGGAAGGTGTTATCTACTATGTACTGGGAATGACTAGGAAGGATCTTACCCCGGGCAACGGGATCGCTGGCTTTTTCCACCGGTTACGGCTGAACGATAGCAACACTGGTGGTAGAACCTGTAACTGTCCACCTGGCTAGCGATCACCCGTCTGCCGAGACCTGGCGCTAAACGGTTTGCCGTCTGATGGTGCCCGGGAGCGCCGATGCTTTCTAGGCAAGCTCGCTTCATAGAAGACCTCATCCTTTAGTCTGGAGCTAGACAAGCCTAGAGGCCAAGAGCTATCCAATTTGCCATAATACAGTACCGATTTGATATTTTATACATCTGAACATTTTAAGCCATAAATCTGGTCGCGTGGACGCGAGGGTAGCCATTACTTCGCTCGCAAGCGCTCATAACATTTAGTTCCAGCACCGGTAACAAGCAATAAATCAAGTTCCGAAGCGAACAGCGATCGGTACGGAATCGCTACCGGCTTGTGGTTACACAACAATGTCTTCAAACTCACGACTTTTTCCCCATCGATGATTCACCTCTGATCTTATTTGATCACCTACCCCCTAGGTGGGGGGTAGGTGATCTCCTGCTCTCTTCAAAGTATGTGTAAATAGAATCAGGAACATACATTATAATCATCACAATGAACCTATTGCAGTCCATTACTGGATTGGTATATCGTGCCTCAAAGCGCGTAATGTCATTATATATTACTTGGCATAATGTGACCGAAGTAACATAGGATACAAGGCGAAAAATCTAGAATATCTGATCATCGTCGAACACGTAAAAGGTTGGCTGTCACGCGGCAGAATTCCACCCAGAGTGTCTGACCAGATGCTAATAGATACGGATAAAACATTTTACGCCGTGGTGCAGATGATATAAAATCGGAGTCGCTGGGGACAGGACGTCCATGCATGTAAAACGAGACCCACGTGATCACGATCTTCAGTTATGAAGTACCGAACTGCAAAGTACTTGGACATATATATTATCCCAAGTCCCCACTGAGCCGGGTCATCATTCAACATCCAGTTTGTAACAGCCTACTCCCGCAAGTCATTGCCCAATTCATCTTTATTTTTGTAATTTATGATTCTTCGCACCCCGTGCCCCTTCGTAACCGTGACCGTGATCGCCATGGAATAGCGGAGCTGCCAAGATCAAGGGGCGTATTTTATTTATATCTATCATGGGAGGTCATGGTTACAATCGTCACGATAAGCAGGCGGGTTGTTGATCGCAGGGCCATCATTGGCCGCATGATTTGCTTGGCTTAAGAGGGACTCCACCACCGTCAAGAGCTTAGTCAGTTACTGCAGGAATACAGCAACACGCGGCACAACGTGCTGAAGTTGACATTAGGAGCATCCCACATAATCACATAATTTAAAAACGACAGAAAAACTTCAAATGAGCTTCTAGCATCCAATTTTCCTATAACATAATTATTTTATTTTTATTTTTCTACAACTAGGAGACGGGACAAACAAGTAGCCCCCCATGTCAAGTGCATCTCTTGTGTATAACAATGCCTTACTGCGTAGGTCACATCCACAAGGAACCTAGCCTACACATATTGCGTCCGTCAACTTGAGGCATAATGGTGTTAAGCCTCGCGTGCCCGTCATTTCACCGGCAACCATACTAAAAATACCAAAAAGACCATCTCCAGCCTAATTTTTAAGTTACTTTAAATAAGGATATAGATGGAAGGATATGGAGTCTTGAATGAGGATCCGAAACTAACTTAAATGAGTACCTATATCTATCTCTATACAACTGCCCCAATTACTTGAATACATATAAGCTATATTGTTACCGACTAGAAATATAATGGCTAAATGTAATGGAAACCGTCTTCGTTTCTCAGAAGAAATACAGTCTGCAAGAAAAATAAAGATGACCTTACTATATTTTGCGTCATCGTGTCTGGAATAGGTCAAAGGAAGGGAAGCCTTGCGGAAATCCGTAAACCGGCTTAGAGATATAAGGTAGTTTGTAAGAAGATAATCTGTAAACGCTTTATTGTACACAAAGTGAATTTAAATAATACAAACTATAGACAACTCTATTATATAAGTACAATAGACAGCCGTTAGTGACAGTAAAATTTCTTGCAGGCAACAGCAGTAAAAGAAACATACTGTAAAAACATTACATAATAATTTGGCAGCGTACAAATTAGAGAAAAATATTAAACTTGTCAATTTGACTAGATATTTATTAAAATAATGAAATAAATGAAATAGCACGTTTTTACCTATACACTGTGTCACAAAATGTTTGTAACAGTCGATATATTTTTTGTGGACACTAAGGTATTCATACTTTTCATAATAATAATATCTTTCATGCAGACAAAACGATCTTTATGCGACCGCCTCTGTGGTTTAGTGGTTCAAGCCACCGATTTCAGATCCAGAGGTCCCGGGTTCGATCCCCATGGGGAATACAATATATTGTGCTTGGTTTGGTTGGTGGTAGGACATTTTTTAGGTCCGCCAATAATAACAATTCTAAAATTGTTGTGTTCCGGCATTCAGAGGTAAGATAGCCAGTTCCTCAGTTTGTTGAGAATTCCGGGTGAAGTGCGCCTCCACCTTCGGCCTTATCTCAACTTGTTACCAGGTGAGATGAAGGCCAAGTGCTTACCCGTAGTACAATAAAAAAAAAAGGTTTTTTTAAATAACTTCTGTCCTTATCACACTTAGGCGGGGTGGGCACAACGCGTTCTCGCTCTAAGTAACATGTTTTATAAACTGCAGTATTTGTAAAGGGTAAGCCGTTACCCGCTCTATCATTGATCTCGAAGCTTCGTTCGATGGCTAATATGTCGTAGATAAGGAGAAATGCGCGGAAATAGAGGTACAAATCATAAATCTTGTGCAACGTCAAATTTGTTATACAGAGCCATCGAAACTGATAACATAACAGAAACGGGTTGAGCACACGAAATATTTTTGTTTTACCTACACCTCATATTTTTTTTTATATATATACATAGGATACTTGTCATGCAACACTCAAACACTCATCAAATTCATCACATAAATGTTTATTCTGGAGAATCGAACCCACAACCTACGGCCCAGAAGACAGAACTTACAGAGCAACTGTGAGGCTTCTATAACAATTTTTTTAATGATACAATAGCACATATAGCACCTTGGTAACCACGCAGACATTAAACTAAATTAATTGTGGAAACACAGTGAGCTGGTGGAAGGCTTAGACAACATAATAAAGAACACCCTTTCCACGGTTTTGAATATTGAGTTGGATGACAGAGCATGGTCGCAGGCCTCATTGCCTATTCGATTGGGCGGCTTAGGTATACGCAAAATTTCTAGTGTTGCTTTGCCAGCGTTCTTGTCTTCCGTCTATAGTACACATTCTTTGGTTGAGAAAATTCTAACACCATCAATTTCGGCTGTTCCAGGCAATATACTCCAAATTTCTTATCTTGACGAGGCTCGAAATGCTTGGCATAGTGCTTGCCCTAATACCGATCCCCCAAAACACCTTTCGGCACAACGGCAGTGGGACGGGCCTCTGTGCGAGTTGACACGGAATTATCTATTACATACGTGCTCAACCTCCACAGATCGTGCTCGTCTCTTAGCTGTTTCAAAATGGGAATCAGGTCTTTGGCTGCAAGCACATCCATCCTACAATACCGGTACACTTATGGATCCTGTAACTTTCCGTATTGCCACTTGTCTTCGGTTGGGTGCAAGATGCTGCGCCTCTCACCAGTGCCGGTGCGGTGCGGCCGTAGATCAATTTGGTTTTCACGGACTTTCGTGCGCAAGGTCTGCGGGCAGGATTTCGCGCCACGCTAGTCTTAATGACATTATCCGTCGAGCGTTTACCAGTGTCAATGTGCCAGCCGTTCTTGACCCGAATGGTCTGTTACGTGATGATGGTAAGCGGCCCGACAGTATGACTCTTGTCCCTTGGGAAATGGGTAGGCCTTTGGTGTGGGACTCTACCTGCGTCGACACCCTAGCGCCATCTCATCTGCCTGGGACATCAGTTAGGGCTGGTGCGGCGGCTGATTCGGCCGAGGATCACAAAAGGCGCAAATATAGTGGTCTCGACAGAGCTTACCTATTTGAGCCTTTTGGGGTGGAGACCTTGGGTCCGTGGGGAGCCGGTGCCCTCCGGGTTTTCAAAAATATTGCGGGGCTTTTGATTGAGGCGACACGTGACCCAAGGGCTGGCTCTTATTTAGGCCAGCGAATTAGCATAGCTATTCAGCGTGGCAATGCAGCCAGTGTCTTGGGCACGCTTCCGTCTGGTACTGGTCTGGAACAGTTGAGTTACCTATAGGCCGTTTGTAACGGTCCTTAGGTAATCTGACTGATTCCTTTGTACTTAGTTAGTTTAATTTATTGAATAAATGTAACTTGTTAAAAAAAAAAAAAAAAAACTAAATTAATAGTTTTTGAAATTTGAAATTAATAGTTTTAAAAAATACCCGAAATGTATAGTTAAAATGGAACAAATCATTTATGTTTAATGATTTTTGTCACTGTGGTCATCTCTTGTCTCATCTGTGTCAAGAATTAGTGTTAAAGCCATCGTTTTATTGACATTTTTACGTTTTTTTTTGAGGTTTATAAGAATTATTGGCTTACAATTTGCAAAATTTATTGGAACAGTAACATGTTTCAATAATTTTCACAAACTGTTTACCAACACCTATTATATGGGTACTAGTGACATTAATTACTTAGTGTCACTTTTGCTTGTATAGAAGATTTTTTTTTATTGTACGACGGGTAAGCACTTGGCCTTCATCTCACCTGGTAACAAGTTGAGATAAAGCCGAAGGTGGAGACGCACTTCACCCGGAATCCTCAACAAACTGAGGAACTGGCTATCTTACCTCTGAATGCCGGAACACAACAATTTTAGAATTTTTTTTATATCGACAGAATTAGGTAAGATGGTGGTAGCTAGCCAGGCGGACTAAACAAAGTCCTACCACCAACCAAACCAAGCACAATATACTGTACTCCCCCTGGGGATCGAACCCGGGACCTCTGGATCTGAAATCAGTGGGTTGAACCACTAGACCACAGAGGCGGTTACTAGTTAAAAATGTAATGAAACAAGGAAATAAACACACTCGGTATTGTACATTTTATGGGAAGATATCAAGAATATAGGTACGCATTTTCAGACGCACAAAGACTTCCATGGAATAGGCAAACATAACATTTACCGTATTAAAGGATACAAACTAGAAAATATACAGAGATAATGCTGATACCGCGAGCTTACCATTACATTCGAAGCACGGGTGAAATCACTGCGACGCGAACCGGCGTGCAACCGAAAATGGGATCAAACGTCTTTGAAATAGGGTTCGGATTATCGTTATCGCACTGTAGGCATTGAACTGTTGCATAACACATTCGATATCAAGTTACGGGGTAAACGATACGACCTTCCGCACGCATCAGTGGACTTTCTCGCAACGTGTGGACTTAACGTGTTCATAACTTTGAATAGTTCAGACTAGTGATACGCCCAGGACTTTATTGCTGTCATTCCATAAGAATTTCTTAAAATGTTTGCTCAGTGCACCTCTAGGAAGCTACCCTGTTGTTTTACATTATCTAGAACCTTTGGTCAGTAAAACGGTTATAGGTTACGAGACGTCACAGTAAATTGAATACGACGCCCTATAGAGACATTATGTCGTAAAGTAAAAAAAAATACACCGTGAATCAAATGGAAGGGCTTAATTTCTAATATATAGATATTGACAGTTGCTGCACGCGGCTTTGCTTTCTAGCTTTCGATAAATGGGAATAATTTCTAAAATCACGCCTCAGATGCGAGCTTAACATATTTTCTCTACAAACCTAGGTTGGACTTATGGTACACATAGTAAAATTATAAAGAAATAAACAAAAAGTGTGTTATAATAATGACATAAGCTGAGAGTACCATACACGTGAAGGCAGTAACCGTATTACTGGATAAAACTACCGTTTAATGACTATGCCTTTGGGCTAATGTTGTTTATAACGATCCGCAATTAATTTAAATAAAAAGTAAGATCTAAAACTAATATTAGAATATTGAAAAATCACAATCTAAAAAGTATGTTGGGGTTTAAATTATATTAAGTACCTATTCATGTATAGTATAAGTTTGATAAGTTTTGTTTTGTAAATTGAAATATGTATTTATTTGCATTATATGCAACTTCCTACCATCGATATCAAACTAGTATATAAGAAAATATCCTAATCTATGAAACCGCCCATTATAGGTACTGTTTTAGCTTAAGTTTTTTAACGATTGTGATACCTATATTATTTTGATGTACGATTAAGAATTTTCATTCATTGCTCACACAGAATTGAATTTCTTACCCTAAAATTAAAAATGGCGTTCCGTTTATTTCCACCAAGCTTTGTAATGTCTTTGTTACTCTTATCATCTTAAGTCTACTTTAGATAAAATATTTCGTCCTAAATCAACAAGACGCCTAAATAATAGAGAGAACAATGTTCACCGAAACTTAACGATCGTTTAAACGACAGTTCATGTAATAGTGAATTTGGAGCCGAATCTCGATGGTTAATATTTTGGTCTTGGAAAATGAACAGGCAGCAATAAAATTGCTCGCATTGAATATTTTTACATCACTCTTTTCCTGTCCCTGGATATAACAGTTTTTTGTTTGCAAGTGACACTTGTCTTTTTTTATGGGTCGGATCTTGATCTAAAACATGCACAGGTCTATGATGGACCATCTAGTTCAGAAGGTGCCTATTCACTTTATTCTTAAAAAAATTAGAGTCGTAACGCAGCGGATACAGACGCTTTAAACCGATTCCATTTTTTTTCCGAGCGCATAATAAAGCATTTTAAAAGCGCTTAGTCTTACTAAGTGAAATATCAATCAGGTATCAACCATTAGCTGTGCGTTTGAGATTAATATTAAAGAACTGTAAAGGCGGAATAAGGTCATTAAGCTCCTCACACACTGTCTGACAACATAATCCATACTTTGGTATTATTGTCTTAATTAAGCTTCAGTGCACACCGGCCTAAGTCAACAAGTTTTATGATTGTTATATCAAGAGCCGTTTGTAGGCCGAACACGCAAGGCCTAAGGCGATTCAATTAAAACACCTCATTCGCACCTGTCATAATTTTAGAAAGTAGACTACATCAATCGTAATGAAGCAATTTCATGGTGCATTATAATTTAGCGACAAATGCGCTTTCATTGCAATAAAATGCTACGATTTAAGCTGTTCCTCGGCTTTAGGTACGCGTTTTACAGTTTTTGGTAAATTATAGTTTGTTTAACAAACACATCATTTAACCGCCTTACCTGTTGGTTGGCTCACCAGTATCAGACTCAGATATCCTAGGTTCAATCCCCAGTGGGGTGTACAAATTGCTCGGTTTGGTTTAAGGTAGGGTTCTTGTCCGTCTGGCTATCTACCACCATCCATTACCTACGTCTGTCATCATAACATCAGTTCTAATTACTGTGTTCCGTCATTTAGAGGTGAAATAGCTAGATCCTCAGTATTTTGAGGATTCCGGGTGAAGTTCGCTTCTACTTTCGGCCTTATCATAACTTGACACCAGGTATGATGAAGCGTGGACAAACAAATGAGAAATTACTTCTGTTTTTTAGATGTAGGCTAGGCTACAATTAATTTAATTTTGCTCGATTATGGAGCCAATGAGGATAATATATGCATATAATTTCAAAAACATTGGATTTATTAGCTACATGTAGTCTGTATTTAGTGGTCACTTTATTTTTAATGATGTGTTAACATTTTCCGTAAACCATATTGCGCGTACATAGCCCTGAGGAACCACTCTTACTTAGTATGTGGATTTTAAGGCTAATTGCATGCGAATTAGAATGTTTCATGTGAATACAAAAATTGTTATCCGTGGCGACTTGGGCTAAGTATGTACGGGGCCTCTCTCTGTCCTCTTGTGGATAGATTATACGAACACAGCGATCGCACACCCGCCTGCTAAGCGTGGTGATTATGGCAAACAACCCTGTGGTCTAGTGATTAGCCCACCGGTGTCAGATCCAGAGGTCCCGGGTTCGATTCCCAGGGGAGTACAACATTGTGATTGGTTTGTCCGCTTAGTTAGCTACCACCATCTAACCTTACTAAGCCTTTCGTCTATTGACAGAACAACAATTCTAACGGTTGTGTTCCAGCATTTAGAAGTAAGACAGTCGGTTCCCCGTCGCACAAAAATTAAAAAAATCTCCGTCTAGCACATTTAAGATGTGGCCCATATCCTGCAGCTGCAGTGGACTTTTCTGGCTGTGATGATGAATAGACACAAAACGAACGATCTCTTCTTAGTTCTGATTCTAGCATGGGCTCCTTATATTCTTCGAATTTAATTTCACAGTACCATCTAGCCCCAGATTAAGCAAAGCTTATATAGAAACTAGACAACGGATAAAATACTTACACCTTTTTTTTTACATAGATAAGCATGTCAGTTCAAAACAGAGCAAACGTCTGTCTATATTAACAAGCGAATGATGAAATTTGTCCCACAACCCACATTGCAGAAGGCAGAGACACTACCAACTGCGATGTGAAGCTAGCAACTCTAGCAGTACAAGCTACCACGTGCCCGTCTGCGATTCTTCGAGGTGTCCGCATAACACGCATAGCGTCTGCTTCGGCTGTCTCGCCTCACCTTTCCCGTTAAGACCGGGATGGCAAAGTATTTAAGCGATGTCTCCTACCGAGAACACATGGTTATGATTCCATGGATTTTATCCACTTACGACGGTCCCGGAGTACCGCTGATTTTCACTTTCCAGAACCAACGCCGTTTGTCCCCTCAATTCAAAATGGCCGATTTATTAAATCTTAATCGGAATTGGAATAGTTCAATCTAGTTCAATTTCACCGCGTCCGTGGTCTAGCGGTTCGACAACCGGTGTCTCAGATCAAAAGTCTATTCTTGGTTGATGGTAATCACTTGGTTTAGTCTGCGTACGACTATCATACTTAAGTCTGTTGGTATAGCCAACAATTCTATATTGTTGCTAAAATCAGATGAGATGAAGGCCAAGCAATTCCCTGTCGTCCAACAAAAAAAAGGGGTCATTGGTTTATTTATTTATTTATTTAGCATTTAGCTTCTAAAATGCGGTAAAATCGCCGATCACCGATGCTAAAAGTAGCGTGTGGGCTAACAAGGCCCTAAGGTGGCAAACAGGCATACGGCCAACCTGATGGTAAGTATTACCGTAGCCTGGGTGCCCCCTCATGTCACGTGTTTGAGAATCCATAGCTAACGTCCATGCGATAGCTATGGATTCTCAAACACGTGACACGAGAGGGCACCAAGACCACGGCAAAGTTTTATTCGGCAGATCTATAAAAGGCATGGATCCTTCTGCTACGTCTTCGGAACCCCACGTTGCCACGCAGCCGGTCACGTGCATTTGATCAGCCGCCCGGAGCCGATTTTATTCTATTTCTGTACTATTTTCGGCCACGTGATGAACAGTTTCCTACTGAGGGGCTGATGAAATTAGATTGAAAAAAATATTAGACAAATTGAAATTAGAAGATGTTGCCATACCATTTGACTAGAGATTTCTCAGTGGTAACAAACTGCACATCACACCAGCTGTAGTTGTTATAAATGTTTTACGTTAGTATTAAGTATTTAGGTTCATGCTGTACATATGTTATTTCAATTAATTGAAATTCTTTATACCTAAATATTAATATTTTATAATTTACTTTGTTTACTAAAAAAAAAATGCCATTAACTTACTAGATTAGGTACGAACTTACAAGTAAAAATATCAAATGGATGATCTACAAAATGAATATTTTATAGATAACCCAGTCGATCGTTGTCACCACCAAATTGTAACGTGGCCAGAATACTGGCGGCATTACATTGTTTTACTTAAATATTGAATGGTTATTGCCTTTGTATTTATTGCTGTGTTTCATTGTTAAATTGGAGCAGTATCTTAAATATTCATAGCCTGCGTAATCGTGTTCCCTTATTTATTTTTACTTGCATGACGGTGAAACGGTCTCGGCCTTCATCTCACCTGGTTTCAAGTTAAGATAACCGAACCAGAACAAAACAATTTTAAAATAGTTGTTATGGCGACAAACTTAGATAAGATTGTAGTAGCTAGCCAGGCTGACTAAGTCCTACCACCAACCAAACCAACCACATAATTGTCACCCTGGGGAACGACCACTACACCACAGGCAGTAAATAAACAAACATTCCTTAGTTTGTTTATTAGTTATGGCGTTGCGTAAAGTGTCTAGTTACATTAATTTATTTCCCATTGAACGATTGTCCTATTTAAGTACGCACTACTTTTACTTTTTTTAGGGTTAGTGGTTTTGACAAGCCTCATAGCTCAGTTGGTAGTAACTCTGCCTTCTGCGCTGTAGGTTGTGGGTTCGATTCCCACTCAGGACAAACATTTACGTGATTAATATAGATGTTTGTTCTGTGTTTGGGTGTTGTATCATCATATAGTACGTATGTATTTACAAAAAGTATTTAAGTATTTTGTCCGTAATCTAGTTCCCATATTAAAAGCTATGCTCAGTTTGGGGCTAGATGGCGCTGTGTAAAATTAATGTCCTGTAATATTATTAGTGTACCTTGGCCTTCATCTCATCGGATTTTTCATGTTATGATAAGGCCGAAGATGGAAGCGCACTACACCCTAAAATAACCTTCGCCAGACTAACGTAGTATCCCTCCTCAATCCCTTCCGGGTTCGACCCCTAGCACATATCTTTATTATACTCGTAGGTAGCTGGTGTTCACCGGATGAAATAAAGGTCTCACTTCACAGTTGGCGGCGTTTTTAACACTCAGAAGTTTTTTCATATTCATTTAATCATTGTAAAACACATGTAAATAAGATCTTATCATACAGGTAATGTGCAATGTGTTCTACCCTATTGGGTGTACAATATTCAAAATTAATACCTACTTACTAACAAAACATTTTTGAAATCCGATCTTAATTTAAAGTAATATAGACCAGGGTAGAAGCCTTTAAAAATAATGAAAAGTGAAAGAAAATTATAGTAGGATGAAACCCATTAGAAAAGGAGGGAATTATTATAAAAATGAAAGGAAACATAATTTACGGGCGATCTGAGGTCGGGAAGGGGATGGGGGTGAGTTTTTAAGGGTAAAAAACGGTTTTTCCCGATTTCCGTCAAAACTAAAAGTCCTATCGAAAAAAGTCAAATGGCAAAGTTGTAGATAATGAAAAGATCTAAAACTTTTCTATTGACACTTTTTTCACATAACCTCAAAATTTATGTGAAAAATTCAAAAAACCAAGTTTTTGGTTTTTTATTTTTATCTTTTACAAAAAATCTTTTTTCTTAACGAAATTTTGTGAAAACTTACCTTTTTATGTCCCAAATACGCTGTAATTTATTTGATTAAAAATATTTATTTTTTCACCTTATTTTGAATTAATATCGAAAAAACACCCTAATTTTCAATCGAAAATTCACCCGTCAAAATATCAGCTTTTTTCAAAAAGTTGGTATGGTTTCTGTTCGTTGAAATCTCTACTTTTCGATGGTGAAAAAAAAAGTATATGTTACTATGGTAAATCTTCTCAGAAAATGCAAAAATTAAAAAAAAACTTGAATTCGAAAAATTCCCTTTTAAAAAAAATTCCCGTCCCTTTTAATTAAATGACACTCGATATCGTTTTGAAAATGCTCTTTCAATTTATTTTTAATAGTTGTGTAGTCTGGAAGATCTCCTGAAAATCCCTCTTTTATTTCATTTACAGAAAATTGACATTCTGTTTCGTTGTCAACGATATAATTAATAAGATAATTAATAAAATTCTTAGTGTTTTCACATGCTGAGCGACCCCTTTTTCTTTCTGTTCTTTTGTTATAAAAATTAGCCATACAAGCAGTATGATAATGCGCTTTTACTGCGACTAAATCAGGCACATTTTGCAAACGAGCTGAAATCTTTTTATCAAAATCATTTAATGTGTTCTGTTTTTGAATATACTGTAATATATTATCTCTTGTATCGTTGCTTTGAACACATGAATTTTTTTCTTTTGAGATATTACCGAAAAATCCACCACAGATAAAGCAATGAGATTCAAAATTAAATCCAAGAGCATCTTTAATTACTTCTTTTCCTTCCTTTGCTTTTTTTTGTCTTAAACTACAAAATGTAGCTATTGCGGTCTCGTCATTATATTGACTTTGACAACTTCGATGAATAAAAGCTGATGTTAAAGTCTCAAATTTTTTGTATTTACTGTCGATTCTTTTTTTGCTGGATACCACTAAACGATTCAAAGCTGCTTTTTTTATTGCATACACTTGCTTATCATCTGCCTTATTGCAAATGATACAAACAGATTCATCCATACTGATAATCTGAAAAGACAAAATCGAATTAATAATGTCTTCCCTATTTAATCGTGAATAAACTCTCATGAAAAAAAAAATATTAAAGAAATAAATGTCAAAATGTATGAATAATATATTATAAATCTATAAAAAATGTATCTGTATAAATGTATGTAAAAAATGTAACTTTCTCCAAATATTGTAGATGTCTTATTAAATATTAATTTAATTAACTTATTTGTTTCTTGATTATAGTAGTATATTTTTATTTGCAATTTTTTTGCTATCAACGTCACATGAAATCTAACGTTTTTCGAGTAATCAAAGTGTAAATTTTAATAAATAGCTCAAAATTATTTATAATAATTAAAAAAAAAAATTCGAATTCAAGTTTTTTTTTAATTTTTGCATTTTCTGAGAAGATTTACCATAGTAACATATATATTTTTTTTCACCATCGAAAAGTAGAGATTTCAACGAACAGAAACCATACCAACTTTTTGAAAAAAGCTGATATTTTGACGGGTGAATTTTCGATTGAAAATTAGGGTGTTTTTTCGATATTAATTCAAAATAAGGTGAAAAAATAAATATTTTTAATCAAATAAATTACAGCGTATTTGGGACATAAAAAGGTAAGTTTTCACAAAATTTCGTTAAGAAAAAAGATTTTTTGTAAAAGATAAAAATAAAAAACCAAAAACTTGGTTTTTTGAATTTTTCACATAAATTTTGAGGTTATGTGAAAAAAGTGTCAATAGAAAAGTTTTAGATCTTTTCATTATCTACAACTTTGCCATTTGACTTTTTTCGATAGGACTTTTAGTTTTGACGGAAATCGGGAAAAACCGTTTTTTACCCTTAAAAACTCACCCCCATCCCCTTCCCGACCTCAGATCGACCGTAAATTATTTTTCCTTTCATTTTTATAATAATTCCCTCCTTTTCTAATGGGTTTCATCCTACTATGATTTTTTTTGGTTTTAAAAATTATCGACCCTGGACTAATAGTCGTACAATAAAAAAAAAAATATTTAAGTTAAGCATATCATAAGTATAATAAATAATATAAGTTAATTATTTCTTGCAGTCAAAAAATTTTGTCACTGAATAAAATGTCGCACTTTCTTATGTCAATCGGTAACTTGTTATAGATTTTCGAGCTCATAACAAAAACGCTATTACTGTAATAGTGCTGTAGTAACATTTGATATTGAGTGTAATTTATCACATCGGCGTAAACAAGTTTGGGCCCGTATCCGTAATAAATTCTAAATGAACCGATATGAAACCCAAGCGTAGATTAGTGGCAGATTAACTGGAAACATGAATAATGCAAGAGATCGAATAATATATGCTTACATTTGGTACATGAGCTAGGCTTATGCTGAGTGGACGGCAGGAAGCGCAGTGCAAGGATGTTAATCCTGTAGAACTGCTAATGACACACAAAACTAATCTGGGGCAAAAATTTAATTGACGGATTGACTTGAAAGTTGCTATAAATAAATACTAAGCTTAGTAAATGTTTACAGATTTGTTCTACGGGTTTTTGATAATCATCGTTTTATAGGCTTTAAAGAAACCAACCTAATATGAGCTCACGTACAAAGAGTTTATAGCAGGATTTTTACGGACACAAAAATGCACTTGGCCTTCGCCTGAATTTGTTGTTTGCGCTTCTGCATCTTTGACAATTCAAAGTTACCTATGCGCTTCTTAGCGACATCTTAGCGCTAAATATTTTGCTAATCTATCTCTTATTTTGAAATGTAATTTAATCTCTTATCAATTGAATACATTTTGAGCAACGTTTACAAGTAAGGGGGTACATGTTTAACACAGTTAAGGACAGGGCTTTATCTTGGTAAAACATGAAAGCCGATCTCAAATCAAATAAGGAAGACGATAATGTAACCTCGGTTTTATGATGCGCGTTGTATCTTACGACGAGGAAGATCACTTATGCGCGGTTTCATAAACCTCTTTACCCTTATCTCCTTCCACACGTCACACTATATTTTTCGTGATAATAATATTCCATTTTCACATACGATAACGGTCTTTACCAGGAAGCTCTGTAAGATATGCCTCGATCCAACACTGAATATAAAGTGAGCGACAGTTATGTCAACGACGTGTCCTAATAAGGGAGTTTCTTTATTACGTATTGTGTTACCTTGTTGCAAAGGTGTCCGATAATGCGTAGGCGCAATTGGCTATTGTACGGAATGGTAATCCCTCGGAAGTCATGAAAGGTATGTACGTTGTTGGACGTATAATAGCTGATGGGGCATTTGATTGTGAATATAAATACAAATACTCGAGTTTTCAGGAGTTCAACCTCTCAGTGGTCCTCAATCCTGGACCTGCTAAGATCCGCCTAGCAAACGAACACCTGCTGAAGTCCAGCATGAGCATACCCAGAGACAGCGCCCTCTGGGTATGCTCATCCTAGCCTGTGCAAGTCCCTGTGCAAGTTTAGTCAAGAGCCTGACATGATGACATGTCAAAGATGGAATTGAGCTTTGCTTTCGAATTCAGGAACTGGTAAAGTAAATCGGTGGCATTTCGCAGAGGGCATGATCTGAGTTGGAAACCGAATCAATCGAGTTGTGAGAGCAGCTGTGCAACTTTCTCGATCTGGTAACGATGGACACGACCGGTGTGACTACATCTACGTGGTCGGTCGCCGGCTTAAAATGTAAGCGACCATAATCAATGTCAATAACACAAATTGAATTTAGCTACTGGATTAGGTGGGCTGGCGGAGTGACACATAACATGGACAAAGTTCGAACGAATACATCAGAGGCTTTATCGAAAATATTACGGAATCTAGACTCCGCTGGTATGGACATGTGCTGAGACGAGACGACCACTATGCCATAACTAAAGCCCTAAATATCCCCAATAAACCCAGAGGCAGAGGAAGACCCCCAGTCACGTGGTGGTCCAAAGTCCAAAAGGATTTAGTCAAACTAAATCAATTTAGAAAGTATCCTGCAGAACTATTTCGCGTCTGGACTACCCCATCCAAAACAAATAGATGATAATACTGATAAGGTCTGAATATTCATTTTAATCTTGATATATAATGTGTTATTTTACTTAATTTAATAAGAACCTATTACTTATCTACTTGTAATGTGGATTTTTAGTCTCATAATAAATGAGATAAGTAATAAAATAATAAACGATTAGCAAATGTTAATGACACAAATTCACAACCCGCAACAGGACTCGAACCCAATAAACGATTTGGCTTTTGGAGGTGAAGGAGAAATTGGGCACAGACCTAGTTATGATTTTTATTTAATTTAACCTACGCATTATATGCATTTGTAGCTTTTAATTTAACCTACTGCCCAATGAAGGACAGTTGCAGGATCGAAAGAGATGTCTTTTTACTCTGATGCAATTGTGCAAGAAACAGCGCCCAGTAATTACCTGTTTCAGAGGTTTGTTATAGACGATCATACGATAACTTTGACCTTATTCCTCCTTCTCCTTTCCACCACCGAACTAGCAGACGTAATGCAGGTTACAATCGGTATATTGTAGATGTTCCATAATGCCAACCACATAGATCTATCATTAGAACTAGTAAGAATAAAACTCATTGCCCTCGTCGATTTTTCTGCACCAGTTCAATCATGGCGTATTTAAGTCCAGAGTGAATAGGTTATTTGTCGACAAGTGGGCGAGTGGTGTAGGAAACAAGTAATAAGTAGGTGATTTTCGTTTTTATGGTGGCCACATTATGTCAGCCATCTATCTTGTAAACAATACAGTCACGCATATACAAGTTATTCAAGTAAGTCATAGTTGGGGTGATAAACTGTTTACTTACTATCGCTGCAATCAACCAGGTGGTCAAACTCTTGGCTGTCACGAATAAAAAAACCGCTCAAGTTTATTAACTGCAGGCTGGTGCAAGAACATCGGGAAACGCAACACCATATCGGCTTTCTCCAGACAGCTCATACAGCTGTATCGGCCCGACGCGACGAGTCACCGGTAGAAAACCGACGCGGCGCGGAGAAAATTATGAAATCATGCACACCCACGTTTATTATTAGAAAGATCTAGTGCTGTGAAATTTAGAAATTGTAGCCCAAGGCAAGAGTGCACTCAAAAGATTCAGATAAATTCCTTGGAACATTATCTGGCGGCACTTACTGAATATTTTCATGCATTTACTTTATATTCATATATACCTAAAACGTGTTCTTGTTTTGTATTTTAATATGGTCTCATTTTTTGTTTCTTTTGTCTTTATCCCACGCTAGGTGGGGTCGGCACAAATGTTTTCTTCCACTCACTCCTATCAACCGTCAATTCTGCATCCTTGCCTCCTCTCATACAATCCATCTTATCTTTTTTTTTAAACGCCTTTGTGGTCTAGTGGTTCGCCCATCGTTATCAGATCCAGAGGTCCCTCGTTCAATCCCCAGGGGATACAATATTGTACTTGGATTGATTGGTGGCAAGACTTTGTTTAAGTCCCCCTGGCTAGCTACCACTATCTTACCTAATTCTGTTGTGTTCCGGCATTTAAAGGTATATATATAATAGATAGCCAGTTCCTTAGTTTATCGAGAGTTCCGGGTGAAGTGCGCTTCCACCTTTGGCCTTACCATAACTTGAAAATCAGGTAAGATAAAAGGCCAAGCACATCCCCGTCTTACAATAAAAAAAAACTTTTACTCGCATGTCCAACCACACTCATATTCATAACCTTTCTGGACAAATGGCTATAATCTCTCCCTACATACACATACCATGTTAACCTAGCACCCCTCGTCTTTTTTACAACTGGCGCCACTTTCAAACTTCGCCTTATGTATGATATATGTATTACTTGCTATAAGCATGATATATGTATATCACGCTTCAATGACAGTGAACCATAGATAGACGTTACTTAGCAGTATCGAATCATTTGGCTATCAATTTTCACGATTATATAAAGGTCTAACGAAATCGTGATTATAGCGCTGTAAAATCGCATGAATTCATCTGATTATTATTAGCAATATACTCGATGTTAAGTACCTACGTTTTGATTATATGATTGAAGTTACTTATATTCTTCGACTTCAAATATTACAGGACATTAATTTCACACAGCCCCAAACTAAGCAAAACTAGTATTTTAGGAACTAGATATGGTTACAATAAATAATACTTTTTTTCCTAGTAAATAGTTATCATACAATATCTATCTGAATACCACAGATTTTTTCTTTTTTTTTCTTTAGTTTTTATGTAGTATATTGTTGTTTTTGTTTAGTTTTGCCATTTTATCCACTTATTTTCTTACATGTACTACTCGTACTACTTAATAGTGGTTTTTTTTTTATAACGAATTTTTTTAACGTGCCCTTATCATAAATTGTATTTGAAAAATTAAAATAAAACACCCAAATACAGAAAACTATAAGAACATTCATCACACAAATGTTTGCCCCGAGTGGCAATCGAAACCCATACACATATATAGCCCTGAGCAGAAGGCAGAGTTACTACCATCTGAGTTGAGAGGCTTGTTATGAAAAGCAGCACACTCAATGGTAATTAGAATCAAATTATTTCAGTTGAATGTACTATTAATGTAAAACAAGAAAATATTATGTTTGAAATTTGCATTCAGATTTTTATTCAAATCATACACAAACTTCTATGCAAATGATTTCTAGACAATGAATACCCACGCAAGGATTATGAGCAGCTCTTTATACTTAGCACCGATTTGATAAATCGAACGGTTATTGATGTTATGATGAACTATCATTATAATAAACCGGCCAATTGCAAATCAGACACGCACACCGAGGGTTCCCATCCACTTTTTAAGGCAAACAAATGCTGCCTTTAAAATTTCGTCCTGGAACATTCGTGTGGGTCCAACTCACACGAATGTTCCAGATTTTAGTTCTCGTTGTTGTACATCAAGATAGGTCCTATTATCACACCAGGTTTGAACTATTTAGACATAACTGCTACAACAGAGTTTTAATAAAAATCGTTTAAAAAGTACGGCACCTTTCATTTAAAGGTTATTATGTGTTGTTATACGCGTATTTAAATTAAATAAATACCCAATCTGAAAAAAAAAGAAGAAAGAAAGAAAAAAAAAAAACTTATTTGGCACAATAATAGGTACATTAATATTTGGTAATTAGCTGTATAAAAGTTAAGTAGTGTCACGAGGAACAGCAAGCTGACAGAAAGACGGGCGAACGGACAAATAATGTTTAGTAATAACCGAAGGGCGCCAATTGGCGCCCTTCGGTTACGAAACCCTAAAAAAACTAGATCTACACAATAGTTAACAACTCTGAATAATAAATCACAATCATTGTACAACATTTTATGGATTAAGTCGGCGACGACAGAACATTAATGGTAAAAGGAGAATAACTCTCTTTACATCCATGCGCGATGGAGGAGATGATTTGTTATTAAAACCGGATCGCATGGACTTGCAGGCGGTGACATTGAAATTAAATAATAGAACTGAAACAACCAATTGAAAAAAAAAACTACAGATTATTGAAGACTAGATAAGGCTGTGTGGCCAAGTGGGTGTGGGCCCGCCTTCCGATCCAGATGTGGGTTCAAATCTAGTGCAATAATGGACGTTTTTTTTTTATTGTACGCCGGGTAAGCACTTGGCCTTTATCTCACCTGGTTACAAGTTGAGATAAGGCCGAAGGCGGAGGCGCACTTAACCCGGAATCCTCAACAAACTGAGGATCTGGCTATCTTACCTCTAAATGCCGGAACACAACAATTTTAGAATTGTTATTATGGCGACAGAATTAGGTAAGATGGTGATAGCTAGCCAATTCAGTTGTAACCAGATGAGATGAAGGCCAACTGCTTAACCGTCGTGCTATAATAAGTAAAAATGTCTGCTACCTTTTTTGTACACTAGGTACCTTACAGACAGTAAAGCTGCCCTGGCGGTCGCGGCTTAAGAATCGACCCCTCCAGTTGACTTTTACGACAGAAGCACATAAAAGTCGACTGAGGGATCTCACCAGAAAAAGAGCAGCAGCTTCCTTCTATTTATTATCAACACATATACTGCGATAACCAATCCGCCTACCAAGCGTGGTGATTATGGCAACACCATCCAGCTTTGGAGGTTCCTCTGTCTAGTAGTGCACAAAAATGGGCTGTTGATGTATAGACAGTCAATTAGATCTTTAAAACAAGGCCATAAAAAACTAGTGATGGCGAAAATACGAGTTTCACTTCTACAGGTTTTCATTTAAACCTTTTTACGGTTGCATTAGCTCTGAATACTTCATCAGATGACTGAGCGAAATAGTTAATAAACGACCAAGCGAGCGCAGCGTTGCATAATCAAACACAATGCACTTGCAGATCATTTGAGTAGCTGTGCGAATGCTTCTCAATCTTGATTCACATTTAGTCAGCATCTATGTAATAATACGCTACGAGAGAACTTCGGACCCTCTTTCGGAGGCGTGTGAGATTTGGCATAGGTACTCAAAGTTTAGTCGGAGTAGGAGTGCAGAAAGCTGTTTTTTACATCATTTTTTAACGGTAAAATTTAAAACCGCTGTCTTCTAGAATAAGTTTAACCGCCTCTTTGGTCTAGTGATTCGTCCATGGGTGTCAGATGACAAATGTCCCGAGTTCGATCCCCAGGGGAGTACAACATTTTGCTTGGTTTTGGTTGGCGGTAGGAGTTCCAAGTCCGCCTGGCTAGCTACCACTATCTTGACTAAGGCTGTCGCTATAACAACAATTATAAATTATTGTGTTCCGTCATTTAGAGGTAATATAGCCATGCCGGGGGATGTTGAAGTGCGCTTCCACCATCCGCCTTATAAATATTACAGGACAGGACATCAATTTTACACAGCGCCATCTAGCCCCAAGCTAAGCATAGCTTGTAATATGGGAACTAAGATTACGGATAGAATACTTAAATACTGTTTGTAAATACATACATACTATATGATACAATACCCAAACACAGAACAAACATCTACATTCATCACAGAAATGTTTGTCCTGGGTGGGAATCGAACCCACAGCCTACAGCGCAGAAGGCAGAGTTACTACCAACTGAGCTATGAGGCTTGTCATAATTACTTAAAACCAGGTGAGACGAAGGCTCCCCGTCGCATAAATAATTACAATGTTTACTGAACTCTGATTAATTATTGTTTACCTGGCAACTGGTTTTCAACCCGTGGATAAAGTTGTGGGTCATATAATTATTTACCTACTTAGTTCTATACTAGTTTGAAATACACAATGTATGACTGTTTTTTTTGTCCCAAATAAATAAAATAAAATAATATGGTTAATTTATTAGTATCCACTTTTTACCGTCGTTTACTTTTGGAATATTGTGAAACTATTATTTATTAACGATGGAATTTTTGTGTATTTTAGTTATAGTTTTATTTTAATAAGCGCTAAAAGCTTGGCGAATTTGGCTACACGTAAAATATATCCCAGAAGGATAAGGCGATAAGATTACAAACCATTAGTTTCGAACAGCACCATCTAGCCCCAAACTAAGCAAAGCTTGTATTTAGGGAACTAGATCACGGAAATAATACTTATGCCGTTTTTTTTGTCAATACATACTTCTCATATGATACAACACCCAGACACAGAACAAACATCTATGTTAAAATTTTGCACTTGGTCACAACATTTACAAGTGTTATTATGACACAAAAGTTCACAACCCACGACTGGACTCGAACCCGCATCTGTTCCTACAGACGGAAACGCTCTAACCACCTGAGTCCCGAGTAAGTACATTTGTAAACATCAATATTCATCACACAAATGTTTGTCCTGGGTGGGAATCGAACACACAACCTATAGCTCCGAAGGCAGAGCTATATCCCAACTGAGCTGTGAGACTTTTATTTATGATTGTAACAAAATATCTGCACACGTGGATGCAAATGTGATTCAATTTATATTGTCACGTTCCCCATATTCTGTGTGAACTAAACTGCGAATAAAATGCAGCCCTTCGATAAATCATCACGACTTAAACATTAATCGCGCAAGGACACGCGATTAAACACCTACCGATACAAATCATCGTTCATAATATGTAAGAAAACGTTATTTATTTAACCACACTTTCAACATTACAACAGGTTTAACCTTGTAACAAAACAAAAACACTCATTTGATAGATTGTTCTGAGAGGTTTAACAAGTACGAGTTGTATTTGCAACAGTTTATTTATATTAAACGGCAGCACTTAATATTTTGAACCGCCTCTGTGGTCCGGGTTCGATCCCCAGGTGAGTACAATAATGTGCTTGGTTTGGTTGGTGGTTGGACTTTGTTGAAGTTCGCCTGGCTAGCTACCACCGTCTTACCTGATTCTGTCGCGATAACGACAATTCTAAAAATTGTTGTGTTCCGGCATTTAGAGGTAAGATAGCCAGTTCCTCAGTTAGTTGAGGATTCCGAGTGAAGTGCGCCTCCACCTTCGACCTTATCTCAACTTGTAACCAGGTAAGATGAAGGCCAAGCGCTTTCCCGTCGTACAAAAAAAAAATCATAACTAAACTGGCTATCTTACCTCTAAATGCCGGAACAATTTAGAATTGTTGTTACGCCATCAGACTTAGGCAAGATAGAGCCAGGCGGACTAAAGCAACGTACCATCAACCAAACCAAGCACATAATTGTACTCCTGGGGATCGGAGCCCTGGACCTTTAGGATCTGACACTAGACCACAGAGGCGCTAGGCGGTTTAAAATGAAATCAGAAATCACGTCCAATTAATTGGTAGCCAACGGATAAGGCATAAAATAAATTGGTGCCGATGGTTGCTCGGCCGTCCCCCGATCGTCGACCGAAGCATTCAGAGGATAAGCTGTGTAAATTTAGAATACCCCGTGTCTGCAGTTTGATGAATACAATATTATATTCAGCGTCACCGATATCAAGCAAGCAATGTTATACCACCAGAGGTCAATAGCACCATATCGCAAACATTGCACGTTTCCGAGACAATCGAAATTATTTTGGCAAGATATTTGCACTTCACGCCCCCAAACAACTTGCGTAAATATGGCTATGTTTGCAGTATGACTTGGTGAAACTTGATCACATATTTTAAAAAGTATGCTCTGGCTTAGCAATAAGTAGCTTAGTGAACATTTGCCGGCTTTCAGAAGTCTTACTACCATAATAAATGTGAAAGTTTGTTAGGATGTGAAGATTTTGTTACTCTTTTGCGTTGATAACTTTTGAACGGATTTCGATGAAACTTTACAGTAAAATAGCAAATAGGTATATCTGTGTGCCACATTGAGGATTCCGGGTGAAGATTTCAACTGCCTCTGTGGTCTACCTACCGATTTCAGATCCAGAGGTCCCGGGTTCGATCCCAGGGGGAGTACAATATTGTGTTTGGATTGGTTGGTGGTATGACTTTGGTTAAGTCCGTCTGGCTAGCTACCACCATCTTACCTAATTCTGTCGCCATAACAACAAATCTGAAAATTGTTGTGTTCCGGCATTTAGAGGTAAGATAGCCGGATCCTCACTTAGTTGAGGAATCCGGTGCAGTGCGCCTCCACCATCGGCCTTATCTCAACTTGTAACCAGGTGAGATGAAGGCCAAGCTCTTCCCGTCGTACAATAAAAAAAAAGAAGTGCGCTTCCACCTTCGGCACGGCCTTATCGTTACTTGAAAATCAGGTGAGATGAAAGCCAAGCAGTTCCCCGTCGTACAATAAAATAACAGATAGGCTATTTATAAAGATATATTGTGATTCGGCCATACTATAACGATAAGTGTCAAGTGATATATTGAATATTGATATAGAAATATCGTGACGCGCGCTGCCACAACCCTTACAGTTACATGAATATAATGTATCGTGGGATTGTTTTTCTGAAACAGTTCGAAATAAAGGTCCACCACAGCATATTTCCGCATTCTTTGTGAAGGCCATTATTGTCAAAATTGTGAGCCATAAATAAATTTACACTGGATACTGTATCATTTATATTTTAAATTAATAATATAAAGTATTAAATTAATTCCCATCAAATGAAATACTTTTAACGTTTTTGTTTTAAACTACGTAATTTGGACAAACAGTTGAACAGCCTTTGGTTTTTTTTGTACCACGGGGAAGCTCTTCAACTGTTTATGTAAAGTTTAAATACAGAGGCGGATAAATAAAGGAATGATATAGTTAGAAGTCTGAGGACATCACTACTTTTAATCAACATACTACTCTATCGAAGCCGCAGGCGGAAGCTAGTTTTCAATAAGCCGATCTGATTAAGCCGAGCATAATATTCATCCGGCGCAGCTCTTTGCGGCTGACGGCAGCACGCTATATATCTGCTCGGCTAGTAGTGAAAGCTTCGTGAAACTTCCGAACGGAAGCCAGCTTTCTACCCCGCCTCCAGACGTCACAGCCAACAAACCCTGGCGAAACCTTGATACTCAACCGCTATAAGTACGTTGACAGTGCTCGGTTTACGAGCAGTTTAGCTTTAACGCCAAGTATATTGTTTGATGTTTTAAGATTTTACAGCAACGCTTTGATGTATCAGCTAACTGAAATGTAAATCTGCGCGTAAATCTCCAGTTTTACTGGCGTTTCCAGGGTTCCTTACCCAGAGGGTGACAACGGGACCCTATTATCCGTCCGTCCGTCCGACTATTTGTGAGCGGGCTGTATTATGAACCGCAAAAAAGGTAGACAGATAAATGATGTTACAATGTGTTTTTATTTTGCCGCTATAACAACCCATAACAACAAGTTTTGATAAGGCCGAAGATGGAAGCGCACTTTACCTGGAATCCCGACCAGGTTGAGGAATTGGCTATCTTTTCCCTTAATACCGGAACGCATCAAGGTAAGATGATGGGAGCTAGCCAGACGGCAAATGACTGTATTCCCCTGAGGATCGAACCCGGGTCCTCTGGGTCTGTACTGAAATGTGGTTCGGAACCCTCGGTGTGCGTGTCCGTACTTGGCCGTTTTTTTTTTCAAAATGCTTATTATACTGCACTGGTGCGCAAGACATAAATCAGCGTACGCTTGCGGAGTGCAAGGAACATCATAAAACGCGATGACGGCGCGTTCTTACAACATTGTCCGAACTGGGGCCTTACTCTAGACTCACGATAGGACTTGTGATTCTGGTCAAAATCGTGCTATTTGGCACCTTCGAATACGACACTAGCGCATGATTGAAAACGAATTGTAGCGGGACTCAGTGGAACTAAGTGAAGTCAACGCTCGATCTCATCGTGAATTCGGAAGTCTTGACGATTTGACTCATCGACGTCCATGGATTGAGATTGGATTCTAGTTTGCGATGTTTACAATTTTGTCATTAAAAGTTCATCGTTAACTCTATTTTAATTAACAATGTCTATTCCGTGTATTGAAAGTCAAATTGAAACCTGATTGAGATGTTTTTTTTTTACGCATCTTTTACCGAACTAGGCAAAGTTTGTAATATGGGAAATGGATTTCGAATAGAATACTAAAAACCTTTTTTTTAACATGTACATAGGTACATATCATACAATACAACACCAAAGCACATATCTATATTCATCACACAAATGCTTGTCGTGGATTTATTTGTTTAAAAATAAGTAAAGACTAATATAACATCAACAGGTACCAACCTGGTTCATTGACAAATTGGTAATGGGAATCTCCCAACTAGGTTTCCCTGTTTGCGATAAATATTGGGTATGGTGACTGTATTCGAGAGTAAGGCCCCCTGGCGTGTTTACTTTACATTGTAGCTCGTACGCGAACGTGCGCATTTCTATAGGCGACCGTTGGCAAGGTCGCTAGCACGCCACGTGTCAGGCATTGTCTTGTGTGAACAGCATTTGTTGAGGTGCCGTGTCTCCTGACACGGTCATTTTAACCGGCAAATTACACGCTTTTTCTATTATTGCGCTTTTGAGTCATTAGTTTTATATCTGTTCCTAATGGAAGCGATGGCTTTCATATTTTATAACGCTATCGCATGCACGTACTCAACTGACTAATATATACGTATGCGATGTTGTATCCGAACGTAAGTTTGGACGTGCCTCTGATTCAATCAAATTAAGAATGACAGAGGGAGCGCATGCTTGTGATTTGTACTGGATATAATAATACTTACTTTACTTTGAAGAGAAGGTTTGATCTACCTCCTGGTGGTGTACCCAGGCTTACGGCTGTGTGATCATAACACTGGTGGTAGGACCTGTAAAGCTCCATCTGGCTAGGCTTCCAGTGTTCCGTCGGTGAACGGGAGAGCCAATGTTTTCTGAGTAAGCTAGTTCCATCCTCATATATGCTTTGGCCTTAAGCTAGTCAAGTCTACAGGTCATGAGCTAATCCATAATTTATAAAAAAAATGCATTTCTAGTGTTTATCGTATAAGGCACATTGAATATTTATAAGATCATCATAAACCTGAAATCAGAAAAATATTTATAAATTAATCCGCTTAATTCCTTTGTTAAAATGAAATCGATACCTGTTCCGCTTCTACACGAGGTATCCTCGATAAATATAGTCTTGCGGCGATTTGATTTTTTCATAGGAATTCATCGGATTTGTTACCAACTTCATATTTGTCCGTTTTCAGGTTTATATTGAGAAATAGATCTCCGCAAAGTAAAGTCTGAATCAATTGGATATAAGAGCAAAATTAAGAGAGACTCTGCAAAATCTGATTCTTGAAATTTCAAGAATCAGTAATTACTTAGGCTTGTCAATAACCTTGACTTATGAGGCCAGCAAGTGTTACCGACATAAAATAAGACAATAACTTCTCATAACAAAACACCCAGTGATATGTGAAGGCAAACGAGCATCGCTACGGTTTATTCGTGGCGTTTTACGGGCGATCCTAAAACTGCTCTAAATTTATAACCTCGATAGGCCGCCTGGTGTTTACCTTAGATAAAACTACACGTACGATGTTAATCTACATGTTATTGATTAATTCGTTCATGCTACTACTGATATTACAACAGTATCTGAACATTCAATTGTAACTTTATGAGCTTCTGTGCAAAAATTCTTTATAGTGCACAAAATTTAAAAAAAAAGAGCCAACCATACAATACTCGGATATCATGTGTTCATTCTGTTATTTCACCTTGGTGATAAGCAACATTAACATTGTCTCCTGAATGACAATGACCTCACAATGACAGACTAGATTTAACGTACTAGTTACTATACTTAGTTGAATATAGTTTTATTATTATTTTGATGGGTAAATAAATCTCTTTTCTTTCTTTCTTCTTCTTTCTACTAACAACTACACTGTAGTTTAAGTTCACATCTAATGCGTTCTCCTTCTCTAATCCAACCTTTAGGAAAACGGGTTGGTTGGTACCAACCCATTTTCCTAAAAGTTGGATTCTGACGGGCAACCCCGCGCTCGCTCATTGGTCAAATCAAAAGCGTGCGCTACCTCGGCTTCGTGTTACACACTTCCGTCCCTTTTCACGAAATCACTCCCACAGATAAAAAGAAAGTGAGAGGAAAGATGTTACACATCAAAAACACATAGCTGACAAGTATGTACAAAAGCGAGCTTATCGCTAAAATTGATTTCTTACAGGATCCTCAAGCGAAGGTAGTTTTGGCGTGAAGCAGCAACAACGAACCAATCAGATTTGAATGGCTATGTTTGACGTCCAATTTCCGTTCCACAGGAACTGATTTATGGAATGAAAAGTAGCCATGTCTCGTTCCCGGTTCAGAGCAACATTATGTGCAAAGATTCAGCTCAACTATTTCAGTAGCTTTGGCGTGAAAAAGGAACAAACAATCATCCGAACAAACTTTCACTTTAACAATATGAGTGTGATGGCTTTTAACAGTCACAAAATCACAACGGAATAAATTCGTTTTGCTCGGGATAGACTGATGTTTTGTTGTAGCTGCAACAGATTTTGAGAAAGGTTTTACTGTTTTAGATAAAAAAAAACAAAGGATTTCGCAACGTACGCCCGAATATGCATTACCTAAAAGCACCGGAGCAGTAGTTTTCATTCAATTACTCGGTGTCTGTCAAGGTTATTACGAACAGTAGCATCTTTTACTAGCATCACATGACAAAATATGTCACTATTTACGCAGTGTAAGACGTGAAATATCCTTAGTTTTTTTTTATCTAAGCTCACTGTACAGACGGACCCCAAAGGCATAATCGCGTTCCGTTTACAATTTACACGTAAACCAGCACCCGTTGCAAATAATAGCACAATAGTAATCGTAGCCAACCAAACAGCTGTTCGGTCACAATAGAAAGTCGCGTTTGGCGTTACGCAAACGCCTCTGGCATGTTTACAAAACACGTTTACATTACTGCTTGGACTGTTATACTAATGCTGCAATTTCCTTGCTCCTCACATTATGAACAGATAAGTTAGATACGAAAAAACGGTTATGTAACGTGCGACGTTTCGGCGGACCGAACACCGGAAAAAAGCGAAACGTCGTTCGGATGAAATATCGATAAAATACGCGATAGCTACCCGTTTCTTCGTATCAAAATAAAAAGTAGCTACTAAAGATTCATCTGAGATAACTACTAATACGTGGATTTTATGAGGATTTTCTACTATGGGGTAGTCAGAGGCTAAGCGGCGATGGGCTTGGAACCTGTCAGGTATTGAATACTAGCTACTTGCAAACCGCGGGCATGTGCCGAACGTAAGTTTGGACGTATCTTAATAATGGGTTCCAATACTGAAGTTAAAAGAAGTTATGTAAAACCATACCAGAACATCTATAAACATGATAGACTCAAGGAACATGGAGCTGAATGCAGCCGTCTAACTTAGTTGCGTAACTTTAGCAGAAGTGCTAATAAGTGCCAAGTTACAACACTTTCGCATTTCCAACCGGTACTTGAAGACAGAGTTCTCAAACAAATCGGCTCCCTAATCGTAACCGCCAATTACGCAACACAAAGTACCTACATTACCATGTTGCAATTCGAGTTACTAATGAAACCACAGCTTTATATCAGGACTTTGTATTTATTGTACAAAAATAATGTGCAAGTAAGACATGTCTCGCGACACACACAAACATAATATGAAAAACAATTTTCATTTTATAAAATGCAATGCAACTTTTAAGTATAGACATAGCCTACTTTATGATAGTGAGGAGAATCGTTGAGTCTTACAGCCACGTCTGGCGCCACCCCCATAAATCCCGACCACCAAGGTTACTCTCAAGAGTTCATTCATACCTTTTATATCACGGAATTTTTTTAGACGTTTATATTACGGTGATAACATTTCATTTCGCTTTCGATTACTCAATAAGCAACTTATCGGAGTAATAAAGAAGCTATTGCCCCCTTCCTTTAAGATAAAAGTATACATTGAATGAAGGCGGCGCAACTTCAAGCGATCTTATGTCAGCGTTCACAAATACCTATACAAACCCTTAAGGATCTACTGACATATCCACAACAAGATTTCAGAGAGCAGTCTATACGATACGATTAATTTATCGTATACGTTGCGAGCATGTAAACAATACTACAACAATACCCAACTGGCATTTCAAAACATATGATTTTACGAGAAAACGGCCTTAGGAATTAAAATTAATGATTGTATCCTGCCCTCTTTTACTTTTCATTCGCACCCCCCATACTATAATTTCGAAGAACCATACAACACCTCACAAGTCAAATTCCATCAAGCCAACGGCTGGTCTGTGTTATAATGGAGAAGACAAACATACACACACTCTGTAAAAACATAACCCTTCTCAGTCGGGTAAAAAGGTGAAGCAGAAACCAATTAATCATATCAACCCACACATGCATTCAACAATATAAGCAACACAACGCAAAATACCAACAACTCAGAATCGGCTCGCGGTGTGTAAAACTCAACGATAAAGACTGCCTTCAACTGTAGCCTACGAATAACTTAGATATTCACAATATCTAAACTATGGAACTTTATCTGGTGCGACCCACACACAGCCCTTGGACCCCTAAGAAAACATCGAAAATCTCCGTGTTCGCCGTTTATCACACAAAATTAACTTCATAAATGCTTTCATTAAACAACTATATTATACAGACACATTATTTTATGCTGGTGATTATGATAATTATGATTTTTGGCAAAAGTAAAAGGAACTGGGTTAATGTAATCAGCTTGACGTATATAACAATTGGTTAGAATGCGAATCAAGAACACTTTATCCTCGTCGGAATTAAATTTGCGTTGATGATATACCTACATATCAGCGGTCACGACTTAAGGTGGAACCTTAGAGTAAGTACGCATGAGAACGTTTTTGGTACATAGTGGCTTCAAAAAACATCGTGGATTAAAAAAGTTAAATTAGCATACAAGCAGATTTTTTTTGTGCGACGAGAAAGCGCCTACTTTGATACCAGATGAGATGAAGGCCAAGCTTCATCTCACCTGGTGTCAAGGTAGGCGCACTTCACCCGGAATCCTCTACAGACTGAACTATCAAATCTTACCCTATAATGCCGCACAACAATTTAGAATCGTTGTTATGGCGGCAGACTTAAGTAATATGTATCTAATATCAACAGTATTTTAGATATTCAATGTTTATACTTTCCATATCGGTAATTAATAACTGAATCTTTACGAGCAAAGTTTTCTTGTAAGGATTCAGTCAGTTTGGGAACCAATGTGGAAAATTTAAACATCGAATTACAATGATATTCTGGTTACATGTAGCCTGTATGGCGAATTTTACGTATCTGAATCCATGATGTATATTGAAGCTACAAGTTACCAAAAACCGTCTCATGCGTACTTACCCTTGAGGATCTAAGAGTATCTCGAAAGCACATCGCCACGTACTTCTAATTAATAACAGAATTTTGAATCGCCGCAATTGAATATTATCGTAGCTGTGATCTATGGCAAGAAACGAACGTGACCCAAAGTGGAAATATGTAATTGAACTGATGATCGTAATGGCGATAGTTTCCACACAGATGATAATAACCACGAAGAAATGCACGAGTTCCGGATGCGGTGCTGCAGATTAAAGTGCTCGTGATAAGTCTACTCTCGGTTCAACGAGTTTGAAAGTTGGGATAGAAAGCAATGAGTATCGAAACGGTATTTTCCAAGAAAACAAATTTCCTTGGCGATTCAAACAATTTACGACCGATGAGTTGAATAGAAATGAGGGGCTAATGCTCGGAGAGAGCCAACTGAGCAAGTGTTAAGTAGGAGAGTAAGAAGTCATTAGTGCTTTGAACCGGTGCGCGTGGCGTGCGCAAGCGCCGGCCGGAACGGCGCGGAGAAAACCGCGGGAAACCGCAAGGCAGCGTCGCCGCGACTCGCGAGAACCGTGTCAGTAGTGTGAAACGCTAATTGCACACAGCGAGCGATCGCGCCGCTGCACATCTGCAGACGCTTCTGTCTTATTCATGTTATATCCGCTACAGACATCGACGTATTATACGACTGTGGAGATAGGATAAGGGTCGTTTTACAATTTGCCAAACATTCAACAATGGTAAACGGCGAAATGGCGAAACGCTACACAAACGTCCAGATAAAGTTCCCTGACAGTTTCCTACGCTATTGATAATAATAAATTAATTATAGAAACTACAGGAAACCGAATCGGAGATCTCATTTTCTTAGTGGGTCTGAGAAGCTCCGTGCATGCCTCGCTGTGACTATTTGAGTCCAGCTCAAATGGCGAGCGTGGAGCTCCGTGGAGTGGTGACGTCACTAATGTTCCACTATCGCGTAACTCGAGCTCGAGTACCTCAGACAGTAACTAAGGCTAAATCACAAAGGTTGCGCGAGGGCTCACCGGCCACGAACGCCGACGAACACCCCGCATCGGACACAACACTCTCCTTGCCATCCGCTTTTACACAAGGTTCAGTTTTGTTTCTGTTAACTGCACTGTGCACTTTACGATCATAGCTCGCGATTATGCATTCGTTCACAGCACTTTCACTTTTGTCGGCGAAAAAGGAGCGTCGCTCGGAGTGCGCCGGGGGCGAGGTCGAAAACAACTTGATTTCCAGGTCACGTTGTCCGTTCAGTGAAGTGACGATCTCGGAGGATATCTCCAACGCCAGGGGCGAACGGGGCTCCGGCGAGCTACCTCTTCTGGCCGGTGGGAATAATGAATACAGATTTGGTGCTGAATTTGCGTCACTACCGTTGGCCTCCCGACGCTCTGGTGCTCTTGAAGAGGGATCACTCCAGCTACGTCTGAGTGTTGTATCAGCCCCTCGCCTTCCCATAGACCCCACAACTTTCATAGAATCTTCCAATTTCGTAGGAGCGAAATCACCACACGAATTTTCATTCAAAAGATCCGCAATCGAATGAGTATCCCAGATTTGGCCAACAGGATCACAGAGGCGACATTGACACGAACTGACAGCAGATTCCGTTGGTGATGCCGCTTCGGCAACTCCGAAACGAGTCGCTTCCAGGGCTTCGCCCAAAGCCGAGATGCGGTATGATTCGGGTACATGGTCGGCATATTCCAGCACTTTTACGTCCAACCGGTACGGCAAAGACATATCGCGACAATACGACTCCTCATACACGCCGCGAGACGCCGGCGTCAATCCCGCAACCGCACAATGATCAACTTCCCCGAGATCTAGCGTAGTCGATAAATCGTGCGGTGCGATATTATTAGGCTTTCTATCCTTTTTGCGTCGTTTACGTGGTTTTATAATCCTGGGTAACATGGTCTCGGAGTTGGTCGAGCCGGAGCTTTCATCGCTCGCGACACTGACCGCATCCGTGTTGTTGTTACGTCCGCCCCGAGTGGAACGCGCCTGCTGCTGCTGATTGAGGTGCCGTGGCCTGTTTCCTTCTATGGGATCACACCTATCCCGCTGCGCTAGCTCCGCCTGCCCGGTGGTGCGATTGTTGCGCTGTTCCGGTGCGTTGGTAAACTTTCTTCGATCGTGTCTGTTTTGTATGATGAGAGGTGCGCCCTGTGCGTGCATCGCCAGCTTAGACACGGGCGGGTTGCGAGCGGGTGGTGGAGCTCGCCCCGCCATCGAAATCAGCGGCGCACCAAGCCATGCACTGTGCGGTACACCGTAGGACGGGTAGTAGGGCGGGAAACCCGGCGTTGTGGTGGCATATTGGGGGCGAGCGGGATCGCGGCGCCCGTGGGCGGCGCGCTCGCCCGGACTCATCACGTGCGATGGAGAGTTTAACCCATATTCGAAAAAGTTCGTTTCACTGTCACGGTAAAAATCCAATGGGCCTCGCGATGTCGTAATCGTGCACTAACATCTGAGGCGCGTGGTGGGCGCACGTTCGCTCGCCGCGCTTGCCGGCTGAGAACTGAGAACTGGAGTGAATGAGTGCGGAGCGGGCTGGCGCGGCGGCGGTGCCGGGTGGGAGCGCCTCTGGCCGCGACATGCGACTGTCGCTCGCGTAGCGTCGTGCCACCGGAAAACTTTACAACCCTAATCGCTTTACAATTAACCGGCCGGCGATGTTTACTTTCCATGCGGTCCGCAGATAAAAGCTCTGGAGCGTAATCGTTTACGATTATACAGCTAACGGCAATATTGAGAACGGTCTAGTGGCTTCTGATTAGATTTACGTATTATTTCCTTGCGCGGCCAAGAGTCAAAGGAAAATTTTAATCAGAAACACAGATAAGATAAGATACTAAATAATAAATTAAAACTATATTACAGGACATAAATATCATTCGGCGCTATCTAGCCTCAAACATGGCAAGCATGTAACATGGGAACTAGGTTATTACAGGTGGAATACTTTTATGCTTTTTTTGTCTTAGGTGGTAATCGTACCTACAGCGTAGAAGGCAGATATACTACCAACTAAGCCGAGGCTTGCTGATTTGCTGAAAGTAGAAATACTTACCGAAAGCACCAACGCTGCTCCAACAGGTAAATGAGGAACTTACCTGGCAACAAACAAATAAAATGCGTTAAAACCTTTGTTGCAAAAGTTGCCACCACTATCACACCTACAAAACACATCCGGAAAGTTTAAAGGCGCCCTAAAAATGTCCAGTCATAAATTGAGCGATACAAACAAACTGCTGGTTCATAAAGAATTTTATGGGGCAGTAAAAAGGTTTTTCAAAACTCCATGAAGTGCGCTTACTAATTTATGTAAAATGTCGCTTGAATACGAGAGAGAGAAGAAAAGAATTGAAAAGAAGTGTTTGTTCTTTATTTGTATTTGTTTACACGAATTTCAGGTAAGACAGATATTTGTGCTTAGTTACCTTATTAAAATTTAATGAATAAAATATAAAATAAATAACTATTTATATATTATACCATGCAAGGTATTATCGCTCAGAAGCGAGTTTTTTTTTAAACAAAACAACACCATGAACATTTTTTTTTGTCCGCAAATGTTTAATTGGGCCGAGGACCACAAAAGGACTAAATACTGTGGTCTCGACAAAGCTTATTCCTTTTGGAATCGACACCTTGGAACCATGGGAGCCAGTGCCCTCAGGATATTCAAAATTCTTGCGGGGCTCTTATTTAGGCCAGCGAAATATCATAGCTATTCAGTGTGGCAATGTAGCCAGTGTCTTGGGCACTTGGGTACTGGTCTGAAACAGTCACGTTATCTATAAATCGAATGTAACGTAAAATTATGCAAAATTTATCTTTACGATTTTGGTACTAGTAAATTTTTCGAGTCACCCTTACTGATCCCTACTCTCGCATGCTCGGGTGCACAAAAACCTTTGCCGTTTCCTGGCTCCGGGGACGGGTGAAAGTGAACCTGATGCGTCACCTACTCTCTACAGCTTGGATTTCGTAAATGTGTCGTGTACAGTCCACCGCAAGCCGTCTGCGGTTTCATACACATGAGGCCTCTGTAACGCCCTTATTGCCTTGCAATAAAGTATCTTATTCATACACGAGTATGCACGATTGTGTATGATATGTGTGTATGTATTTAGCATGTTTATATAACAAGCCAACTTTCGTCTCGCCTCAAGATTGGAGGTGTGATTCGATTGTGCTGAGCATGAATAGGCATGATATTTATAACGCATGCTTCATTTATATACGAGAATATTAACGAATTAATGTCTTATACATGTTTTAAGCAATCTCACCAAATGAATGAATGAATGAATTAATTAATTCATTAATAATAATTTATTATGAAAAAAAAAATACAGAACAATTTATAAATATAGTCTTATACGTGTTAAAACAACTCACAAAAAAATACTGAATGAGTACTTATATGACTGATTATTTTTTATAAGTTTATTAATTGTCTTTACCTAGTTCTTTAAGATTGTCTTTATTACAAACGTCATGGACTTCTCGATTTGATAAAAATATTTTCGTTTATTTATATACTTATGAATCTATGATTAACAATAAAGATTTAAGAAAAATGGGCAGTCTTATCGCTTGAAACTATATCTTCCAGACAACCTTATGGTGTAGTATAACAATTGGTAATGGTGAAAAAAAGACAAAAATAACTATGGAGCTACGAGAAAATAATTTAAGAGCTCTAAAATGAAATTAAATAGGTTTATGGACAATCAATTTGAAAACGGGCTATACTACGGGCGATAAAGCATATCTATGTTTTATATCGGGATTCAAAAGGTATGGGAATAAAAAAACGATAAGTGATTAACAATAAAGATTTAAGAAAAATGGGCAGTCTTATCACTTGAAACTATATCTTCCAGACAACCTTATTGTGTAGTATAACAATTGGTAATGGTGAAAAAAAGACAAAAATAACTATGGAGCTACGAGACAATAATTTACGAGCTCTAAAATGAAATTAAATAGGTTTATGGACGATCAATTTGAAAACGGGCTATACTACGGGCGATAAAGCATATCTATGTTTTATATCGGGATTCAAAAGGTATGGGAATAAAAAAACGAGAAGTGATTGATATGAGTGGTCATGGGACGATATCTCATTTTTATGGCTGCCCCTGTCAGCTTCAGTGAGATCTCGGAATGTTTTAAAATTACAATACAAAATGCACGGCAACTGTCGACCTACGTAGGGGTTGAGGGGTGAAAAGAAAAATAGATTACTTGCCGACGCGACGGTTTTTATCCGGTAAAATATAAAAGACAAGAGTTGAATGAAAACGTTGAAAAAAATACGAGCATTTTCAATGTGCCGTTTTACCGTATTATGAATAAACCGGCTAAGTGATTAAACAAACGCACACCGAAGTTTTCGATCCACATTTTAAGGCAAAAAAAACACGTTTTTTGTCTAATGTGGGCTTTTATTATTTTTTATTCATCATCATCATCATCATCCGCAGCCTGATTTCACCCACTGCTGGGTATAGGCCTCCCTATGCATATGCCACGCCCAACGGTCTTGTGCCAGTCTCATCATTTTTTTATTACAGGACATTAATTTTACACAGCGCCATCTAAACCCAAACAAACAAGGAATATGAGAACTAGATTACGGATAGAATACTTAAATACTTTTTTGTAAATACATAGGTACGTACTATATGATACAACACCCAAACAGAACAAACTTCTATATTCATCACACAAATGTTTGTCCTGGGTGGGAATCGAACTCACAGCCTACAGCGCGGAAGGCAGAGTACTACAAACTGAGCAATGAGGCTTGTTAATTGTTGTTATAGCGGCGATAGATATGTATATTCTGTGAAAATTTCAACTGTCTATTACGGTTAACAAGATACAATCCGCTGACAGTCAGACCGGTCCCGTTGACACCCTTTGGGTACCCAACCCTAAAAAGTATATCCGCCTCTGTGGTCAAGTGGTTCAACCCACCGACATGAGATCCAGATGTCCCGGGTTCCCATGGGGAGTACAATATTGTGCTTGATTTGGTTGGTGGTAGGATTTAGTTTCATTCTGTCTGGCTAGCTACTACCATCTTACCTAATTCTGTCCCCATAATAACAATTCTGAAACTGTTGTGTTCCGGCATTTAGAGGTAAGATAGCCAATTCCTCAGTTCTTAACTTGTAACCAGGTGAGATCAAAGCCAAGAGCTTCCCCGTCGTACGATAAAAAAAATATATGAAGAAAATGTCGCGACCAAAATTTTTTTTCTCAACGACGACGCGACGTCACTATTTAATCCCCTTCGGCCACTTTCGAAACCAAACGTTCGAAATCAATTTATAAAACAGAACTATATTTCTTTATAGGAAACCTCTGGTTTCAATTAAAGAAAAATAATTCTGTTTTCTAAGCTGGTTTCAAATACAGATTATAGAATCTTCTTTTGAAACTCGTTCAATACATATAGAAACTACTTGATCAGAAATATTTACCTAGCCACTTACAAAAAAAAACAGAAACTCAGTTTTTGTAATATTTGCTACACAGAAAATGTAGTAGGCGTTTTCTTTGATTATCACATTCTCTCTCATTCAAAATGATTTTTTTAACAAGTCTTTATCACAGTATCAAAATGAATTACCAGATAAATATTTCTTTTTCCTGTGATATTTTTGACCACCATACAACGCTGCCACACAACCTCTTTTTGTAGAAACGAACTCAATTTTCGTTGATGTCATTTTAAAACGAATTTATCAGTTAAATCAACCGCTGTCCGCAATAAGCATTAACAATACACAACTCATTTAAAATTAAATAATCGGCTCTTATATTTATCTGTCCAATCACATACCTATTAATAGTGAGATGACGTGTTGTCATTGTTATAAAATATTTGTAAATATTTCTGATCAAGTAGATGGTATGAGTACAAAGATTTTATAATCGGCATTTGAAACCAGTTAATAGAACAGAATTATTTTTATTTAAGTGAAACCAGGTTTCCTATAAAGAAATATAATTTTGTTAATTAACTAGTTTCGAGCCTTTGGTGTCGAAAGTGGCCGAAGGGATTTAATCGGATAACTTTACATCAAATCAAAGTGATAGACAAAGTACAGTCAGAGACATATCTATCTATACACGTTGTCATCGGTACGTGACGCGAAGGGACGTGACATAAAGCGACCGAATACTTCACGCAACGTGTGTCATATTTTGTAGACATCCGTGTTCTCAGTTCATGACTGTTTTATTAGCAACTATGTTGACTAGTTTCGAACTAACATAGTTATGATGAAGGTGACATTGTGGTGCGCTCAGCCACGGTGCTTATGGCCAACAGATGACAGAACTACCCGCGAATTTCTACGTCTTATTTTTTTACGTTAAAACAAATATTATTTGAAAATCTAAAACGCAGAGCATCTGCTAGGTATATACTGTGTTTATTTACTGTAAAAGTTTATATGGTTACTTGGGCGTATTTATTGCACGGTGATCATTTTTGGTACAAATTAGAGCCAACTTGTTTTTTTTTATTTAAGTATAAAAAATATGTAAACATGCTTTCGCCACACTAGCGTTCTGGCGTCAATCCTGAACTATAACATATTTTAAAATCACAGTAAATGCTTCAGTATTGTGTTAGACATGATTGCTCAAGCTAAATCAATCCATTCAGGTATCATCAACTCTTAACTTAACCACATTATACTGCGTTGTTACTAGAAACCAACATAACTATGTCCATTATACTTCACTATAGTTGCGTTGTTCAAACCAATTCAATATTAAAACCAAAAGTATCGTTAAACATTCATTCTTCTTCACAATTACTCTTTATTTATTTAAAACAGATCAACCATTTTGATAAATAAATGAAACGCAACAAACATCGTTTATTATGATTATCATTGTTTAATCACAAAATTCTCCAACACCAACATGAAGTTCGTTGGGTGTCAACACAATTAATGCTTCATTAATACTGAGCCGAGACTTTTTTGCTACTCTAGCACACACGTACACCTGTTACCGATATGTGTTTCATTTATTTTTAAGTACCTACCTACTCGTACCTTCTTAATTTCCTGTTGCTTAAAATATTGTTGATTTTTTACCATAAACTATGTTTGTACTTACCTACTATGTTTTTATCGTTTTGTGATGTTGTGTAGTGTGTGCTATATTAAATGTTATCTATCTATCTAAAATTATGCCGCTGACTGTACATAGCTTTTACCACAAAAATAGGACAGAGTACATTACATAAGCAAGTAATTCATGTCCATAATCGGTACAAAACAATTGCATAACAGATTTCTAATGGAGCGTCGCCATTCTACATCCGCATGGTCAATTGGTCAACCCGAAACCAGTTCGGCATAAGTATAATGACTTTCCCTTCATAAGCGTAAGCGCGAGGCTTCGGTAGGTCGCATGGCTACAAATTTTTGGAGCTCCGGCTCACGTATCCGCAAAAACGATGCACGCGTACAAATTTGCGAGCTCAATGTAAAAGAGACAGTTCTTTTTACTGTGTGGAAGCGCACTTCACTCGGAATCAACAAACTGAGGAACTTGGCTATCTTACTAAATGCCAGAACAAAACAATTTTAAGAATTGTTGTTATGGCGACAGACTTGAGATGGTGGTAGCTAACCAGGCGGACTTAATCGTCCTACCACCAAACAAACCCAACACAATATTGTACTCCCTGGGGATTTTCTTACCATCTCACCTAATTCTGTCGCCATAACAACAATCATAAAAAAAAATGTGTTCCGGCATTTAGAGGTAAGATAGCCAGTTCCTCAGTTGGTTGAGGATTCCGAGTGAAGTGCGCTACCACCTTCGGCCTTATCTCAACTTGTAACCAGGTGTGATGAAGGCCAAGCGCTTCCCCGTCGTACAATACGTATCCATACGCCGCCTAGTAGTGTAACGGTAGCAGCACGTAATACGCACGCTCGGTTAGCGCACCTATCCGAGAGCGAGAGTAGTCGGTTTGATTTTGTCTTGGCACGCGACGCAAGCGCAGGGGTCATTGAAACTGCGCGCTTTCACTCGTCCAGCTAAAAAGTTACTCGATGCAAACGCTGCAGCATTTTCCATCACCACAACAAAAACATGCCTTTGCATTAAATATTATCATTACAGGACACCCTAGGCCGTCTAGCCTTAAACATATAGACCATAGAATTGAAACTTGTGTGGCTATGCAACATAATTGAATAAATGAAACGGTTATTACCACAAAATTTTTACGTCGATTTGCTGACGTTTCGAGATCATTTTGAGACCATATTCCGAAGTTAAAACAAAGCAGCTCGTATTTGACATCTCTCTTCCGCATATTATTTTTTCCTAGATATAGGCAGGATATTTTTCCCTATAAGATACCCAAATATTTTTTTTACCCTCAACAATCCCCTAAATTATTATATACCCTAAAAAATCCTGTTAACGTTAACAAATCCTCTAAATCTAGGGGAAAATACCCTAATGTCCCCACACTGCTGAATCGCTTCAGACCAACTATATTTATTGCTAAATAAGCGTGTTACTAATCTCACCTTCTGAAGAGGGTTGAAAACGGTTACCGAAACCAGGTACGAATACAGGTAACATAACAGATCTGACTTTGTGTTTGCACGACAACTAGGTATTGAAATATGTGTTTAAAACAAACACTACTACCACCACTACCACACCTAACTAGCGGTAAATAATATCATTCAGGATCTTTTTCAAGTAAACTTAAAAAAAAAGATTTTGTTTGATGCAACACTTACTTTTTTTAAATCGAGCACGTAATTCCTAACATGACTTTTAGATAACTACGGACCCAAGGTCTCCTCCCCAAAAGGCCACTATATTTGCGCCTTTTGTGATCCTAAGATCTGAACCTAGTTGTTTCTAGTCTAAGATTTAACACAGTAGGTACATGATTAGTGCGAAATAATTAAACAGTAGTCGATGAAAAACTCGTTTGGTTACGATTGATTTGCAAACTGGGACCCGATTCTACAAAACCTATCAGCTTCTATGACAATGGGATCGTGTCAAAATGGCCACTAGAATACCAAGAGGCACTTATAGTGTCCATTTTGCGACGATATCATTGTCATAGTGTAGCGATTTGTTTAGTAGAATCGAGGCCCGGTAAGCATGTCTTCTAGTGAGAGCTAAATGTTTTCATATAGAACTAGATAGGACTAGGTAATTACGGTCTTGTAACGTCCGACTAGGGTATACATTTCTCCTTACAAGGTTGCCTGGAAGAAATCGCTTTTAGCGATGAAGCCGCCCGCTGTACTTACACTTTTGTCACTAACTGTTTGTTCTATAGTATTTTTTATGTGCTATATAATAAAGTGCTAATTCACTCATTCATATGGTCGCAAGAAAGAAAAACGTAAAAAAAAAACAATTTCTGTAATGGCTGAAAATAAATGTTTTTTTTTTCAAATATGGGGAAGTGCTTGGCCTTCATCTCACCTGGTTTCAAGTTATGATAAGGCCGAACGTGGAAGCGCATTACACCCGGAATCTTCTATCCGAGTACAATTAAAATGTATCACATTGTATTCTGTCTGTGTACAATTCATGATGTATATACTTTCCCTAACTAAAACACCAAACAGTAAGCACAAAAAACACTCGGCAAATAATACTTCGTGACATAGTGACAATCACTCTACAAATATTTTCGTGACCCTCGTTTGAGGTGCTAATGCATCTCACTACGAGGTAAACCCATAACCAATTACTTTTGAAAGTGGGTAAATATATTTGCAAGTTAATTATCATAATGGAAGAGCACTTTCAGCTTTCATTGCTTTCGATTTTTCATCAGTAGCGCTTCATCGAAAGCAAATAATGCTTTTTAGGGCCTGGTTTTCGTAAAATCATAACCAAGAGTCTGGTTTTAGTTATTTCAACGTTCAACTTGTTAAATTCACTTTGATTGCTGACAAACCACAGTTAGGACATGACCAACCCTCTGTTCTGTTTAACTTGTTGGACGCTGAGAGGTAGCTGTTCTATTAAGAACTCATCGTGAGAGCTACATGGTAGCCGTTAAAAACTGCATTTATTGAACTAGTAAAGGGCAAATCACAGTAAAGTTACTAACACACTTGTAAAGCAACCTACGTCATTGTAGCACACAATAACATGTGTTATCCTTAGCATAAACAGCACATCACTAGCACCTAAGTCAATGTTAGGGTTAAATGTTTTTACTTCAATGAACCTGTTTAAATAGTCTATATCATCCTTCGTCACCAGAACATGTATTTGCTGTTTTCTGCGCCGTTTTATATGTTTTTATCATGGTACTCCTAGAACATTCATTATAATTATCATCCATCTGAGTAACTATATATATAGTATAGTATGTAAGTACATAGTGTATAGTATGTAGGTATTTATATTTATGCTAAATAAGTAGTGTGTATATTTGTAGCATAGCTTTACTTATAATGTATGTTATACGTATAGTTAATTTAGCTAGACCCTAATTAATATGTGCACCACCAACAACCACTTAAGCCATGAAATCCTCTCCATCCAAAGGTTGTCTGGAAGAAATAGCTTCTTAGCGATAAGACCGCCCTTTGTATATACATTTATTTTTTAGTTATCCAGTTTTTATTTTTAAGGAGTGCAATAAAGTATTTTTCATTAATTAATTCATTCAATAAATAAGACAAGGGCGACAGTCAAGCAACTAGCATTTGAGACAACGCGTGCGGTCTCTAGCCAAAGGATGAAAGGTGTCAGATAAAAGTATCAGCATGAATGTACGGCCATTATAACGCTATCTATGTGCCAACTTTACACCCAACGTCCAGGAGATTAGCCGTCAAATGCTTGGAATATTACCGAGAAATATGCATCCAAATGAGCAGCTGACGTAGTGTATATATGCAGCAGATCATGTGTCACGTGTTCTTTCGATTATTGAGCTACTTAGTTTGTTACACGCCTCTATGAAATGGTGGTACATTTCTTTTATTATATCTTACCTGGTTACAAGTTGAGATAAGGCCGAAGGTGGAGGCTCACTTCACCCGGAATCCTCAACTGGGGAACTGGCTATCTCACCTCTAAATACCGGAACACAATAATTTTAAATTGTTATTATGGCGACAGAATTAGGTAAGATGGTGGTAGCTAGCCAGACGGACTTAAACAAAATCCTAACACCAACCATACCAAGCTCAATATTGCGGTTAAAGCGGTTTCGATCCGCAGTGGAGTACAAATTAGTGCTCGTTGTGTTCAGAGGTAGAGCTTGTTGAATCTTACCTAAGTCTGTCGCTGCAACAACAATTCTTAATTGTTGTGTTTCGGGATTTATAGGGTAATATAGCCAGTATGTTTAAGATTACGGGTGAGGTGCGTTTCCACATTCGGACTTATCATAACCGGCCTTCATCCCACCTGGTTTCCCCGTCAAGCTATACAAAATAAAATTGATATAACCTCGGAGTAGGGATTTATTTATATGCAAAAAGACAGAGATCAATTTGTATTTATCATTCGACTAACAGAACCAACCAAGTATGACAACTATCAAGTCACTTTGGTACTTCATTTCATATATCGTAACCATTTCAACAGAGGAAATATACAGATCTCGTGAAACGTCCGAAACTTCCGTTACCGTTATTCCGTGGAAATTTACCCCTACACATCCTGCAAATTAGTCTCTAGGTTAAGGCTGTGCGTTGATTGTCAGTCATAGTAAGATAAACGATAATTTTATAATTTTACAAATGTTCTATCGAACCCGCATCTTTTCCTCAAGCCGGAAACGCTTTTACCAACTGAGCATCGTCCTGACGCAGAATCCGAATTTTCGTGTCATATCCAAACTCAGCTTGAGCACTGATCAATTGATTAAATTGGCTAGAACGTTTCCGGCTTGAGGTAAAGATGCCTAGTTCGAGTCCCGTCGAGAGTTGTGATTTTTTGCGTCATTGTGTCATCACAACATTTGCAAATGTTGTGATGACAAGTAATACAAAAATATGAATTTCATATATGTATATCAACGACTGGATATTCTTTATTCACCCCTATGCTTTGCGCATTTACCGGTGCCTTGCTCACAGTTACTCGCACATGCTTCCGGTGAAGGCTGACGCTGACGCTTCCGTTGCGCGCGCGCAGGCGACGCGCCCGTAAACCGATAACAACCCATTGTTTACGTAAATACCTAAAGGTGGAATCTCCAGGGGTAAGTATTGACATGACACATTATTTGGTCATTTGAAGCTTCCATCAAACCGTAGATTCAAAAACGTGAACTATTTCAGATAGCAACAGTATTTTAGTGATTAAATATTAAAATTTGCCGTTTTGGTTCCAAAACAGACATCTTTATCATCTTTATCAGCAATACTTGCTCGTACTTCACATTCAAAACATGATATTTCTGATACGACGGGCAAGCGCCTTTATCTCAGGGAGAGGTCTGCTTGTGTCAAGTTATCTTAAGCCGAAGGTGGAGGCGCACTTCACCCGGAATACTCAACACCCTGAGGAACTGGTTACACCTAAATGCCGTCCCGGAACACAACAAAACTGGACTGACTGACTTAGGTTACATGGTGGTAGGCTAGCCAAGCGGACATAAACAAAACCCTACAACCAACCAAACCAAGCACAAATTTGTGTTCTCCTCGGGACCGCACCCGGGACCTCTGGGACTGAAACTGGTAGGCGAACCACTAGACTATAGAAGCGGTTAGATTATTTATTTTAGTATACGATAGCATACTTCATCAACAATCGTAGTAAAACCCATGTTGAAAAAGGTATACTGCCGATACTAGAGACATGTAGTCTGTATGCTGTGGCGAATTATTAATAATTATGTAATTAATGATGTCGCATCATATAGTACGTATGTATTCACAAAAGTATTCTATCTGTAATTTAGTTCCCATATTACAAGCCATTAATGTCCTGTAATATTTATTATTATAATTACTCACTTTTTTATTCTTACTGTATTTTAAAACAAGAATTTACTAAAAACTTTATAACGCGTACTTAAAGCCGCACAACCTTAACGCGTAAACATGAGTAGTCAGTTACGCTTCATTTGTTGCTGCCGATAACAAAATACTTATAAAGTTATTTTACTTCATGCGTATTATGATATCGCGAGAAATATATAAACAGACTAGGTAAACCCGCTACCGTGGTCCCATGGGAATTTCTTAAAATCCTTTCTTAACGAGTCTATGATGCGTGAAATGGCTTAGCTTCAGCGATCATATCTTCCACAATACTGTAGCATTTACTTTGAAATTAATATATGTTATACTCGTAGTTCAGGATTGATGCTCGAACGTTTGTGTTTCGAAAACACGAATACATAAAATTTTCTAGATATAAAAAAAAAACAAAGTTGACTCTAATTTATACCATAAATGTTCGCCATTCAATAAATACGCCCAATTAGGCCTTGACACTTTGTACAGTAAATAAACACAATATACAGCAGACTGAGTTTTAGAGTTTCAAAATTCATATTTATTTTACCGTAAAAAAACAAAACGAAGAAATACGCGCATATTTCTGTGGTCTGGTGGCCATAAGCGCCGTGGTAGAACACACAGCAATGTCACCTTTACTATTTCTTAGTTCGAAACTAGAGTAAAGTTACGTTGAGTTGCTATTTGAAGTACTATAGGCCGTTAAAGCACTACATGAAGTAGTGTAATTCATAGAAATATAAATACATTTCTTTGATAACGATAAGAAGCAAGATAAATACAAACGAGGAAGAATTAAGAAAGTTAGGATATGCATATGCACAGTGTCAAATTTAATAAATAAATAAGCAAGTACAATAAATATAAACGTAACGATAGAACAAAAAAAAAACACGTATTATACAGCAATAATTTACCTTACTTAATCTAACTCCCTACGCACCATACCTGCTTTTTTTATGAAAGGACAGTACGCTGGCCTGGTTCTGAACCTGGAGGGCGACAGCTTTTCGCGGACCTGAACACCATACCTGCCCAACACCCAACAAACCTAAATCGTACCTAACCATCCTCTAGTTGGTAAACTCCTAAGGTCTTATAAATAAAATGTTTATGTCAGCCTCATGGAGTACGGCAGCAAGTCAAACAATAAAAAAAAACAGGGTGTGTCGTAAAGACAAGATAGAAATGAAACTTTGGTAGGTATTACAGGGAACACTTTCTTGCAGCGCAGCGCTCGGGGCGGCAACACGTCGGCAGAGGGCTGGTCAGCTTAGCAGCAAGACTATCTTTCATGAGGGTGCCTCGTACAGAGGCGTAACATGTCAATTTGAAAAAAAAAACAAACTAATTTCGCAGATTTGTTAATATTTCTTTGTTTTTCATTGAACGGGGAAACATTTCAATTATCTCCAACTTTATCCGACACAGTGCCCCGCCACTTTTTGTCCCACAAATAGGCTGCGGAACAGAATTTCAAAACCATCACATGAACTTTCACTTCAAAAAAATATACCACGGTACCTAAACCTATCACAACATACATACACGCACACAACAGTTATATTTAAAGTCATAATTATTGTTTAATTCAGTAACATTTTATAGGATCATTTCGAAATGACAAATCTACCACTCACTTCAACCAATTCCTTCAATATGACAATGCCAATCGCTTCACTACGACAATGGTATCGACTCAGAATGGCCGCTATAAGTATCTTTTGCTATTCTAGTGATCATTCAGAGATGATACAATTGACATAGTGATGCGATTGGCTTAGTAGAATCGTGGCGCTGTTCGGAATCGCAACAAGCATAGAGAAAGGCAAGAACCTCATGTCTCTATGGACTCGTTTTGGCTGTGCGTAGATCAGTCAGACAGCTACACGAAGATTTTATATATTTAAATGATTACACATTTACACGTGTTTTTCAAATTAAATACATTATCAATAGACCGTAACCAATCACCGTTGGACATTGGAAAATTTCCACGCTAGACAGGTTCAATAGAAAAGTTACCACAGCGTCTCAGATACCAGCGGAAAGACCTCTAGAAATAACCGACTCTGTGGTCTAGTGGTTCAACCCACCGATTTCAGATCCAGACGTTCCGGGTTCGATCCGCATAGGGAGTATATGGTGTTTGAACATTGTTTAAGTCCGCCTGGCATAGCTATCACCGATCTTACCTAATTCTGTCGCCATAACAACAAATTCTAAAATTATTGTGTTCCAGCATCTAGAGGTAAGTTAGCCAGCTCCTCAGTTGATTTGATTGAGGGTTCCGGGTGAAGTGCGCCTCCACCTTCGGCCCTATCTTAACTTGTAACCAGGTGAGACGAAGGCCAAGCGTTTTCCCTTCAAGCATTAAAAAAAAAGATGCGGCTGAGATGGATCTCCACGCCCTTCAAGTAACGGACTGGCATGGCAAGACGGCCATGATGAGATCGGTGGCGTTCTATTGAGTCGTAGGCCAAGACCTACTTAAGGGTTAATGCGCCAGTATAACAAAGTGACATAATTTGCAACAAATCAGTTAGCAACCAAAAAGCAACGATAGCGCGTTGGTTTTTTTCCTGTGGCGACATCTAGGTATCAAACCGTGAAATTTTAAATTGATAATGCCACATGAAAGTAAACATCTCTCTTTTTCTTTCCCTTATCTCACACTTCTGTAGAGTTCGTTGCACAGCATTTTCTCAATCTCAACTCACCCCTGTCAACATTACAATGAAATAGACGTACAGACTCTCGAAAAACACAACCCGCCTTCCATGGACATCGGTTAAAAAAATGCTGCACAAAAGTAGCTCTGTTTAAATTCGCTTGCATCGAAACGGACCTGATGGGATTTTGATTGATGCCGCTCAATGCCAGCACTTTCACTGAGAAAACGTCGCGTTATGGTCTGTCATGTCGCCGGCGCACAGATCCAAGCGAAAAGCATCACGATTACGTTAAAAGTGGCATTCAAGTTCTAAATAGACAATCACGCAGTCCGACGCACATCAAAAAGACTGCGTATCGAATCGATTACGTACTTTCACCTTTACTTTTGATCACTAGACGAGTGGAATTGAAACCGCCTTTCTTATAATCTGTAATCCGCTTTCGTTGCGCATGGTGCGTTATGCATAGGTGAAAGGTACCTACAGTATGTTTAGTTTTAATAGTAGTTTTGGGGTGGAAAAAAAAATATTCATTTTGTTTATATGCAATTCGGAGACGGAAATAGCAAGCAGACAACATGGCACTGCATTGCGCCCTTCAACAAAAGGCTTTAAGGTTTTAAGCCTCGCGAGCCCGCAATTTCTCCGGCGACCATCCCTTCAAACCGGAACGCAGCAATGCTGCTTGGAGGCCGAAATAGGTATGGTAGTAGTACTTCCCCGGACGAGCCTTTTCACAAGGAGCTTTGCTACTCTTCCACAGTCTTTCAGTCTTTCCTATCTCCAGTGTTGTGATAGGCCATCTTACCTAATTCTGTCGCCATAACAACAATTCTATTTTTTTTTTGTTCCGGCATTTAGAAGTAAGAAAGCCAGCCTTCGGCCTTATCTTAACTTGTAACCAGGTGAGATGAAGGCCAACCGCTTTCCCGTCGAACAATAAAAAAAAAAAAACTGCACCGATGCCTGGGGTAGACCAGGGTCCAGCCCAAACAACGTTTACAAAAGTACCCAATTGCATAACATTCGTTAACTAGTAAAATGCACTGAATATCGACAATGAAACTGTAACTTAATGCTAAGTTATACGCTCTCCCGGCACGAGCCAGGTTTATGAGGCAATAAACTGCACCTATGACTGGCCGATATTAAGAAACTATCCACTCAATCCTCATTTGTATTCCATTCAGTCGTAAATCGGAAAATAGTTGTTGCATCTCTGAGACGTCGTTATGGAACAGATATATTGAGGTAGGGCATGGTATAAATCAATGACACGCATCTTGTTTTTTTTTTTATCGCGAATGAAATATTAGCAGATAGAAATCGCTGGCCTCTGCTGGTCGTAACCGCTACGGCTGGTTGATCAAATTATTACCGTGGCGGTCGCGGCTTAAGAATCGACCCCTCCAACTTAGCCCATGGACGTCGTAAAAGCCGACTAAAAGATCTTACCAAGAGCAACAGATTCCTTATGCATATTATCTACACTTTTACTGCGATCACCAATCCGTCTGTCAAGCATGCGGTGATTTTGGCAAATCCACCCGCTTTGGAGGCTCTGTCCAGCAGTGGACACAATGGGCTGTTGGATGATGATGATGTGTGGATACAACTATGGTGGTGGGACCTGCGTAAGCCCGACTGACTAGCCACCCCAAGTCCAGGCGCCATGTTCCGTAGGTGCTCGGGAGAACCTGTGCCAATTGGGTAAGCTCGCTCCATTGTAGACCTCATTCTTGCCTGTGCAAGATGCGAGGTCAAGATCCATATCATGTAAAAAATCGTTAAGTGGTTTCCATAGTGTTTAGTAAATCTTCAAAAGGCTTTATAATACTGAACAATATTTGCTTGAATTTTATGTATTACCGCTTGCTTGTAGTCACTGACAAGGTGGAAGGGAAAAGGTCGCGAGGCCGTAGCCCGATGCGTTGGTCTGATCAGATCCGCACTACACTTGACACATCCCTCTAAGATGCTTTGCATGCAGTAAAAGAGAGTTCGTTGGCGCGCTATCATAAAAGTTTTTTTTTATTGTAGCTGAGATAAGGCCGAAGGTGGAGGCTTCACCCGGAATCCTCAACAAACTGAGGAACTGGATATTTTACCCCTAAATGCCGGAGCACAACAATTTTAGATTTGTTATTATGGCGACAGAATTAAGTAAGATGGTGGTAGCTAGCCAGGCGGACTTAAATAGAGTCCTACCACCAACCAAACCAAGCACAATATATTGGTACTCGCAATGGGGATCGGACCCGGGCCCTTTGGATCTGAAATCGGTGGGTTGAACACACTAGACCACAGAGGCGGCTAAAATATCTTATGCGGAGGTCACGACCCTCAGACATGAAGTTTCCGCTTGCAAATAATATTGGCGTTTCGGCTTGCAGGCAACGTAAAATGAAAAAAACGTAGCGCGCGCTTCAGTTCCCCGAACATTCCAGATTAGATTTGCATTTGGAAGCATTAAAAGGCAGTTCGGCTTGTTTACCTACCCGGTTCGAGGCGAAACCGGCGGTTGAACCTTATCCGGGAACACGCCTGGAGCGTTTGGCTACCACCGTCCAATTAATTATTTACGCTACCAACACTTTGAATATAGATGCGCTCTGAATTCCGAGTAAAATGAACGTTCGGTAGCCCCTTTAACGCAAACGCTTGTTCGCAGTTTCACCATTTCAATGGCCGAAATTCCAAACGAGCTCACGTTTCAATTTAAAGATGGGTACTATGAATGAATGAGTACAACTTTATTGTACACAGAAAAAAACACACACATTAGGTGGACTGTCAAGGGTACTGGGCGGCTTTATTTAACCTTGGAAGGAGAAAAAGAGAAAAAAAGCGGATGCTCACGCACAAATTAAGGAAAAAGTTCAATAAAAAACACATACATAGGTACTACAAAACCATAAAAGCAAATTTCTACGTGTTATTTTCGTGTTACCTTTAAGGAATAAACAAATTTTTATTTTTGAAAATCTAAAAATCTATAACGCAGAGCTTCTGTTGTATCCTGTGTTTATATTATGTATATGTACAACGTATCAAGGCTCAATAAATACAACCAGTATTTTGAATGGCGATCGTTTTTGGTACAAATTAGAATCTACTTTGGAATTAACAAACAATTTTTTTTACTCGATTTTTTTACGAATCTTACTGTCGAAATACTAGCTACGTTATAGCATAAGTTATGAACTGCAGCATATATTCATTACGAAGTTAATGCTTCAGTACTACGATCGCTGAAGCTAAGCGATTACAGGTATCACTTAAATGAAACAGTAATAGTCAGGGCAGATTTAAGTAGACGCAAGTGATATTTTAGCTTCAATTGACGGTCTATCTTTGTGGGTATATTTTGTCAGCATTTAATTTTACACAGCGCCATCTAGACCCAAACTAAGCATAACTTGTAATATGCTGAGAAAGAGATAACGTATGGAATTTATTTCAATGTAGACACTAGAAAATTTGCAACAAGTAGGTGTAAGTTAAACTAGAAATAGACAATAGAATGGCCTTAACGAAGAAAAATATTGATCAGGTAGAACATTTTGGTTGAACGAGGCACTCCATAAAACAGCATGCAAATTTTAAGGTTAGACTCAGACGATTGCTATTTTTATTCAAGAGAGAACCAATCTGATACTGCTTTCTGGCGCAAAGGAAAAACTGGTGCGTCTAAAAAGGCGCACATCCGCCTATCTGTAGTAGACGATCTGAAGAGAGAAATGGTTATACAACTTTACAGTTTACTTCTTCGGAAGTGACACAGTGTGAATGTTTTCTATTGGAGATCAACCCAGTGCTTCTGAATTATATAGGCAGCGATTTTTTTTTTATCGTACGACAGGGAGTTGCTTCGCCTTCATCTCACCTTAATTTTCAAGTTATGATAAAGCCGATGCGTGGAAGCGCACAAAGTAGCCGCCTGTTCGGAATCGCGACCAGCACACAAGGAGAAAGACCACGGGCTGGTAAATTTTTGATGGTGATTTTGCACTTCACCCGGAATATAGAAATAATAATACAGAATATGATAGAAGGAAAAATTTGATTGGTTTGCGGTCGGAAGTCGCTCAGAGGGTAATCTGCGTCATGTCTCTTGTAAAACGCAACTGTTCCGTAAAAGTGTATTTTGCATGGCTCCCACAATTTAAAATAAAATCCCTAAGCCCGTTCGTAAACTGCCAATGAATGAATTTAAGGATCGCCTTTATCATATTCTAGTCCAAAAGGCTTATTACACTATTAACGAATTTCTCAACGACCTTAATATTATTGACAGACTACATTGATGTGACTATTTTTATTTTGTCAAGCATGACTTTTATTCATTAATCTAATTTGTCATTTTTATTACAATTTTCTCTTAGAATAATTATTAATTATGATTGATTTTTTTTTTCTGACAGTACATATTAAATTTAATTAATTGTTTTGTATGATTATGTAACTTTGCAATGTTTGTATTGCTCCTTAGCAGGACCTAGTCGTTTCTCATTTAAGTTATAACATCTATTATACCTAGGTTCACAAACAATAAATGAATTGAATTGAAGAATCCTCAATAAACTAAGAAACTGGCTAACTTACTTCTAAATGCCGGAACACACGGTGTGGTTACCGTATTTCTCCGGACGAGCCCTTTCACAAGGAACTCAATACTCCTACGAGTATATCCTACAGCCACAGACGGAGTAAAGCTATAGACAGATCAGATAATGTAGACCACTCTATTCAATGTGCTCTATAACCCGGGCTGCAATGAAAACATTCCACTCAACCGGCAAGCCAGTCTCAATAGGGAAAGGGTATGCGATTGTCAATAAGCCCACCCCTTTCGCTAACATTGCAAAAAGATATCGAGGGAAAGGTGGAAATGTAAATATGTAAAAAACTGACAAATTATATTCAGATTATAAGCATCATTTTATTGAGTTGCTTGATTATTATTTTTTTGATTGTACGCTGGGGAAGCGCTTGGCCTTAATCTCACCTGGTTAAAAGTTAAGATAAGGCCGAAGGTGGAGGCGCACTTCACCCGGAATCCTCAACTGTCTGAGGCGCTGGCTATCTACCTCTAAATGCTGGAACACAACAATTTTAGAATCGTTGTTATGGCATCAGAATTAGGTAAGATGGTGATAGCTAGCCAGGCGGACTTAAACAAAATCCTACCACCAACCAAACCAAGCACAATATTGCTCACCATGGGGATCGAACCCGGGACCTCTGGATCTGAAATCGGTGGGTTGAACCACTACACGACAGAGGCAGTTACCACTATAAATGCCGGAACATAGCGGTTAAGAATTTTTGTTGTGGCGAAAGACTTAGGTATGAAAGTGGTAGATAGCCAGGCGGACCTTAAAAAATGCCTACTACCAACCAAACCAAGCAATGATTTGTATCCTACTGAAGATAGAATCGGGGACCCCTGCGTCTGATACCGGTGGTCGAACCACTAGACCACAGAGGCTGTAAGTGGTATTGTTACTAGCGCTTAGGGACTTAATATATCAGAATTAGAAATTCAAAACAACTACTAAAGTTCTCCTCTATGCAAAAGTACCTACGTTTGATTTAATGCTTAATTTGGTAAACAGTTCGATATATGATAAGCAAATGAAACCCCTGATTTAACACACGCATATCAAAAGATTAGCTTTGAAAGCAGTGAATTATGCCGGTAAGCAGGCAGACGAAGGGCGGACATTAAGACACAGACTAAATAAAACAGTTGGTTCAGTAAGTTCAATTCCCATTTTACAAAATACACGCTGTCTATACGGATACAATGTCCTTGACGAAATGGAGCATGCATCCGTGCAGTTGCGAAACTGCTGGGTCTACCAGGATTAGATTAAACCGGCCAAGAGCGAACACGCACACCGAGGGCTCAAACCTACATTTCAAGGCAAAAAATCTTTCTTCCAACGTTTCTTGTAAGGGGATCCCTTTAATTTATTGTTGTTATACTTTTTACACACTTTTTACGATTTTACATAATCTATGAAAACTTCAACGGTCTGCCTATTACGGACGAACACACAGAAGAGGCTTACGTTGACACCTTCCACTTTTGGAAACGTTAAGTAACTCAAAAAAGTAAAAAGTAACTCCTTAAGTAAAGTCATTATTTTTCAGTAATATTGAATATTAATATATTCAATATTACTGAAAAATAATGACTAGTTTACACTTAATATTTTTTTAAGCTAATTGGGCGAGCTGTATAATCAGCAGCTGTGTTCTCCGCGCAGTGCAAGGGCAACCCACCGCCCTTGTCTGACGGGGCGCAGTCTAGAGGTCGCGGATGTACCCTTATTCCGTCCCTTCCACGCAACTTTGTACTCGGTTATTGGTATCAATAAAAGCTAACTGATCAATCCTGGGACACCTAGCTTTTCAGAGGGCAGGGCGTTCTGACCCTGTATATTATGTGCGATGATATATCACGTTTCATTGTTTGATTTCATTTATTGGGTCATAAGCACGCTTTACGTCATCCGATATTGCCTGAGTTTTGCTATAAAATGGCGATGTCTTTTGGAATGTTTAAGCTCGGAAACTTTGAGACTGATTTGAATTTTTAGTTGACTGGTATAATAAGGCAAGGGTGTCAGACATAAGGTCGTCAGCAATTTAGTTGGTTACTAATTTAGGTACTCATCTCGTAATGAGTAATTCTCTTTCGGTAAAATATCATTAGTTCGAGTGCCATACAGGTTGTTCATCAGCAATAGATACTCGAGATACAGATTTTGGTGAGTTGGAGCTTCAAAACACATCGTGGATTTAAATGTGTGAAGTGTGAATGTGTCAGACTGTATGTAGGCCATAACCTACATACAGGCTGCGTACAGGCTAGATTAACAACAATATTTTTTAAATTGAAAATTTATTCCATATCTGAATTTTTAAGAGGCCGTACTATGTAAAACATCGATAATTCTCTGTACGTAAAAGCTAAAGATCTAACTTTTAGGGCCCATGATACTTGGTGTTTTCAATCTGGGTTTTCAGAAAAACGATTGGTGAAAATGCCTCAATCTACCCTCTACTTGCGATTTACTGCGCCGTCATTCACATATTGTGCAATAAGGGTAGCCTCGTAATAGCAATAGTTGCTCAGATACGGAACCATATATCCGAGAAAATATTGCTCGTAAAGGCTAGTCAGTTATATAACCAATATAAGTATTTTTTTTACCTTGCCCAAAAGGTGATAGACATTATGCTTAAGGCGCGGGTAATTTAACTATTTTAGTAGTTATTATCACATTGCCCTCTCATATTGATTATTTTTCAAAATGGCCGGGCATTATGTATATTGTCCAATCAATCACATGGTCCATAACATATATAATAAACATGAAATGTATATATTATGATAAACATTTAATCGATGTATAATAAACATTTATTATATATTTTATTATATATCGATTAACTAGTCACATGTAACCTACTATATTTGAAGCTAAAATTGACCTAAAACCGTTTCATGTGTACACAACTCAGAAGAACCACGTTAAAAGCCAGACTGCTCTAATGAGACTGACCACGTTCAGATGTTACACCGGATGAATAGCAAACGATATTCATCGGTATAGTCTCGCTTCATTTACATAGAGACCAGCAAAAACAAGATACGTGCTCGACGTTCGTAAGTAGGTTTTTTTGCGTAACAAATTAATGTTTTAGGGCTCTCGAATTTATGGATTGGATGTTTCCGGTTAGTTTGGAAGTTATGGTGTTATGCGTGCCTTGGGCGTAACGGGCCAAAAATACGATGGCAACTTTGACGAATTTCTCTTAGTTTTAGTCGCGTTTTCTGCGCGTTTTTTGATGCAAATACAACAGAAGTCCCGCGGCGGAGATTTTGCAGTCAGGCGTCGAACACGAAACAACTGAAGAAATTACATATTTAAGCTAAAAATAGACCCATATACAAGGTTTTACAACGATGCTACTAAATGCTACAAAAAGTGATTTAAGTATGGGGGTTTCCGGACTTTGTTATCGCTCTTTCCTAGATGTGCGGAGAGTGAATACGATCAAAAACGTTGTTTTAAGGGTGATGCCAAATTACTTATTATTACTATCTTGATACATAAATATTACAGGACGTTAATTTCATACAACGCCATCTAGCCCCAACCTAAGCATAGCTTGTAATATGGGAACTAGATTACGGATAGAATACTTAAATACTTTTGTAAATACATACGTACTATATGAAACAACACCCAAACACAGAACTTCTCTATATCTATATTCATCACACAAATGTTTGTCCTGGGTGAGAATCGAACCCACAACCTACAGCGCAGAAGGCAGAGTTACTACCAACTGAGCTGTGAGGCTTGTTATATGATGTATTCTTGTTGTTATTGCATCTTGATTTTTACTGTACGACGCGGAAGCGCTTGGCCCTCATCTCATCTGGTTTCAAGTTATGATAAGACCGAGAATTGGTATGTGCGCATTTGACACATGCACATGACCTGACGGTGAAGGTCACATAGTAATATTTATTTATTTATTTACTTGTTTTGCATGCTCAAACACTTGACTATCACCAATGAAAAAAAATTAAAAAGTTGACCCAGAAGTTCGGTCATGCAAGTACCTCTCAAAATAATAATAATTTTCCTGCACAAATAAATTTCCCCATACCGAAATGAAACCATTTACCAGAACACTTTGTTGATCCTGGTGTCGAGTATAACTCGGACGCGTATATCAAAACTTATCGGATTAATTAATCCACCGAATCTGGAAATCGGAAATTGTATTTCTGATTGTAAAATCGAATCGAACGGCATTTCATATTCACTGCACGTTTTTTCAACAGAATTATTAAAATACGTGAGAGATTATTTTGTAATTTTGTTTTTTTATAAGACATGGGTTAGCTCTTAACTTGATCTCTAAGTTATTATGATTCGCAACTGATTGAAAACGGGTATTTGTCGCGTATTTTACCTATAACTGAGCCTCATAGCTCAGTAGGTAGTGACTCTACCTTTTGCACTGTAGGCTGTGGGTTCGATTGCCACACAAGACAAACATTTGTGTGATGAATATTGATGTTTGTTCTGTGTTTGGGTGTTGTATCATATAGTACGTATGTATTTACAAAAAATATTTCAGCATTCTATCCGTAATCCAGTTCCCATACCATTGAGGCTTGTTCAATAAAAACCTACTTATTACACTTAATACGGCTTAAACAAAAATATATATACATGAGATATTAGGTAAGAAAATAGTAGTGACTGTATTACCGTAAAAATAGCCTGCAAATAATAACCCAATCAAACACAGAAAGATATAGCATAATGGGTTACGTCACAAACAAAGCAGCGGAGCCTCGTTATCGAAAGCCTCGAAAGCCTCGCCATAACACTTCAGAATCAGATTTCACCAACGTAACATTACAAAACAGGGGTCAGCTCAGCACCAAACACGGCATAAATAAACTGTATCCTCAATCGACAAAGAGATAACATTTCGCAACTTGTGCACAGAAGAGGCAGCAGTAGCTATGGGCTGGTCTTGCGCAAACGTGACGTCAAATACCGGCTTCACTTTCGCAAAACACTTTCACCTGAGGCAAGCCAAGACAAGCCCACGAGCGTACCAACTCTTCACCAATCTGTGCGGATTACTAACCATACTAACTGTTGAATGGTCTGTCACTCTTTGTTATTCTAGTCGTGCATGATGATCGGTTAGTGCCAAGTGCAAGTCTTACCCCGAGGGTTCCACAATATTACTTTTGGCCGACATTACAATTTAGTTTACTGCCGTGAATCGAATGTATTAATGCTGAAGTGCATTTAGTTCCGTCTTTTCTATTATTTTAAGGTATTAAATGTTATAAATAAATAACTGGATAAATATAACAGGACCATTAACTATAGTAAAAAAAAAATCAGATAAGTTTTAAAATAAATTATGTGTTATTTTTATACATAAACATAGTTGAATTTATAACTAGGAACAAGGTCCAATAATTATGACTATATGACGGTAATGCATTTTAGGATTAGTACGTTCGATTAAAATAAATATTACAGAACATTAATTTAACACAGCGCCATCTAGTCAAGTTTACGGATTATAGATATTACGGATATAATACTAATATACTTTTTGTTTTGTAAATACATACGTATCATACAATAAACACCCAAACACAAAACAAACATCAATATTCATCACACATATGTTTGTCCTGGGTGGGAATCGAACCCACAACCTACAGCGCAGCAGGCAAATTCACGGCAATAAATGCCTCCAGAAACACGAAGTTATAACATCGAAAAAAAAATTGTGGAACCCTCGGGGATGGAACATACAATTAAATATATTAATCAAATAAATTAAAAAAGTTTTAATTGATGAAGTTTGACAAAGGATGTATGTTGACTTTTGCTATATTTCGGAAAAATGCAGAGCTGACTTTCAATTTACCCCTCGGTTGTTTCTCGGTTGGTTGTTTGTTCAGATAATATTTTGGATAAAGCTATTTCTTTTTATTGTACGACGGGGAAGCGGTAATATTAGGGACGTTTCCTCGAAACTTAACTAGAATGCCAAACTACCACGAGGCCACGAGGAAACTAAATTCCTCGTAGCCAAACCCGAGTCATTATAAGCCAAATTAGTTTGGCCACGAGAATACTTAATTCCTCGTAGCCAAACCCTAGTCATTATATGCCAAACTAGTTTAGCCACGAGAATACTTAATTCCTCGTAGCCAAACCCTAGTCATTGTATGCCAAACAAGTTTAGCCACGAGGAAACTTAATTCCTCGTAGCCAAACCCTAGTCATTATATGCCAAACTTGTTTAGCCACGAGAATACTTAATTCCTCGTAGCCAAACCCTAGTCATTGTATGCCAAACAAGTTTAGCCACGAGGAAACTAAATTCCTCGTAGCCAAACCCTAGTCATTATATGCCAAATTAGTTTGGCCACGAGAATACTTAATTCCTCGTAGCCAAACCCTAGTCATTGTATGCCAAACAAGTTTAGCCACGAGGAAACTAAATTCCTCGTAGCCAAACCCTGGTCATTGTATGACAAACTAGTTTGGCCACGAGGAAACTTAATTCCTCTTAGCCAAACCGTAGTCACAGTTTAATAATCATCCGCCTGTATGGACTAAAAACACTTTCCAGCGAGTTTACATCCGTCTGTTACTTATTTATAAAATAATTATATACTAATGACATTTTCCATGTAAGTATTGTTTGATTTATAGATGGACAAGAAAGGCCATCGATGAAAACACAAGCAACTACAATTACGATTAAGAGCAAGCTTACAGAGCGACACCAATAAAAAAAAATGTTTTTGATGAGGTCATCCTTACTTAGTTTGATTGCTTGGTTACTTATAATAAACAAAATGATTACTTGCGGCGCCTTTTTTATTGGTTTGTCATCAGAGGCCGTATCTTTTAATCGCATCGAGTGTAAAGCTTGTTTTATCGTTATTGGCGTACTTAAAAGCGTTTTTTTTTTCTAGATAGGTACCGAGGATTAACCGCCTGTTGTGAAATGGTTCACCCACCGATGTCTGATCCAGATGTTCCAAGGGATCTCCATGTTAGTAGAATATTACGCTTGGTTTGGTTGGTGGTAGGACTTTAAGTCCACCTGGATACCACCATCTTCATTAAGTCTGTCACCATAACAACAATACTAACTCCTAAACTCGCATTGGGTGAGTCGACACTTACTCTGCTCGCGCGTCAAACAAAACGGGAGTGGATGGAAAGAAAAAAAGAAAGAAAAAAGAAGAAAGAAGCTTCCACTCCCACTTTTTGGCGCTGTCGGATCTGCCAGAGTTTGACCTAATGCGAGTCTAGGAGCTAAATTGGTGCCGTCAGAGGTAAGATAGCCAGTTCCTCAGACTGGTTGAGGATTCCGGGTGAAGTGCGCTTCCACCTTCGGCCTTATCATAACTTGAAACCGGATGAGATGAAGGTCGAGCGCTTCTCCGTCGTACAATAAAAAAAGTGGTTTGAAAACAATAACGATAGACAACAAGAGTAATGTTGATTGCATGAGCTTGATTGTGATGGGTTAGTTGCCTATCTCTAACCAAGGATCAGGGGCCGTACCGTGAAGCCTTATTGCGATCTAATTGACGACCTAAACTGAGCTGAATTGCTATTTCTTACCACGACGTCGCATGAGCGTGTCAGTGTAGGTCCAGTTTTAAACGAACGACTCACCTGAGAGTTTATGCGTTTACGTACTTACTTTTTACTAAAAAAATATATTAAGAAAATAAATAAGTAGCCGCAACGTTCCGAAAACTGCTAATCTAATTTCAGAAGGTACCAGAGCCAAATCTTGCTCATTTAACGATTCAAACGCTAACGTGTACAGACGTCATGGTACCATATTGAGCGATCCAGTTTAGGTACCTACACTGAACTGCATCGGAAATGAGTGGCGTCTAATTATGTGATGGTAGGCCACCAGGTCTACAATGGAGCGAGCTTTTCCAAGAGACCCAGTCTGCCGTGCACCGATGGAACAGTCAAACGGTTTGACGAAACTTAGGCGGGAGAGTTGCTAACCTAATGAGCAATGACCTGTGGTCTTTTTTTTTTTTTATTTGTACGACGGGGAAGCGCTTGGCCTTCATCTAACCTGGTAACAAGTTAAGATAAGGCCGAAGGTGGAGGTGCACTTCTCCCGGAATCAACAAACTGAGGAACTGGCTATCTTACATCTGAATGCCGGAAAACAACAATTTTAGAATTGTTATTTTGTTATTATAATTGTTATTATGGCGACAGAATTAGTTAAGATGGTGGTAGCTAGCCAGGCGGACTTAAACAAAGTCCTACCACCAACCAAATCAAGCACAATATATTGTACTCCCATGGGGATCGAACCCGGGACCTTTGGATCTGAAATCGGTGGGTTGAACCACTAGACCACAGAGGCGGTTAGACTGACTGATAAAAACGTCTATAATTTACATTATATTATTTTTCTATATTCAAAATAGCTGATCTACGACATTAACATAGCGATAGAGAGAATTCTCGAAAATTCTCTGGCCTTCGATCAAAATGGGCAAGGCTTCTTAGGTGTTTGTCATTTGGCAGATAAGGAACCCTAAGACCGCCGAAAATTGTTTAATCGTGCGGTATTGATTCGCAATAGGTCTATTAGGAGAAGCCGGAAAAGTTTATTTTATTTTATTTAGTTACCACGTGAAGGGATTAAGTCATTTTAGCGAGCTCTACATAGTCAAGTAGGCAGCTATCTTATTTTTATTGTACGTCGGAGAAGCGCTTGGCCTTCATCTAACCTGGTTTCTAGTTATTATAACTAGAAACCAGGTTAGACAGTCATAGCGCGCACTTCATCCGGAATTCTCAACAGTCTGATAAAATGGCTATCTTACCTCTAAATGCCGGAACACAACAATTTCAGAATTGTTGGTCTCTAGCCAGGCGGATTTAAACAAAATCCTACAACTAACCAAATCATGCACAATATTGTACTCCTCTGGGAATCGAACCCGGTACCTCTGGATCTGACTCCGGTGGGCGAACCACTACACCACAGAGGCGGTTAAAATTATTAACAAAATTGGATGTACAGTTCCTCCATATCAAAAATCTCTTGCTTCTCCGTGAACGCAACTCTTTGGTTGCTGAGCTTCCCGCTCTCTATGTAACACACAGTGTGTTGAATACCCATCGCGGGAAGGAATCCGATAAATTATAAACAAAATAAATAATACAGGACTTTAATTTCACACAGCGCTATCTAGCCCCAAACTAAGCATAGCTTGTAATATGGGAACTAGATTACGGATAGAATACTTATATACTTTTTTTATTTCTTTGTCATTAAATACTTATCATACAATACAACACCCAAACACAGAACAAACATCTATATTCATCACACAAATGTTTGTCCTGCGTGGGAATGAACCCACAACCTACAGCGCAGAAGGCAGACTTACTACCAACTGAGCTATCAGGCTTTTTAAATCCGATAGATAGCCTGGCGGTCACAGCTAGAATCAACACCTCCAACTCAACCTATGGATGTCGTAAAAGCCGACATAGCGATCTCACCAGAAGGGCAGCAGCTTTCTTTTGTTTTATCTACACCATTAAAGAGATAACCAAACCGCCTGCCAATCGTGGTGGTAATGCAAATCCTCCAGCTTTGGAGGAGGCTCTGTCCAGTAGTGGACACTAATGGGCTGTTGTGTGTATGGGCTTGTGGCAACCTGGCAAGTATGAGTTCACAGCTCAGTTGGTAGGAGCTCTGCCTTCTGCGCTGTAGGTTGTGGGTTCAAGTCCCACCTAGAATAAACATTTGTTTTATGAATATTGATGTTTATTCTGTGTTTGGGTGTTGTATTGTATGATAAGTATGTATTTACAAAAAAAAAGTACATAAGTAATATTTCCGTAATCTAGTTCCCATATTACAAGTCATGCTTATATTGGGGTTAGATGGCGCTGTGTGAAATTGAGGTCTGTAATATTTATATTTATACTAGTTTTACGATACTAATACAAACGCTTTATTCATTACCAACGTATACAATGTATCGTATGAGATTGAGACCATTTTTTAATTAAAAAAATATTACGTCTTGCTTTTCCATTCCGATTATTTTCTAAAGACAAAGCAACGTGAGAATCCCCAGTATATGCCTCTGAACTGTTTGTCCGGACAGGCTATTGGGAAAGTTCTACACAAGTCCCGGGCAGTGAGTAAATAATTACAAATAGGCACGTGATCGGGATGCTTAAATGGTGATTGCCTCAGTTTATTAGTTTTATAGCCCAATAAAAACGCGGAGTCAATTATCTCCGAGTACCTATTAAAGGAAAGGCGTTGTAATTATGCCTACCTAACCTATCAGCAAACAGTCGTAGGTCTCTTGGAGTATGACCTCAGATTGAACAGGTTCTTTTTAACCGCCCCCGTGGTCTAGTGGTTGGCCCACCAGTGTCAGAGCCAGAGGACCCGGGCTCGATCCCCATTGGGAGAACAATATTGTGCTTGGTGCTAAAGACATTTATAAGAGAAATGTTTATAATATGTGTATAAAAATTTATAATAAATTACCGGACGAAATTACGAAATATTAAATGGAATTGTATTTAAGAAAAAAATAAGTGAATGGTTAGTGTGTAATTGTTTTTATAGCCTTGACGAATATTTATCATATATATAACTGTAATAATTAATTGTATTAAATAATTGTAATAATTGACGTTAGCATGACATTTTTAATATTTGCACGCCTGCATGCAGGCTGAGTACATTTACAATCGTATGTTTTAAGACCTAATGTACACACTATCATATGTATTCTCGCAAATAAATGATTTGATTTGATTTGGTTTGATTGGTGGAAGGACTACGATTAAGTCCGCCTGGCTAGCTCAATCTTACCGAATTCTGTCGCCATAACAACAGTTCTAAACATTGCTGTGTTCCGGCATTTACTATAAATAATATTCTATTCTATTTACAGGTAAGATACCCAGTACCTCAGTTAGTTGAGGATTCCGGGTGAAGTGCGCTACCGCCTTCGGCCTTATCTCAACTTGTTACCAGGTGAGATGAAGGCCAAGCGCTTCCCGTCGTACAATAAAAAAAATAAAAATTAACTGGCTGAGGTAGTATCGGCCCTTAAAAGCCCTTAAAGGGATATAAGTGCAAGTGATCCTTTTAAGAAGCACCGAATGACTTTAAGACGTACGTATCGACCGCCGCGCTGTTAGGGCTCTAATCCTCAAAACCATTACTACCACTATGCCAGAGAAAAGGTTCGAAGGTCGCGCGAGCAATAAGCGAAAGTACGACGAATGAATCACATATTTAGGGTTCCGTACGTATCTACGCTATATCTGTCTTAGTGACGTGTCGCAGGGTAACCTCAGTCTGTTGAGTTTTTTTATTGATGATAGCCAAGCGACCACCAACTCACAAGAAAAACATGTAAATATGTGACCTTACGTGGAGCACGCTCAAGGAGCCTCGACTTGAAGACTCCAAGATTGTACTGGTGCGGAATAACAGACGAGGGAAAGGAGTTCATTTCCTTACAGTATTAATGGTAAAGGTAGAGGGGTTGTGTTCGACACAGTGGAATATCTACAGGAAGAATAAAGGCCAATCGCTTCCGCGTCGTAAAATTATAAAAAAAAACAATTCTAGAAGACAGTTAATAATCAAGACAGAAAATTAACGGAATATTTATCTGTCTATCTAAATATATATAACTCAAAGGTGACTGACTGACTGACATAGTGATCTATCAACGCACAGCCCAAACCACTGGACGTATCGGGCTGAAATTTGGCATGCAAGTAGATGTTATGACGTAGGCATCCGCTAAGAAAGGATTTTGATTAATTCTTCCCCCAAGGGGATAAAATAGGGGATGAAAGTTTGTATGAAATTTTTTCAATTTTCAACCGATCAGGCTGAGATTTTGCATGCATAAAGCTACTATGACGTAGGCATCCCCTAAGAAAGGATTTTGAGATTTTGCATTTGTTTTGTTTCGGTTAAGTAATAACTCAACAGTGACTGACTGACTGACATAGTGATCTATCAACGCACAGCCCAAACCACTGGACGGATCGAGCTGAAATTTGGCATGCAGGTAGATGAAAGGATTTTGATTAATTCTACCCCCAAGGGAGAAAAAATAGGGGATGAAAGTTTGTATGAAGCTTTGTCAATTTTAAACCGATCGGGCTGAGACTTTGCATGCATAAAGCTACTATGACGTAGGCATCCCCTAAGAAAGGATTTTGAGATTTTCGGTTAGACTTTTTAAAATGGCTAAAGAAAATCTGAAAGTTAATGGAGAAGTTGAAGAATGTACTGTCGTTTTTATGTTTTGTAAGCCCTAATTTTTTACACACGCTAAACAAAAGTAAAGCCGCAAAAACTATACCTAATTAATAATAATACTTCTTAACGCGAGCGAAGCCGCGAACAAAAGCTAGTAGTATATAAGAGGATTCCGGGTGAAGTGCGCTTCGACCTTATCTTAACCAGTTGAGATGAAGGCGAAGCGTTTCCCCATCGTGTAATAAAAAAAAATCAACAAAATGTAAACGTGTGCGTTTTGAACACGGAACCCAATAATAACGAGTTCGACTCGCGCTTGACTCGTCTCATTGTTACCTCGTGATATCAGTCCGTGACAATAAATGGATGGCATTGTCTCGTCTCGCTCCTTCACAATGCAGTTAGAAAGTGTGAGAAAGAGACCGGAACAATAATGATATTAATTGTTTGCAATTCTCGGGGTCGCGATGGAAATACAGACATCTTAGAAACTCGTTTTCCGCATTGATTGTTCGAATGAGAGCCAATTAATTTAATTTTAAGGCTGGCTATCCACTTTAGTTGAGCCTTAATTAATATATTAATGTACGAGTAAACCTGAATTATGAAAATACCATAATCAGATTATTAGCTAGTTTTGGTTGTAGATGGTTTTAAAGCTTCATTTTTGTAGTTTGAGCAAAACCATTAAGTTTATTTTAAGGCAGGCTATCCACTTCAGTTGAGCCTTAATTATTATAACAATGTATGAGTAATACTGAATTATGCCTGAAAATTTTCATTACAAGATCACAAGCTTATTCGGGCTGTAGATATTTTGAAGCTTTATTTTTTTATTACAAGCAAAACTAGTAAGGGTTAAGCTGTTGTTATGTATTTCTTGATTTCCTTGAACAAAGATATCCTCAAATTTACTCATCTCTCAGAAAAAAGAACATAGTAGTAGGAGTAATTTTAAAGACACCTCATTACAAGGGAAAATATTTATTTCTTTTATATTTTATTCATCATTATCATCATATCAGTCTACATAAGTCCACTGCTGAACATAGGCCATAATGGCGGTTACAAGTTGCGATAAGGCCGAAGGTGAAGGCGCACTTCACCAGGAATCCTCAACAAACTGAGGAACTGGCTATCCGATTATTTTATATACTACTATACTACTATTTATATATTATATTACCTCCCAATGCCGGAACACAACAATTTTAGAATTGTTATTATCGTGACAGAATTGGGTAAGATGGTATTAGCTAGCTAGGCGGACATAAACAATACTCGGGTATCGACCTCGGGATATCTGGATCTGAAATCGGTAGGTTGAACCACTAGACCACAGAGGCGATTAAACTGTTAAGATTCAGTTTCGGGGGCCAACAGGACACTGTTACTAAACCTCCGTTGCCAGTCCGTTCTCCGTCTGTATGTCTGTCAGCGGCCTGTTACTCATGAACCTCGCCATTATCGACGTCATAAATAGCAATCCTTCAGAAAGGGTCTAGGGTCCTTCAGAAATAATAAGCCACGATACATCAAGGCATCTTCCGTATTTGTCACTAATTTGACTAACCGCGCCCTCTATCCTATATTCTTAGAAGCTCGCTACGATGTTGCGCAAACAAACCAAAAGATGGCGTAAGCTGTATCAAATCAAAAACATCGTGTAATTATGGGCGGTGTTATATTTTTATGTTACATCTATTTTACTCTTATATGCTATGCGCAAACTAATAAAGCGCCACTAATAACCTAGATAAATAAAAGGAAAGGGTATTCCAGGATATCCTGGAAGGTTGAATTCAGTTGTAAATTTTTCTTATATTTTTATACCAGTAAGGTGACACATGTATACAATATTTCAGCAATATCTGCTGATGGCAAGCGGCGCAATGATACAAAGAGACTGCAGGTACCATATTAAACACCTCCTTAGAACACAATCTATCATACAAGCAGTAGAACACACAAGAAGGAATACCTAAAGGTTATTGAACCGAGCCAAACGGCTTACGTTTGGCTCGGTTTTCAATCGCCTCTGTGGTCTGTGGTGGTTCAACCTACCGATTTCAGATCCAGAGGTCCCCATGGAGAGTACAATATATTGAGATTGGTTCGTTTAGCCCGCCTGGCTAACTACCACCATCTTACCAAATTCTGTCGCCATAATAACAATTCTAAACATTGTTATGTTCCGGCATTCAGAGGTAAGATAGCCAGTTCCTCAGTTTGTTGAGGATTCCCGGTGAAGTGCGCCTCCACCTTGCCTTATCTTAACTTGTAACCGAATGAGAGAAAGGCCAAGTGCTTACCCGTCGTACCATAAAAAAAAACCTGTAATTTTGTATTCAGATGGCCCTACCTATAGGCTATATAATACAACAGTATTCAACATACGGACTATGGACTTACCTTGCAAGTTGTCGAGCATATACGAAAGCAGCTTGGCAGTTCCATTGTTTTCGTTGTATATCGAGAGCATTTCTTTGCTGAGCGGATTCCCCTGCAGCCCGAGCATTTGGAGATGGAAGAGCTTGCCCAGCTCGTATGGAAGCACTCGGAGGTAGTTGCTGTGTAGGTGGAGTTCTCTGGAAAGATCAGAAAGACTTTAAATCACAGACACAATTGCATATACTCTTCGATTTATGTCATCCTAAAGAACCAATGGGAATGCTTTTAAGATTATCGCAAGTTGTTTTTTTGTACGACGGGGAAGCGCTTGGCCTTCAATCGACGCCACAAATAAAAATAACTCCTCCATACATTATTGATACAAGTAAACAGAAACATATCGCCTATTTGTCTTTTCGGAATAATAAAACCTTGCCGACTTTCCGTATTAAGTATAGTGTCTTTTTATTCAAGCGTGATCTTAGATTTGAGAGACAGTCTTCAAGGAAGAGTGTCGCCATAATAACGATTCTTTAAAAAATTGTTGTGTTCCGGCATTCAGAGGTAAGATAGCCAGTTCCTCAGTTTATTGAGGATTCCGGGTGAAGTGCGCCTCCACCTTCGGCCTTATCTCAACTTGTTACAAGGTGAGATGAAGGCCAAGCAATTCCTCGTCGTACAAAAAAAAAAAAATGAGTGATGGTAAACGCTTGAAAGGAAACTATAGAAAAGCGCGCCCTTCAGCAGAATAAACAAGAATTCAGGTGATTGCTTGGTCTCGCCAATGTCCAAACGGATTGCCGTGTTCAGTCGTTGGAGATCCAGTGCTTTCTGGGATAGCTAGCTCCATCTTAGACCTCATCCTCACTCTGGCCTAGAACTGGACAGGCTTAGAGGCCAAGAGCATACCCATCATTCATAAAAATACACTAACATATCAGCTGTAAGGCCAGTAATATGACCTTGCTGTATCAAAAGATATCTATGATGATTTCAAGCACTTTCTTTTAATGATCTCAATGATAAAACTGCATATAAATAATGATCAGCAGGTAAGTAGGTATTGTTTTCAAGAATCATATCACACGTTATCTTATCAGAGATAAAGGAGGGTATTGACCTTAACAGTTTTTAGTTACTCAAGATTAGCAACAATCCGCACCAATTCATACTCCATACCAATATTACAAAGGCTATAATTTAAACGGTCAGCTGTTGATGATCACATAGTTGTATTAACGGTCAGCTAATTACGTAAACGGTCAGATCATAATGAAACAAATGGCAAATAAAGGGATTTTGTCAGCTCCATAATGTATTTATTAGCAAACAAAGTGAATTAATGAGTATGGTGTCATCGAATATGTAAAGCTAATTGCATAAGCGGTCAGCGAATTAAATGAACGGTCAGATCATAATTGCAATAAACGGTCAGCAAATAAAATATGTTTTGTCAGCTCCAAAATGTGTTTATTCAGCAAAGTGAATTGACGAGTTTGGTGTCATCAAAGATGTACAACACGTTTTGATGGAATGTGTCCGGAACAGGATGTTAAGAGTTAAGAACAACCAGCTTTAAAAGACCCTTCGAACTGATCTCATCAATAGTATTTCGGCTCCTCTATCGCAGGAGGCGGAGATCTCATGTAAATTGGCCATTGCAGGTTTAAGTTAATTCAAGAACATACCGTAGTTTTTTAGTACCTCACTGTTGTTTTCAGATTTTTTTTTACTTAGTTTGTTAGCTTTAGTCATTATATTTTTTGGGACGAAGTGGGTCGCTAAGCGACAAAGACCTTCTTTAGAACAAATAAAAAGATCAAGGTGCTTCTGGGTTCAAAAAAACCTGGCAACCTACTGATGTACTCCGCCATAAGTTCGAATTGTAAGCAGTCAAAATAATATCAAAGCTTTTTAGCAAATTTTACTTGCTGAACGGAAGAATAAGTATTGAAAAAGAATAATGACTTTATTAGGGAAAAGAACAAGCTACACCTAAGAAAAATCGTCAGTATACTTAGGTAAAAAAAAAATCACTACCACATATTGTATTTTTTACATGGAAAAATTGTGCTTCACCATAAACTGAAATCCAGCATCGCTCCGGAAAATCTCTGAAGCAATATCATGCTGAGGAAGCGATAGCTTTGGCCCACCACTCTCAACTAGTAATGTTCCTAAAAAACCTATCTTTAATTATTTATATTGTTCTGTTTTTTGTTCTTTTCCCAATATGTTATATTACTCTCTTTTTCTTCTGTATGCGTAGCTAATTGTGTGGGACAAATAAATGTATTAATTTCTATTTTTCTTTAAAACATAAGTTAATTCGATTTGGTGGAAATAATTTAGAAACTCGTGTAGGTCACAAACACACGCTAAATACGATAACAGCTATGGATCATTGACCTCATGAATACCTCACCTAACTGTAGCACAGAATTAATAGTTCTGCTTGACATTCACGGCCTAAACAATGAATACAACATTACGTATTTTTTTGTAAAAAACACATAAGAAACATACAATACACACACTGAAAAAAAAATTGTGTACCGGCATTTAGAGGTAAGATAGCCAGTTCCTCAGTTAGTTGAGGATTCCGTGTGAAATGTGCCTCTACATTCGGCCTTATCTCAACTTGCAACCAGGTGAGATGAAGGCCGAATGTCTTCCCCGTCGTACAAAAAAAAAAACATTAACATTTATCAAATAAAAACTTGTCCTACAGCGCAGAGGGTACAGCTACTACCAACTGAGGCTTTTTAGGTATCTTCGCATGATCACCTTCCTGTCCTTATCTCGCTCTATACAGTGTCCGCACACCATGTTTTCTCTTCCATCACCCGTCAGCTCATCACTCCTTCCACACGCATATCCTCTTTGAATCAATATTAACCGGCTGTGGTCTAGTGGTCGCCCAGCGGTGTCAGATCCAGAGGTTCCGGGTTCGATCCCCAAGGGAGTACAATAATATGCCTTGTTTGGTTGGTGGCAGCTATCACCATACCTAATTCTGTCACCATAACAACAATTCTAAAATCTCGTGTTCCGGAATTTAGAGGTAAGATAGCTAATACCTCAGTTTGTCTCAAAATATTCACACAGTTGTGATCTGATGTGAATCCATAGAAGGTAAAAAGTTAATGACCCTCTAAATATTCACACAGTTGTGATCTGATGTGAATCCATAGGGGGTAAAAAGTCCATGATCCTCAACTTATTCGTACAGTTGTGATCGGAAGTGAACCATTGTATGTAAACAGTTCCGTATCTGTCTGCTGAAAAGATTACATAATCTTAGTTTCTGGTTATATTGAGAAGGTCCAGTAGAACTGCTTGCTCACGCAAACATAGAAAAAGTCAAGTAGAAGTAACACTAAGAAAGATGAAACACAAATTATCTCTCTCCTAGAAAACCGCCTTTTTAACCGCCTAGTGGTTCAATCGACCGATTTAAGATCCAGTGGTCCCGGGTTCGATCCCATGGGGAGTACAATATATTGTGCCTTGGTTTGGTTGGTGGTAGGACTTTGTGAAGTCCGCCTGGCTAGCTACCACCATCTTACCTATAAGTCTGTGGCCAAAACAACAATTCTAAAATCTCGTGTTCCGGAATTTAGAGGCGAGATAGCTATTCCTCAGTTTGTCGAGGATTCCGGGTGAAGTGCGATTCCTTCGGTCCTATCATTATTTGATAATCAGGTGAGATGAAGGCCAAGCATCTCCACGTCTCTCATCAAAACATCTCTATTTTGGTCTTTCTCTACTGGTATAACCATAGCCATCCACATTCATATTCAATAAATATTACAGGACATGAATTTCACACAGCGCCATCTAGTCCCAAACTAAGCATAGCTTGTGTAATATGGGAACTAGATTACGGATAGAATACTTAAATACTTTTTTTTTTTGTAAATACATACTTATCATACAATACAACACCCAAACACAGAACAAACATCTAAATTCATCACATTAATGTTTGCCCTGGGTGGGAATCGAACCCACAACCTACAGCGCAGAAGGCAGAGCTACTACCAACTGAGCTGTGAGGCTTGTTAATTCCAATTGTAAATTATTCAAAATTTGCCTTGCAATGTGACTATTGTCCCTCCGTCTCCGTCATCTTTTCATTCTATGATACTTTCAAGCTTCCTCTCTGAAGTATACTTCCAATTTTACACTGTACCTAACGCAACGATCGATGTGTTTACCCACGGTAGGTGTTTTAATGTCAATTCAGCTAGTCATAATAAAGCGTTTGTTTGTAAACCCATGCTAATTTTAAGAAACAACCGGTTTGCTTTTATAATATAATCACGCATGAAATATTTCAAACGTGTTTAATGCTCTAAACTTGTGGAAAAAATAACATTTTCGACATAAATTAACGATATTAATTATATCGAGACGAATAAGCATTTTAGTTTTGTGTAATATGATTTTTGAAGTGAGAACTTCTTTAGCCGCGTTGAGTTTAATTAAAAACTGAAAATGAATTTAATTATTGTTTAGAGCGCCAATAGATGTGAGACCCAGAAAACCCACATGTTAATAATTTGAGTTTTAATTATTTATTAAAAACAGTTTTTCCAAAGTTCCATGACTAATTATCACTTAGTAACATCAATAGTCTTCACTTATTTTTAACGAAAGTTTTTAATACTGTCCCCATGATTGCCGTTTTTTACTGGAGATGGCCAAGCGTTTGACCACCAGCTCACATGAAAATGGAAAGATGTGGGCATGCTTTTTTGTTTAAATCAACAACAAATATATACTAAAACCCTTTAATTGGCAATTTTATGGATCTTGCAGCATTCTCAGTCTACGGAGTACCGCTGAGTTTCGATCTTTAGTACAAACGTATTTTGTCGTTAATTTCGATATCGCAAAATCGGAAATTTATTATTATTTTGCATTATAAGAAAATATTAAATGTATTTAATTTTTGAACGACGGGTAAGCACTTGGCCTCACTTGGTTACAATTACAAGTTGAAATAAGGCCGAAGATGGAGGTGCACTTCACGCGGAATCCTCAACAAACTCAGAAACATGTCATGGACTTTTTACCCCCTATGAATGGACATCAGATCACAACTGTGTGAATATTTAGAGGGTCATTAACTTTTTACCCTCTATGGATTCACATCAGATCACAACTGCGAATATTTTGAGGGTCATTATTTTTTTACCTCAACGGTCACGAACTAGTGAAACTAGTTAAAAAAGGGCTCTCCAAATTTAAATACTTACTACAAAATAAAATTGTAGAACATATTTACCAACCAATCCATGCGTAAAGTCAAACGTCAAAGGGTCGCCCCCTATGCAAATTGGCAATAGGCACGCGCTCTCCATCACGGGAGGTGTCAAAGCGCCAGTCAAAGGGCTTAATCGGCTGATACCCAGTCTGGAGTGCCTTTATCGCACAACTGCATTGTGGCTGAATTAAATTGGATTACGTTTTTTTTGGGGCTGCCAACGTAACCCTATCACTAAGCATACGTTGTCCGACTGTCTGTCAGCAGGCTGTATTTTATGGCTATAAGGCTGACGTTTGAAAATTCCACAAATTGCGTATACCTATTGCCGCTATCTCATCAACAGCCTATTAAAGTCCACTGCTGGACAGCCTCGTCCAAAGGTGGAGGGTTTTGCCATTATCACAACGTGGCAGGTAGATTAATGATCGCAGTAAGATAGTAGATAATACATAAAAAGAAGCTGCCCTTCTTCTGGTGAAATCCCTTAGTCGGCTTTAAAGATCTCTATGGGCTGAGTTGGAGGGGTCGATTCTTATGCCTCGACCGCTAAGGCAATTGCCGCTATACAAATAATAAAAATAACGTAAAGGCAATACAAGGTGGTTTTTTTTTGTTGAAACCCTCGGTGTGCGTTTCCGCAGTTGGCCGGTTTATTTTTCATTCGATTGTTGACCAGTTATAGCTCTTTGTTTAATCTTCTACAATCAGCATTATTTTGCAATTCGCGAACCGTATGTACCTACGAAACCCAGCATGTAATCTGTACTATCCGATTACGCGCTAAATCTTTTTAAATCGAACGTGCTTCTTTTAAAATATCGTCAATCTACGTTTGTATGGGAGACCTGTGCTACTGGACCCCTTGGGCATCGAACCCTGGACATCTACGCCTGATACTGGTACGCGAACCGCTAGACCACAGAGAGGCAATCACGAGAATCCTATATATACCTGTCCATACAAAAAGAAATAGCTCTTTTCTACCCCTTAATATTGACCGATTTCGGTGTTAACACTGTATTAGGTAGGTACACAAGTTTAGTCTTATTTTGCTAGTTTTTAAATCAACACGACGCCAATAACAAAACTTTTGGTTACAATTCAGGGGATAAAACTATGCCCCCTGTGCCCCGAAACAAAAATTCTATAAAAAAAATGAACCTATCAGTCTCACGTAGCAACTGTCTCTGTTGGACGCGAAGGGCGGCTGCAGGGAACGCTGAGATAGCAATACGTTGGCTAAACTTGGTAGACAGCGAAAACAGTTTCGGTATATGATCCTCACGTAGCAACTGTCTCTGTTGGACGCGAAGGGCGGCTGCAGGGAACGCTGAGATAGCAATACGTTGGCTAAACTTGGTAGACAGTTTCGGTATATGATCCTCTCGCATGATCCTCCTAAAACAACACAGCCATCGTAAAATGAGCCTTACCTTAACTGTATAAGGTCTCCGAGCTCAGCGGGCAGTGAACGCAGCTTGTTATTAGACACGTCCAGGTTGAGCAGATTCACTAGCTGGTTGATCTCGGGGGGCAATCGCTGCAGCGAGTTATCGTTCAGATACAGCGCGGTCAGGTGGGTGAGCTGGAACAGTGACGGCGCTAGGGCGCGCACACCTCCTGTTACCTGTAATGTGAACGTGGACTTAATGTGGCTCCTTCTGCAGAGTATTATTCCATAACAAGACATAACAAGACATAAGACAAGCCTCATAGCTCAGTTGGTAGTAACTCTGCCGTCTGCGCTGTAGGTTGTGGGTTCATTCCCACGCAGGACAAACATTTGTGTGATGAATATAGATGTTTGTTCTGTGTTTGGGTGTTGTATTGTATGATACGTATTACAAAAAAAAGTATTTAAGTATTCTATCCGTAATCTAGTTCCCATATAACAAGCTATGCTTAGTTTGGGGCTAGGTGGCGTTGTGTGGAATTAATGTCTTGTTATAATTATTACAATGTATTTAATTTACACCATAAGAAAAGTTACAGACCTTATTTAACTTATTGTAAGGCCCATAGTAATAAATATATTACTTAAAACATCTACACTATTTGTATTTTTGCTTATATTGAAATTTTTTCACGAGTAGATTGCAATTTCACTGAGTAACTTAGGCTATATTTTTTATCAGGTTACAGACTATTATATGTCCAACTATTATATAATTATGTCACTGTGCCTACTTTTTATGTTAAAAAAGACAGTAGAAATTACACCATGTTATTTGTACCTTGGTATTAAACATTATTCAAATTAATCACTTCTTATTAAATGCTGTTTCAGTAGGCTGTAACTACCTATAGATTATTTTTTGAATCATTCAAATCGGACATTCCATTAAAAAGATATTGTGAATTTAAAAATATATCCAACTTTTTTTAAATATTTACTTGATGGATTTAAATAAAACTTTGCACGATTATCACTGATATCATTGACTAGGATCATCTAAACTCTGATCTCCTTTCCCTGTCTGAAAGGGCGAAAGAGGGTAAAAACACGCTTGTATGTAACTTGGTTAGGATTTGGAATACGAAACTTATTAAACATATTTTTAAATGGTAAACCATAATATATCCCATCATTAATTTCTTGAAAATACCCCGTTGGAGTAGCTACAGGGTTGCAAAGTTTTCAAAAATTTTACTGCACTGAAAATATCGACGGATTTACTTGAAAATACTAATCAAATTAAACTATGTAACATTTGTTTTAAGAGTTTATGATAATCTTCAGTTTAAAGGCTTTAAAACCTACCATATAATGAGCTCTCTGCCCAAAACGTCAACTACACGCGAGGGGTCTCACCTGTATGCCCTTTCCATACATTCAATTCAATATAGTTACAAATAAGTACTCAAGGGTTGACTTTAAATACGTATGAATTTAGGAAAACCTTCAGTTCTAAATTTTCGGATTGCATAGCTTATCCTAAGGTTCAGTGACGAGGAGGCATTTTTTTCCATTTGAAATGGGTGAACTCTAGAGCTGAGTATAGCATTCATTTATTTATTGTGCGACGGAGAAGCGCTTGGCCTTCATCTCACATGGTTACAAGTTAAGATAAGTTCGAAGGTGGAGGCGCACTTCACCCGGAATCCCCAACAAACTGAGGAACTGGCTATCTTACATCTATTGCCGGAACACAATAATTTTAGAATTTTTGCTATTGCGACAGAATTAGGTAAGATGGTGGCAGCTAGCCAGGCGGACTTAGAGAAAGTCCTACCATATGGCCTTATCTCAACTTGTAACCAGGTGATATGAAGGTCGCTTCCCCGTCGTTCAATAACAAAAAAAAACAGGCTGATGCGTCTCGCCTCACGATATCTCGCCATTTTTCGATGTGCGGACAGTCTGCCACATTCATTGTAGTTACCCACTGCCAATTTTATTTACTCAGTCCAGGGACCTATGCGCTACATGTGATCCATCTACTTGTCCCTGGACAAGGCGCTCAATAGAGTCCAAAATACATTCTAGAGCTGACCAAAACCTCTTTAATTAGCTTAAATGATAGCCTTTTATTTATTTCAAATATGGAATAACCATGTGGGCTGCCACTGTTACTCTATCAGCGCCAAATTCGTGATGATGATGCTCGTGCCGATAATCTGAGTGATGGGTTCAATTTCCACGCCGATCTGACAAAACTGTATGTAATATTACAGGACAGGCGCCATCTAGCCCCAAATCAAGCAAACCTAGTATGTCTTTATGCGATTTTTTTTTATTTAAAATATGCTCTTGATCGCCAGGCTTACCAGGGCATTACCTGGGCAAAGATGAGGTCTACGATGGAGTGGCTTTTCCAGAAATGCCTATTAAAGGCACTGGCACCAGCGGAACACAGCAAACTGTTCGACTTCAGCAGGAAGATATCAAGCCAGGCAGACCTGTGCAGGTCTTACCATCAGTGTGCACCATTGTGGTGTTGTGGTGTTGTTGTATTGTAGCTGTACAACATAACATAACAGTCATAGCTCACAGAAGGTATTTTATGACACTTATTATTTCATTAATTGAAATGTTACTTTTATCTTCTTTATTAAATAAAATGTGCAATTAGACTATGTACAAAGGAATCAGTCGGATTTACTAAGGACCGTTACAAACGGCCTATAGGTAACTCAGCTGTTCCAGACCAGTACCAGACGGAAGCGTGCCCAAGACACTGGCTGCATTGCCACGCTGAATAGCTATGCTAATTCGCTAGCCTAAATAAGAGCCAGCCCTTGGGTCGCGTGTCGCCTCAATCAAAAGCCCCGCAAGGTTTTTGAAAACCCGGAGGGCACCGGCTCCCCACGGACGCGTGACGAAATCCTTCCCGGAGACCTTGTGCAAGTTACTTTATTGTTTTATTTCTACTGTGTTTTCTAATTTATGTTTACTTTCATTTCTCAATTATTATTTTTATATAAAAATTTAGGTGCTTTATTGAGGACCTGTAAATATTTTTTTAACCTCCTTTTCCACTTACCGCGTTAGATGGGGTCAGTTCTTCTAATTCTCTATCGGTCCTGAATTGTCATGTTAAACTGGGCTTTCTAGTAAGTTTGCAATACTAGTCCGTAGTAGTTTCTACTAGTAAATTCATTTTTTTGAAGTACAAAGGAATCAGTAAAATTACTTAGGGACTGTTACAAACGGCCTATGGGTAGCTCAACTGTTCCAGACGGAAGCGTGCCCAAGACACTGGCTGCAAAAGGATTTTTTTTGCCAATAAATTAATTTGATGTGATTACCTCAAGCATGGTCCACCCGCCTCTTCGCCCCGACGCCCGCTCTGCCTCCGACATAATATGGTAGGTACGATTGTTGGACCCCTCATGCTTGTCTTTGTTGCGAGACATACTGTCACCTGAAAGTTTAATACAGAGTAAATAAGAAGGCCCAATAATACCACTCTGTCAAAAAACGTAGTTTGTTTGTCAGGTTTACTCTTATAGGAAAAATCTTTTATGGAGGGTTAGATTTTCTAAAATTAAAAAAAAAAAAAAAGTCTTGGTTTGTTTTCTTTTTTTACAAAAAGTAATGCACCACAGACATATGAAATCCTTAACAGATTGTTCCTGTCAAATCGCATTTAAATTGGACTAGACATTTTGACGACAACTACATTTGTACCTATTTTAAGAGTGATAATCGGTGTTATTCCACGGCCTTGAGAACACCCCCATGTAACTCAAGTCAGACTGTGGATATCAACAACCTAGATATCTTCTTTCTTTTTCAAGGGCAAGCAAAGAATGGGCAGCAGCTTCCTCGTGAGTATCAAATACCAGCACTACCCAATAGAACAGAGCACAAACGACAAACTAGATTTTTGCGACTTAGCTTATTAAAATACACCAACATTGGATTAATACTCTCAGTTGTGTTTGCATGTTCTAAATACCACCCAGCCAATCAAAGACCATTGAGCTATTCTTTATACAGCTCCCACCAATGATTGAAGAAAAAAATTACACATTATACACTACTACATATATACACTACTGATTATATAATACTAATAATTTCATTTATTTCTCAAGTTACACAGACTCATTAATAATACAATAAATTTGACATCAGCAGTCACATTACTAAAATTATAATCACAACCTCACAAAGTAAATATTGATATCATTAATTTGCCAAATTTTTTTTGAAATATAACCATTCCTCCTGGAACATATCTGATTATGGCTAAAGCCGATAGCAGATTGTCATAAAAAAAAACAAATTGATTATGATTTGAAACCACATTTTACAATTATTTTTGTTTTTCAAGTGACTTCAGTTGGACTCAACATATCTCTGCTAGATGGCGTTATCGGCGCTTAAGCTTTAGTTGAGTATGGCACAAAAATTCAGAAACTGCGTCAGGAGACCCTCATTGCTTAAGTGGTTCCAGCTTTAGGAAAAGATGCGGGTTCGAGACGCGTCGCGGGTTGTAAATTTTTGAGTCATTATAGCATTTGTAAACATTTTAATACTTCACATTTTTCAACATAATATATTTTAGAAAGTTGTTCTAGAAAATTATGTTGACAGGTATGTTATGATTCAGTGAGCAAAATGAACAGTGAACTACAGCCAGAATTGGATTACCTACAATCTCTAAATGATAAAGATTATTCAATACTATAATTCTACTCACATTCATACTTTGAATGTGAGAAGAATTATATATATTGAATCATCTTTCAAACACCACAATCCATCCACTTTTATTATAAAAGAGAAAGTCTATATATATATTGGGCCACTGAGCCAAAAGAATGAGGTATCAATGAATGAAAACATATACAATAGGAAGACTACCAAAGTTATACAATAGCAACTTTAGAATGTATCTAGGTCGGCATCTAATCTGGTCAAGTCAGTACTAAAATAACTGGGTTGTGGTTTGTGAGCAATCACCTCTAGGCTTATGTACATACCAAGTAATTTCTTTGAAACAGCAAGCTATTAGAGAGTTAATTGTCAGGAGAAGATACCGAAATGTGAGAATATCTAGATACCCTAGGGTATAATGTTTTATCTAATGAGGGAGTACCCATACCCTGGGGCAACGGAAATGCTGGCTTTTGCTAGTGGTTATGGCTGAATGATCCCAGCACTAGTGATTGGACCTGGTAAACTTTCACCTGGCTAACGACTACCCCAGGAATATTCTGTGCTTCTGGTCAGAGTTAGGCTGGCTATACTAGCCGCACATTCCTCTCACACAATGGACCACTCAAGAGTCTAAGTGCAGAAACAGGGGTCTTTTCAATTTTATTACATTACTGGCTAACAACTACCCTCCTGCCATACTCCAGCTCCAAACAGTTTGCTATATTCTGCCAGTGTATACTCTATCATAAATCTCATCTTTGTTCTCACCTAGAGCTAGACAAGCTTTTACGTCCAGAGCTAATAATTGAAAAAAACCTCTTCCCTTTTACCGGCCAACAAAATAGTTTAGAATATGGCCAAACAAACCTTGGAGGAGGCTAACATCCTGTTGTACGAATGACTGGAGGTGATTGCAGACTGTTCATAACATTTTGTTATCCTTTTTAGCATTACATTACATTCAAGAGACAGTGTTATTATTTATAGATATTTCACTCATACCTGTTTCTCAGAATACTTGATTGCACATTAATATTGTGTGCTGTCTTCAGCTATTTTTATACTTTGCCCTTGACTGCTACATTGATATAATCACAAGTATTTCAAATTAGAATTGTATGTCTCAACTCAATGTAGCAAAGATAGAACACATAAGAGAATGTTAAGGTTTTATCTACATTGGGAAATAAGATGTGTATACTGAGAGCAATTTACCTGAAATACTTGTAAATACCACAGCTCATTGTAAAAGTTTGTAATACTGTACCTGAATTTTCTCTGAATTTCTGTAAACTAATTTAGAAGTGTGAAAGCTTTTTCCACACTAACAACTAAGGCTGAATAGAACATCTCCCATACAAACATAGTTTGCTGCACATTTTGAAATAGCACATCAAATTCAAATAAAATTTTGAGGTATTATCTGTTAGGGATAATATGTGTCCGAGGGCTTATACATTAACTAACAGTAAATATAAATCATATCACAAATGAACATTAAACTACGTTTGTACTGGAGAGAGAAAATCAGCAATACACCGGGCCTTCATAAAATCTTCTTAGTTGCAAAACCACTACAAGTTTGATATCAAATACATATAAAAAATTAAGAACTCTTACTTACTCTTTATACAGTTGAGCTGATACAGTACTGTTTATTATTAGAATGATTGAGGTGTACTAAATAATGCTAGCTTTTTGGTATTGAAACATGTCTTATGATTGAAACTTTCTATATTCTTTAGTATTTTGAACAATAAATGTTGGTTTATTGGAAAATGTATAGAAGAAAGAAACTGCAAGCCCAATTTCTTCAGTTTATCAACGTAAACAGATAGGTATGTTTGTTTTGAATACATAGATATTAGTTTACATTACGTAGAATGTGAAAGTAGTGATAAAATATACCTCGGTAACACGACGAGGGGTCATTAGTTGAGATAATATCTGCTGTGCTCGATAAATTATCTTCTTTTGGAAAATAGGGACACTTCATAACCTCAGCCGTAACATAGAGAAACCTAAAGAATGATACATAATTATCGATACAAATATAATTTTAGTGATGAAAGAAGGTTCACTTCACTTCTATAAAGCTAATTTAATTCAGTATTTCAACGATTGATCATGTTATGCGTAGCATCTTTGTCTACAGCTGACAGAGATGAGATGATTCGACGAACAGGAGAATCTTGGAGCGCCAAACCATAATGGAACGGACAACACAACCATTATTTGTAGAAGTTGAATAGCCGTGAAGAAACATGAAACCTACCTTCATCTACTCCTTGAAACTTTCAGCTACAATTGATGATTAGAATAACGGGAAAATAAAATCACTGTAAACACACAAAAGCACAAACTTGACAAACAACCACATCAAACGTCCATTTACCGACTGTAGCGCCGCCACTGAAGTTGCGGACATTTCTAAATCATTTTCATCCATAGACAGCCAACCTTACTAGGCTCCAGCTATTTCGCAGCCGATTAGAATAGGTTGTGATTAAATTGTAAATAGTAGGTAGGTATGTATAATTAATTGTTCGTATAGTGACGATTTCCCGCTGCATACAGATACAACGCCAAGCAGTGGCGGAGGTGGCGGCGCCGCTGCTGCTGACCTTATACTGTATCGTTTTGTAATTACTTTACATGCTTTGACAAAATGTAAGTTCTTGGACAAGTCATAAAATACGTAATCCCTGCGTTGGCAGCTATATCATGTCAAATTCTCATGTAACTTGTGACTCCTCTCCACTCCGATTCTTTTGAGAAAGCTGAAGTACCTAGGCATTCATGGTTGTGCACTAGACTGGTTTAACAGCTATCTTAATGAGCGGAGACAGTGTGGCAAAGTCGGTGCATTCATCAGTGTCCCTCAACGAGAGCACTACGAGGTACCTCAGGGCAGCATTCTTGTACCAACACTGTTCATTCTGCATAACAACGACTTACTGGAGCTACCTTTAGCCAGCATGGAAGCCTTGTGCAATGCGGATGACACGGCCTTACTATATTGCGGGACGGCAGTCTACTACGCCCTGTGTCAGTTATTACTCACGTACTGTCTAAACGCTCGGGGTTCCACCGGAAAAAATGTTCCTAATTCAGGTTGAGCACAACGCTCTGTATCAAAAACCATGCTTAAAAAGCCCCGAAGATACTATGGTCTATAAGGAGAGTGGTGTACTTTCAGTCAAAAAGCTGTTCCTTCTAAAAATTTGTCTATAGGTATACTCATCAACCTCATTTCTTCAAAAATATTACTCAACCAGACAACGCAATTCAAACAAAATTATAGTTCCGCCAGTCTCTATTACATTTGCCCACCGTTTCGGAGATCATATAAAATATTTTGTTTATAAAAGGGTTATCAAACACTGTTTCATTGACTATACATCTTTAACCGTCGCCCAATTAAAATCCGCTGCTCTAAGCTGGTAACTGACTCTTTTATAATATTTCGTTTCTTTAATATTTTATTTTGTATAACGTTTGACAGTCAATTGAGGCTCTTTTACTCCTTACCTGTTAATTATATTGGTGCCCGCCCACGATACAGCCTAGTGTGGAAATCGTTGTCATTTGAGTACGTTAATCCTCTCTACTTACACAAAAAAATGAAAATGTTGTTTTACCTAGATATTGTTCTGTATTAACTTTAATTTTGTTTAAGTAGCAATGTATATATTTTTCATTTTGTTTTCACTGAATCGTAAGGTAGGTATGGTAAATATTATCCAAAATAAAACAAGCCTCTAAACAAGCCTAACAGCTAACCCCTATTTTTTTTGTACGATGGAGAAGCGCTTGGCCTTGATCTCACCTGGTTACAAGTTAAGATAAGGCCGAAGGTGGAGACGCTTTTCACACGGAATCCTCAACAAACTGAGGAACTGGCTATCTTACCTCTAAATGCCGGAACACAACCATATTAGAATTATTATTCTGACGACAGAATTAGGTAAGATGGTGGTAGCTAGCCAGGTGGACTTAAACAAAGTCCTACAACCAACCAAACCAAGCACAATATTGTAGGTACCTACTCCGCCTGGGGATCGAACCCGGGTTCTCTGGATCTGAAATCGGTGGGTTGAACCACTAGACCACAGAGGCGGTCTATTTCATATGATATTTCATGTTTTAAATAATTTTCAAGACTTCAATCTTATGTACTTTTTACTACTTTGCGACCCTTAATGTAAATACAGGGGTGGTTTTAGAAAATCAAAATAAAGTTAATTGTGAAGCCAACCCCCTTTTCAGTTTATCCTACAAGACATATCAAGCGTTTCAACCCCTTAACGTGCCCCTTTGTTACAAAAACCACCCCTAATAAAAAAATAAACATATATTTTATGAATGTGCAGTCGAAACTCTTTCAAATGCCACCCCACAAGCCAAAATCCAAAAACCTATTTTTCAAAAAACTACCCTAACATAAAAAGTTTTCGTATTTATTGATGAGTATTGATATAATTTCTGCAAATTCCAAATTTTGAACAGATCGGATTAGCCATTCAAAAGATAATGGGCAAAAAAACATATTTCTTTCCACCCCAATATCTCAAAAACTACCTCACATCAAAAATCAAAAATTATGTTTACGTTTTCTCTAATCAGTTTAAATTCATGAAAATCGGATAATCCATTCGAGAGTTATGCCGTCACAAACATTGCCACATATACATGTACATACAGTGCCGGATTTCCCAACTTATCACAGAGATCTCGTTCGCTTCGCTCACTTAGAGAATTTCAGGATTAAGTCAAGTCAAAAATTCAGCCATTCTGTTCAATCTTTGGCATTAAATTAATTCAAGTTTTCACGTTCTTCCCGGTAAAATGTGGCAAAAAAGTTAAGAATTACAAAATCATTTTGGTTTCATCTCTTCTGAAAGGGATACGGCCGCCTTGTTTGTTGCTCAATTAACAAAGACGAGGATGAGGATAGAATACGCGCAACTTCCAGGCTAAAAATAACTGGCCGGAACCGCCTCCATCCATCAACCGTAACAGCCACAATGTTGTCGGTTTATATATATGGATGGTCTTCCCACACTCCGTTCCGCGACTATCCCAGCAACTTTCAGCGCTTCTGGTAAAAGTTAGGCTGCTTGCTTCATTCACCAAGTTGTATAAAAGAAATGAAATTAAAGAGGTGTTCAAAACACAAAGCTCGTCGCTCTTACTAACTATAGATTATAAACGTTTCACGATAGATCAACAGCCGTATGCCTTTGGCTTGGCACTGCTTCAGGTGACACAAAAAAATCCCTAAGGATCCCCATTAAATTTTTCACATCTGTCTACTGATTTGTAACTAGACTTTTGTACTTTCTCTGCTTATGCTAGTAAAAGTTAAGTATTATTATAATTATGAATCTGCAGCTATAACTGGATAATACAAGTTACATTAAATAATCACAACATTGCAAAGTGAATAAATATTATATTAGTAAAAACTCTCAGTACATCGTACACAATCAGAATTCTCTATCCTTGTGACAGTTAAAATAACATTTATAAATACTTTATTCTTTTTATCAATATAAGAAAGAAAAAGTATTTATGCATAACTAAATAGTTTTCTAACACTGCCCCTTACTCGTGCAACAACAGCAAATAATTAATAAACGCGGTTAAATTTGCTAAATGACAGAGTACAATAAAACAAGAAAAAATTATATAAGCTACAAAACTTTAAACTAACCCTAAAGATTTAACAAACAAAATATGTTTGGCTTTTGGCAGTGCTTTGGTAAAAAGATCTGCCTCTAATTCAGTCGAGGGTTTATAAAGTAAATTAATTAACTTATTTTCAACACATTCTTGTATAAAATGATGTTTAACGTCAATGTGTTTGGTTCGCCTGTAGCACTGATTTTCTACCATTTTAAGTGTGCTCTTGTTATCATTATAAATAACAATTGGCTCATGTGGTAGGTTAAATAATTTCAATTCAGCAATAAAATTATTTATAAATTTTGCTTCTTTGACTGAAGTCCCAAGAGCGTAATACTCAGCCTCTGTACTAGAACAAGCTACATTGTTTTGTTTGTGACTATTCCAGTTTATTAGGTTAAAACCGAATCTACTCACAAAACCTGAATAAGATTTCCTATCATTAATATCCCCCGCCCAATCTGCGTCGGATGAAATTTCAAATTTGTTACTACCTCGCCTAAAATTGAGTCCGTACTCAGTTGTACCCGATAAATATCGGAGAACACGTTTAGTAGCAAGCCAATGCACTTCATTATAACAAGTGTTGTACTGACTAAGTTTGCTACATGCAAATGCAATGTCCGGGCGTGTACAAACTGCGAGATACATCAAACTCCCAATGAGTTATTGGTATGGAAGTCTTGAATCAATTGCTTCAGCTTTTGGTGGATTAAAGTTAACTTCCATTGGAGTAGCTACTTTATGACAATCTTCCATGCCAAACTTTATCAAAAGATTTTTCACATATTCGGATTGACAAAGTTTCAAAGTTCCTTTTCTAACAAGTATGTACCATGGAGTAAGTATACGACGTCTTTGATTTAGATACATATAATGATATATTCCTTCCTGTAGGTATGTAGGTTGCTGTGGTCGGTTGCATTTGCATTACAGCGTCAAAATAGAAAAATGTCTTTTAATAGAATAACTACCAAAACAGGCGCTTATTACATTGATCCTACCTACTGGCTATATCTTATGCAACTACTTTTAGAGTAAGTCCCACCTAAAAACATTGAATAGATAGTTATTCTGTTAAAACATACCCACCTGTCCTACCTACGATCTATATCTCATTTTCAGTCAATCTCGCAACGGTTGGTGTTCATCGATAAATAGATAGAGCAGTAACTAGAAAATAATTGTCCAATTATCTAGAAAAAGCTACGTGTTACTTGAAAATACTGTTTACCACATCTCAAGCGTCAAAAATAACGGTAACTGGGGGTAACTGGGGTGAACAGTTTCGGAGAGATAACGTATCTCTATACGTTATCTCTAACACCCCAATAAAAAGTGAATTATATATTTTATCAATGGGCAGTCGATACTCATTCAAATGACACCCCACAAGCCAAAAATCTTCTCGTGTCACTTAACACTCCTATTTCTCAAAAACTACCCTAGTGTCAAAAAATTCTCGTACCAATTGATGATTATTAATATAATATTCGAAATTTTGAATTGATCGGATCAGCCATTCAAAAGATATGGGCGAAAAAATGTATTTCTTTTCACGCCAATATCTCAAAAACTATCCCACTTATCAACAATCCCCCGCGACATTCAAATTATATTTACGCTATCTCTATTCTGTTTAAATTTCATGAAAATCGGATAATCTTTTCGAGAGTTATGCCGTCACAAACATTGCCACATACATACATACATACATTTGTTATGTTGTATTTGTGTTATGTATGTAATTTAATTAGTGTAAGCGGCGAGAGCCGTGCTAATTAAATAAATAAATAAATAAATACAGTGCCGGATTTCCCAACTTAACTCAGAGATCTCGTTCGCTACGCTCACTCGATCAATAAAAGGTAGGTAGGTACCTCCTACCTATGACCTCCAATCCAAGCCCGTGGGTAGACAAATGCATTGATATAATTTACACCAAACTGAAAAACTCCCACAGTACTAGTAGGCTATCTACTTAAAATGACTGCTTTATTATAATTTGACTACCAAATTAGGCTACTATTTTACACTACATTCAGCGGTAAATGTAAGTAGTACCTACATACATAATTTATTAATAAGTAGCAAAACCAAATCAGTTTACAGGGTTTGACAAACTGATTTAATTTTCAAACTAGTCCATAATTTAATCAGGATTAACGTATTGTATGGTCGTTTCAGTATTGTGGAACTGTGTAAAGTGTGTGATATCAGGACGGACACGTAATTCAAAGAAAACAATGGTGGAAATCAGTAAGTTTATGATTGATAACCATGAGTTGGTTAGTATGCCGTGCTCTACCATCGTTCATCCATGGACCGACAGTTGCACCGAAGCATTCAAGTCTATGTTAGTGGCATGCGGCATTGGCGCAATCAAATTTTTCACACCTATACAGGTGGCTTTTCTTGTAAGTATAATTATAACTGCAGCTCTGTTGAATCATTTAGTATTTTGATATTTAGTTTCATTATGCCTACAAACAAACGCGACACGAATCTTGAAAGGTCATTCGATGGACTTTACCTAGTCCTTTGAGACTTGTTAGAGAAGACGCCTCAGGCGCGTGGACGGGGCTCTTTGCTATAGTATCAAGTGAATTAAATAGTTAAGTAGGTAGGTTTATATTATTCATGTCTTATTATGATTACGAAAGTACGGTGAGGTACCTAAGTAAGGTGTGCCTAATGAAAGCAAACTTTTATCGTTTGTTAATTAGGTACGTTTTTTTATAAGGAATTCCGTGTTTAAATAGGTACCTAATACAAACCAGACATCACGAGATCTCAATTCAAGCCGAACTACTTACTTGTGATATTCCGAATACCCTCTCTTATCTTACAAGATTTGATGATCATCCCTTGCCCCCTTCATCATAAACGCCACCCTGTAAAAATAAACTTATTTTGAATTCTACAGTGTCAACCTCCATTTTTATAATTGGTGGAGTGAGCGAAGTGAAAGAGATCTCCAAGTTAAAAGTTGGGAAATCCGGCACTGTATGTATGTATCTGGCAATATTTGTGACGGCATAACACTCGAACAGATTATCCGATTTTTATGATATTGTACTGAATAGAGATAACGTAAATAGAATTTGATAGTCGCGGGGAATTTTTAATGAGTGGGGTAGTTTTTGAGATATCGGGGTGAAAAGAAATACAATTTTTCTCCCATACCTTATGAATGGCTGATCCGATCAATTCAATATTTTGAACACGCAGAGATTATATTAATACTCATCAATCGGTACGAGGATTTTTTTGACACTAGGGTAGTTTTTGAGAAATTGGGGTGTAAGTGAGACCAGAAAATGTTTGGCTTGCTCGGTGTCATTTGAAAGTGTATCGACTGCACATTGATAAAATATTATATATTTGACTTTTTTTTATTATTTTATTGTTCGACAGGAAAGCGCTTGGCCTTCATTTCACCTGGTAACAAGTTGAGATAAGGCCTAAGGTGGAGGCGCACTGCATCTGGAATCCTCAACAAGCTATCACTAGCTATCTTAGCCTCAACTGGCTATCTTACCTCTTAATGCCGGAACACAAGATTTTTTTAAGAATTGTTATTATGGCGACAGAATGAGGTATGATGGTGGTAGCTAGGCAGGCGGACTTAAGCAAAATCCTACCACCAACCTAACCAAGCACAATATTGCTCCCCTGGGGATCGAACCCGGGACCTCTGGATCTTAACTGGTGGGTTGAACCACTAGACCACAGAGGCGGTTACTAGACCACTGGGCAGCTTTTTATTAGGGGTGGTTTTCGTAACAAAGGGGCACGTTAAGGGCGGGTTAAATCGCTTGGTATGTCTTAACAATTAACTTTCTTGTGATTTGCTGAAACCACCCAGTATTTACATCAGGGGTTGCAAAGGGGGTAAATAAGAAGTCTTGAAAATTTGTTAAAAGATGAAATATCATATGAAATAGGGACTGAGACTGCAGATTTCAAAATAAGTTTTTTTTGCCCTTATTAGGGGTGGTTTTTAAGATGAAGGGGCAAATGATGATCATCAGGTCTTGTAAGCTAAGAGAAGGTATTCGAAATTTCATTAAAACTGGTTTAATTACCATCTATTGTTATTCACTCAATAGGGAAGTTAATATCCGATCGATAAAATCCGAGAATTACTTTTGTGGTTTCATGCAAGGGTTTTGCGCAGATTCCATATAAGCAGTACATTATTGTCCACTACGACAATGTGGAAAGAACTTTCTCTATAACTGTAAGGTACGGCCATTATCACCACACTAAGCAGACAGATTGGTGCTCACAGCTACGTTCACACACGTTTTGTTTACCTACACAAAGAAAAAAGCTGCTGCCTTTTTTTTTTCGGTTGACTCTACGACATTTGTGGACTGGAGGGGTAGATTTTTAAACCACGACTACTTAGGCAACAGTTTCGAAAGCACATCAAAACGACATCAACCTTTGTTTCATGTTAGAAGGGACATACATTACTTAGACATTACGTTAGCAGCAAGAGAGAGCCTCGAACACTCAGGTGAATAAAGAAAGTTCGAGAAAAAAGTGCTAAAGTAATGTAAGAAAGGTGTTATGAAAGCACACTTAGGAATATAGTTTGTTAATAACGTTCTATTTGAGAAATAATCTCCGTCAAATCTCATCACGAGATCTCAATTCGGGGCGAGTTATAATATTTCACGTTTTCTGACTTCAATCCTATTAACCTCCTTATGCAACTCTTTATGTAACTAGATACAGGGGTGGTTTCAACTAGAAAAAAAAATTGTTAAGTCAACACATTCCAGTGGGAATTTCAGTTCATACGAAGTGTTTAACCCTCATAACGCACCCCTATCACAAAGTAAAAAATACTTTTTAAGTTATGTGTAGCCGATAGGTACTCCTTCAAACGACACCCTACGTAGTAAGGAACCAAAATTCTTCTATAAAAAGTTGGTACCTTTACAAGTTATATTCACTGGTAATTCAAAATGTTGAATTGATCGCATCAGCTATTCAAAATGTAGAGGTGACTTTTATATTTATCTTCACCCCGATGTCTCAAAAACTACACCACTTATCAAAAATCTTGGCGACATTCAATTTATATTTATGTTATAACGTTACAGTTTAAATTGAAATAAATCGGATTCCGTTCGAGAGTTATGCCGTCACAAATATTTCCACTTCCACACAGACAGTGCCGGTTTTCCCAACTTATCTCGGAAATCTTGATCGCTTAGCTCACTCGATCAATAAATTCCTTGAAGCTGGCACACTACCACGAAAGAGGCTACGTTTGGCGGGCTTAGCTATTTGCTGACCCACTCGATAAATTTTCTTTTCTTTATTATATGAAAAAAAAAAACAAAGGGCAAGCTGGCAAGCAGTATCAGAGCTTCAGAATGTTATAAAAAGGTTTTGGCTTTTGGCATGGCAAAAAAAGGCATGCATGGCAATGCAATGGTAACGGCAAAGAGTAAATAAATGGTATGGTAGGTACAATAATAATAATAATTTTAGTGTCACTACTTAATTCAAATATGTACGCAACGCAACGCAACGTACGTAACACGCCACGGTGGTGTGACCGTGCCGTGTGAGATGTATAATTATACGTATTGTACATAATTTTTTGTATTGTATGTATCGTATTTTCTTTGCGATGTAACGAACAAAACAATAGGTAATAAAAAGTAAAAGTATAATACTTTAGCGTTATGCATTGCATTGCAATAGTTACTTGGTTAATATATATTTGTACGTTACCTACGTGTTAGTAATTAACGTTTTATTATATTTGATTAATTTACATTAAGTTAAATAGTGATATTCCCATATAATCAACTCCAGTCACAGTTCTCGGCCAGTACCTACAGAACGTAGTCTAGTATTTTTATACCAGCCCAGCTGATCTCAGGGTAAATTATTAATGGTTACAATACAAGTAATCAGATACAAATAATAATTATACGTCCCACACAGTAGACACCTTACATACTTTCTATATAAATAATAATCATTGATTATCTAGTAATAATCTCACATAATTATTCATATCCTTAGATAATAGTTATCTACATCTGTACCTATTTTCATATTGTATTCAATATAAATGATTAGAACTCGTTGCTTTTACTACTGAAAACCTGCATAGAAAATAAAATAATTTAGTTGTGTTGTTCAGTGTGCTAGTGTTTGAGTAAATATGGTTGAAGCAAGTAAATTGTGGTTTGAACGGACCTGCAGTAGCTCAGAATGCCGAGATCTCATTCACCCATGGACTGCAGGGTGCTCTGATGCCAATATCTCTATGCTTTTGAGCTGTATAAAAGGTGCCTATAAGTTTTACGCCGTGGTGTATCTTGTAAGTAACATTTCAAATTGAGCTTAACAATAACGCCTTGTAAATCTCATCAATGTATGTATGAACACTTTATTGTACACAGATGACATACAGATGTTAGCACTAAATTTTGTGATAAATGTAATATTAATCAATTTAAAAATAGCAAACAGAAACATAAATTATGTTTTACATATAACATAAATACCTACAGTAACTATTATGTCAACACACTATTGTACAATAAACGATTGGTAGTATTAAATTGTTATTAACAATTTTTTTTTAAACAATGGGGAGGTCTTTAGCCTTCATCTCACCAGATTTTCAAGTTATGATAAGGCCGAAGCAGGAAGCACACTTCACACGGAATCCTTCACAAACTGAGGAACTGGCTATCTTACCTCTTAGTGCGGGAACGCAACAATTTATAACAATAGTTGTTATGGCAACAGAATTAGGTAAGATGGTGGTAGCTAGCTAGGAGAACTCAAATTAAGTCCTACCACCAACCAAACCAACCACAATATTGTGCTCTCCTTGGGGATGGAACCTGGGACCTCTAGGTCTGACACCGGTGGGCAAACCACTAGACCACAGAGGTGGTATGTCTGGCTACCACCGCATGTCTGCTCACATGACCAGAAATAGTCAATAATGATTGCCCATTGTGTAAAAATGGTGGCTTCACTTCTGTTCAGTTAAATAAGTCAAAGAAAAACTAAGAAAAACCTAAACTGTCCACGAGACAACAAAGTTTCATCATTGGTTTTATATATTTCAATGTGTGATACTTATACCATTATTATCCTTATTTTCAGATACAAATCCTCATGCGAGGGAAGAAATTAGGAAAGAAAGAAATTATACAACAATTTAAACTGTACTTGAAATCTGGAATATTTGGATTAACAGTTGGAGCCTCCTTTGTCACATTGAATTGCATATTCCGGTTGGTATTTTACATTATAATGTATAATAACACAGAATTAATGATGTTCATTAATAGGTCATTGAACTCTCTTGACATAACCCTGATTTTATGGTTGCCATACTGTGATTCAAGATTGAATGATAGTTACCAAGGCTAAGTGCTTCCCCATCGTACAATAATAAAATTATCTAACCTGGATAAATAATATATGTTTCTGTTGCCCGCAGAAAACTGTTTTTCAGTAAGTTCTCATACTACAACACAGTACTTCTGCCATGCACCATCAGCGGATTGGCTGTGTACTTCGAGCCCCCTTACCGGAGAGTCATGGTGCTCAACTTGTTTGTCAACTTGGTAAGCATAGAAATATGAGCAATAAAGATATAGACATTTATTCCCGAGACTCCTTGCTGAATTCTTGAATATAATACTTTGAAGATTCACATCTGTGACTGTGAGGGGTAGGTTTTACCGCCTCTGTGGTCTAGTGGTTCGCTCGCCGGTGTCAGATAAAAAGGTTCAGGGTTTGATCCCCAGCAGATTACAATATTATGCTTGGTTTGGTTGGTGGTAGGATTTTAATTAAGTCCGCTTGGCTAGCTACCACCACCATACCTATTTCTGTCGCCATAATAACAATTCTTAAAAAAAATTGTGTTCCGCCATTTAGAGGTAAGATAGCCAGTTCCTCAGTTTGTTGAGGATTCTGGGTGAAGTGTGCCTCCACCTTCGGCCTTATCTCAACTTGTTACTAGGTGAGATGAAGGCCAAGCGCTTCCCTGTCGTAAAAAAATTAAATAAAAATACGCTTCTACAGTAACGTCAATAATCTTGAGAGAATCAACATGTTCTTTAGGAGTTCCACTAATTTTGAAGATATTACGTACCGGGGGGTAGACTATATAGTACATAGATTACACATGGGTACATTCAACTACGCTCCAGTTACCCAGACTCGTCCGAGACTGGCGATCATCAGGAACAGCCTACCAGGGGGTATTATTCCAACTCCTTTTTCTTTCTGGCCTTCAACTCACCTGGTTTCAAGCTATGAGAAGAAGATCACTCATCCGGAATCCTCAACTGTCTGAGGAACTGGCTATCGGACCTCTATATGCCGGAACACAACAAATTAGATATGTTATGTTGACAATTTGGGTAACTTAAAAAAGTCCTACCAACCAAACCAAGCAGAATATTGTACCCCTTGTGTATCGAACCTCTGGATCTGACACCGGTAGGTTAACCACTAGACCACAGAGGCGGTAAAACATTATGATAGTGTATATATTTATTGAAATGGGACTTAATTTTACTGTAATATGGTCAAAAGTGTTGGTGTCTGCAACACAGTTTCTTAAATAATGCAGCCACATTGTTTTCCAATTGTTTAAATGAATAAATCAATATTATAGGACATTTCACACAGCGCCATCTAGCCCCAAGCTAAGCATAGCTAGTAATATGGGAACTAGATTACGGATAGAATACTTAAATACTTTGTAAATACATACGTACTATATGATACAACACCAAACACAGATCAACCATGTATATTCATCACACAAATGTTTGTTCTGGATGGGAATCGAATCCACAACCTACAGCGCAGAAGGCCGAGTTACTACCAACTGAGCTATCAGGCTGTTTAATTGCATGTGTTGCTGTTCCAAATAAATATATAAGTATGTGATTTTTATATACTTGATGTACCATCCACCAACCCACGTTGGGCCCGTATATTTTTTATATACTTGATGTACCATCCACCAACCCACATTGGGCCTGTATATTTTATGTCTCAAAAGCATTCGCTAATCAGAAGTAGGCTGGTGTTACGAACAGTGGAAACAGTGGTACAAGAGAAAGCTATCGAGATTTGACAAATAGCAACATAGAACAAGCAATATTATTTTTTCATATTTTATTTGCAGGTTTTCGAATACTGGCTGAGAACGTTAGAAATGAAAGGTTGGCTTCGGCGAACGCCCGGCAAAGAAACCCTCATATTCATGATGGGTAGTGCTCTCTTCTTCTATCTCACCCGGCTAGAGCGAGAGAACGAAAAACGGACACCCATCTTTTGGTCAGTAATTAATACTAGTAAATACAACACAAACATTTTTGGTTCAAGATATTTTAACCATACCTTTAACCATTTTAACCTCATATTTTAACTAGCAGACGCATGAGGCTTCGTTCGTGTCATCCCGAGGGAATTTCCCAAAATCCTTTTTATTCATTTTTTGTTATTGCACTATTTGCAATACCATGAAAGAAAGCTACTCTAAAAATCTAGTTTCTAATATTGGATAACATGAGTTTTTACTATACGCGAAACCCTTATTGTTTCCAAAATCATTTTTTTATACAACTTGGAGACGGCAAGCTAGCAGCCCACCTGATGTAGAGTGCATATATTGCCTATAACAAAGACTTACTGCATAGGTCACATCCACAAAGAACATAGCCTACACGGCACTGCATTGCGCCCTTCAACTTGAGGCATAAAGGTGTTAAGCCTCACGTACCCGTAATTTCACCGGTAAGTATAAAAAAAAAACGATTACCAGTGATCTTCAAGTCGATTACCAGATGTCAAACCCATTCAAGTCGATTGCTGAAACCGAGTCAGAAGTTGTCAAACATAAATACGAAAGCGACAGTTGAAGCCCCGGCTAAGTTTCAAATCGAATAAATGATGGTCATTACAGTTGACTTACACAATAAGGGCACAGGTCCGGAATTGTCTCTAAGTACCTAGTACATACCTATAATTTCATACTAGTTAGGTACTTACAATAACAAATAACAACTATTTTAACAACTTATTGTTTAAAATTGGACATCTACGAAGGTACGACTGATTAATGTAACTTACCCATTTCTTTGGTAAACTGTAGTTACGTCGGTCGATTTTACTAAAGTAACCTTTGGTAAGGCCACATTTAAATGTATGTATGTAGTGTGTATGGCAATCTTGACCCGTTGCGCCTTGGGTCAGCCTTTGTCAGACAGTATTGCGCTTACAGCCATTAAATCCGAGCATACATAATATATAACTATTTATTATGTTTATATGGAAAAATGTGTCGCATCAATAGTCCGTTTTTCGAGTGACTTTGGTAAGAGTTGCCTTGCCCAGGCAAGGTCAGAGGTCAGGAGCATCGTGAACAAAAAAAGTAGAAAAGCGCTGGAAACTTATATTATTAATTTCCAATTATACCGGTAACATTTCTTTTGAATCGGATTCTTTTCGAAATAAAATTGATTGCACTTCGTCACAACATCAACAATTCGGAATCTGCGTCACGACCCTCGTGGCTCAGTTGGTTAGAGCGTTTCGTAGCTTTAGGAAGAGATTTGGGTTCGAGTCCCGTCGCGGGTTGTGTCAATTTTTGTATCATTATAACATTTGTTTATGCTACGTTTGTTTGGGAGACCGGTATTGCCAGGCATTCTTCAAAGATCAATAAGTACATGCTTTGTTAACTAATTATTATACGACTTGTACAACAAACGAAAAAGGACATTTGAAAGTAATACATTGTCATGTAAAACTTCCACAATGGTTGTTTTGCTGCGGAAAAAACAAACAAAGGACAAAGGAGATTAATTTTTGCATGTTTTGACGCTTCAAAATGATCCTAAAAATGTTTACTGAATATAGAGTCGTTGACTTTGCAATATAAATATTAACAAGGTGAAACTTACTTTCACCCTTGAAACTACTTTGTAATTTAATGGGTCAGCGTTTGTTTTCGAGGCGTCAAGGATGAGGATAATATTAATAAAATATTAATATTATCCTATAATAATAATTTTGGTTGGTGGTAGGACTTTGTTCTTTGTTTTGTGTCTTGCCTAATTCGGTCACCATAACAACAATTATTAAAAAAAAATCGTCATTCAGAGGTAAGATAGCCAGTTCCTCAGTTCGTTGAGGATTCCGGGTGAAGTGCGCTTCCATCTTCGGCCTTATCATCACTCGAAAATCAGGTGAGATGACCAATCACTTCCCTGTCGGACATGAAGAAGAAACTGTACTATGTAGCTGTTTTTCAGCTCTCGACTCTTGCTCCTCAGACATATAACAATTGTTTGTTCAATAACAAGGTATATACTACTAATTCGTAGGTTCTTCACACCTCCGCGCGTTTCTAAAGAAGTTGGTGAGCCGGTGACCGGTATTGAAGGGAGAAGCGCCGCGTGTCCCCACAAAGGGTCTTGCAAACACTACGTTTTTAAGGTAACCGATTTGCCTGTTCCTTTATTGTTGCTGGCAAGGAATGTAACTCCTTGCCTTCATCTGTTTCTCCGCACCAGGACTTGGCCTTTTTCAAGTCCAGAGTGCTAGGTTCGTTTTAGACAAGCTCATCTTAGGGAATAGCTTTAGTTGTCGTTCAAGTGTTTTTGTTTGTTTATTTGGATATCATCAATAAAAAAAAGTTAATTACTCATTTTTATTCTTATTCTGAGTGGGGGACCAAGGCCTGCACTGACGTCCTGCCTTGGGGTGTATTGTGTAACAAGCCTCATAGCTCAGTTGGTAGTAACTCTACCTTCTGCGCTGTACACTGTGGCCTTGATTCTCACCCAAGACAAACATTTGTGTGATTAATATAGATGTTTTTTCTGTGTTTGGGTGTTGTATCATATAGTACGTAAAATTTAAATAAAATGTATATTTTTTATTTATGACTAATGTGGAATCAGGCGGATGTGTCCTTACGCTAGGTCAATACAAGCTTCCACTATACTGCGCCAAAATCAAAATTAGATTTTGGAGCAGTATAGAATTTATATTTGATTATCAAATGCTGTACTTGGCTCGTACAATAACAAACATTTTTTTTTTTCAATTCATTAAATTATTTTTTTAAATTCATTGAATTTATTTTTTAAATTAATTGAATTATTTTTTCAAATAATGGATTATAATTTCAATGAATCAATTGATAGTTCAATTATTTGATTAATTTTTCACGTAATTGATTGTTTTTTCAATGAATTGATTAATTTTTCAATCAATTGAAAGTATGAAATGAAATCGACACCAATTCGGTACGGCTTTTTAATTTGCAGGGCACAGCTCAGCTGTTCGGCGTGGGTTGCGGAATGACCTTGCTCCGAGCCATCCTGCCCAAGATCCTGACTCCTGTGAAAGCGATCAAGTCTTTAAAGCTGTCGCATCTCAAACTGGGGCTGTTCTTCGGAGGGTACATCGGTATTTATAGGGTAAGTTTTTGAATTTGATCCATCCAAAATGTTACAAATGTTAGATAAGTTTTTAACCGTCTCTGTGGTCTAGTGGTTCGCCCACAGGTGTAAGATCCAGAGGTCCTGGGTTCGATCCCCAGGGGGAGCAATATTTTGCTTGGTTTGGTTGGTGGTAGGACTTTGTTTAAGTCCGCCTGGCTAGCTACCACCATCTTACCTAATTCTAAAATAACAACAATTCTAAAATTGTTGTGTTCCGGCATTCAGAGGTAAGATAGCCAGTTCCTCAGTTTGTTGAGGATTCCGGGTGAAGTGCGTCTCCACTTGCGGCTTTATCTCAACTTGTTACCAGGTGAGATGAAGGCCAAGCGCTTCCCCGTCGTACAATAAAAAAACAAGTATGGTGTATTGATGATAATGCATTGTTTTCAGCTCGTGGTATGTCTGCTGTGCCGCGCGCACGGAAAGGATAGCGCGCTATACGCTCTGCCCGCGGGTCTGGTCGCCGGTAGCGCCTTCCGAGCCTCGCCTTCCACGGCCATCGCTCTGGCACCCGTCACATCCTCACTACAGGTAGATAGATAGATAGATATAACGTTTATTCACACAAACACTACAGTAAAAAATAAACAGCAGACATGACAGTTATGACAATATACATCAACAGAGAAATATTAAAAAAAAAAAATTTTGCATAAGTGACGTGACTGGGAGCTGACGACAAGAAAATAGAACACTGCAGTGAGTCATGCTGCGTGAAAAGGTACACATAGAGTAGTAGAAGCCCCTAGTGAAAGGGCTCGTCCGGAGAATTACTACCAACGTACTTATTTCAGCCGCCAAGCAGCATTGCATTTCGCTTTGAATATGGTTGCCGGTGAAATTACAGGTACGTGAGGCTAAACACCTTTATGCCTCAAGTTGACGGGCGCAATGCAGTGCCGTGTAAGCTATGTTCTTTGTGGATGTGACCTATGCAGTAAGGCTTTGTCATAGGCAAGAGTACACTTAACACCAGGTGCGCTACTTGCTTGTTTGTCTCCTAGTAGTATAAAAAAAACACATACAATCCTCATAGCTCAGTTGGTAGTTCTGAATAGAATAGAATAGAATAGAATAGAGTTTATTTGCAACAACAATCAATAATCATACAAACTTGTAGCAATAAAAACTAGAAAATATAGTAAGATAAGTAAATGTCGCTGCAAAAGGGTCCTTACTCAGCATAAAGCAGGTTGGACAAAGACAACCTGCGCTGATCTTCCGTAAGAACCGTTTCCATTAGCGGACAAAATAAACAAACAAGTTAGAACATTTTAGAAAAAGCATTCTTTGCGTTGCGTTTCAAGCGTTCGTTGTGGGTTCGATTCTCACCAAGGACAAACATTTGTGTGATGAATATAGATGTTTATTCTGTGTTTGGGTGTTGTATCATATAGTACATATGTATTTACAAAAGTATTTAAGTATCCTATCCGTAATCTAGTTCCCATATTACAAGATATGCTTAGTTTGGGGCTAGATGACGCTGTGTGTAATGAAAAAAAAAAAAAAACAAGTATTTATTCCCAAAAATGAAAGAGACGTGGTCGCTAACTGTAGGCCTCGTTAATAAGTTCAAAGTCGCACAGCGAGCTATGGAGAGCTATGCCTTGAGTTTCAATACGTGATAAAATCCGAAATGTGGACCGTAGTAGAATCGGTAGAATAAATATTACAGGACATTAATTCCCAAAAATAGGTGTAGCATTTCGTTAGGATTACAAGTGGCCCCGCACCAGGACTCGCCTGTGTCGCGGTGAAAATCCGTTGAAGATCTTCGGACCTGAGGACCATAAATCCTCAACGGACCAGCAAATCATAGATATTGGAGGTGTTGCTTTTGTTTGGCTTAGCAAGTCGCCACCAACTTCAATTTTTTTATACCACAAATATATAATTATTTAAATATTTTAAAGAGTATTATTTTCAAGTTGTTGGCGAAGTCGGTTAAATGTTGTATCAAATATCAGCTGGAATGTCAGGGATAGCTTAATATGATAACATATAGAGGAATAGCTAATTATCTTTTTGTTTTTATTGTTACTTTAATATATTGTTTTTATATACTGTGTTTGGGTGTTGTATCATATAGTACGTATGTATTTACAAAAAGTATTTAAGTATTTTATCCGTAATCTAGTTCCCATATTACAAGCTATGCTTAGTTTGGGGCTAGATGGCGCTGTGTAAAATGAATGTCCTGTAATATTTGAAATTATTATTTAACTCGCCTATGCTGTACATAGGAGTGTTAAAAACACGTTTCCAATTTTCAATGGATAAAATACACATTTTATTAATAAATTAACTAGAAACCGTTTGTACTATTCACCTCTCTCTCTCAAAGGTTTGCTGGTAGAAAACTCTAAGGGTTAAGCTCGCCTCTTTACATATGTTTTCCTGTGACATGTTTAAATGAAATGAACACATAAATATGAAATGTTCATATATATTAGGTCCTTACATATGAAATTGGCGTTTTGTATGGGAGGAACATAAAGGCAATTTTTTCATATTAAAATATATTTTATTAATCAAAGTATGTACCATTGCTATCTATACACTTTTGCCATCTTATAGGTAGTTCATTGATCCCTTTACTAAAAAAACCATTCGAACGGGAATCAATGAAATCTTTGAAAGCGGTTTGGACTGCCTTATCGGAATTGAATTTTTTTCCTTGCAAGAAGTTATCCAAATTTCGAAAAAAATGGTAATCTGTTGGAGCAAGGTCCGGAGAGTACGGTGGATGTCTTAGACATTCCAATTGAAGCTCCTCTAATTTGGTAGTCGTCTGTTGGGCCGTGTGTGGTCTAGCGTTGTCTTGAAGCAGCAGTGGCGTAGAGCGATTGAAAAGTCTCGGTTGTTTAACAGCGAGCTTTTCCATCATGGTTTGCAGTTGCTGACAATAGACATCAGCCGTAATCGTCTGACCAGATTTAAGAAAGCTATAGTGTACGACACCGGCACTAGTCCACCAAACGCTTACAATTAACTTTTTTTGAGTCAATTTTCGCTTGGGGCAAGATTTTGCTGGTTCACCAGGGTTCAGCCATTGCGATGAGCGTTTACGATTATCGTACAGGATCCACTTTTCATCACATGTAATGATCCGATTTAAAATTCCTTCATTATTGTGCCGGTTGAGTAATGTAACGCAGCAGTCGACGCGCGTTTGTCGGTTTGCTTCACTCAATTCATGAGGTACCCACCTTTCAAGCTTTTTCACCTTCCCAATTTGCTTCAAGTGGATTAAAACGATTTTGTCACTAACACCGCAGCCTGCAGCTAACTGTGATGTGGTTTGCGATGGATCTGCTTCCACAATAGCCTTCAATTAATCATTATCGACCTTGGTCTCCGGCCGTCCACGGGGCTTGTTCTGCAGGTCGAAATTTCCAGAACGAAAGCGTTGAAACCAAAAACGCACTGTGTTTTCTTTTGCGACACCACCACCATACACATCATTAATCCTTCGAGCCGTTTCTGCAGCACTGGTGCCACGGTGGAACTCGTACTCGTAAATAATGCGATATTTTAAGTTTTCCATTTTGTGAAATGAGTGACGCAGAAAAAAAAAGCAAAAGAGAAAAAAACAAATGAATAACGGTTTTCGAAACACAAATGCATGAGTAAATAACTGCTTAAATTTGAATTTGGTATTCCTAACCAAAGACGAGATATTTAAGATCAAAGTGGCCAGTACGACAAAACGCCAATTTCATATGTAAGGACATAATATATGTTACAGTAAAGAATTATTATTAAGTATTGTACTTACCAATATAAATAGCTGTTAAGTAGGTAATTTCTTCAATATAATTGTATTATTTAATTTATACTTATGCTTAACGTTGAGTTACTATAAGATTAAAAACTTATCGTTTACTTTGTAGCCAAACTATTGATATTGTATATTTTTTACCTGACTGCAACAGGACTCTACATGCCTTCTTTCAGATTCTGATGTTGAGTTACGACTATAAGATTAGAAACTGATCGTTCACTTTGTAAACAAACTATTGACATTGTGTTTTTTTTCCTGACTGCAACGGTACTACATAACTCTATGCCTCCTTTCAGATCCTAGCATCCTGGGCGTACCAAAGGCGCAGGAATCTACATAACTCTATGCCTCCTTTCAGATACTAGCATCCTGGGCGTGGCAAAAGCGCAGGAATCTACATAACTCTATGCCTCATTTCAGATCCTGGCATCCTGGGCGTACCAAAGGCGCATGATACCCGACAACCTGCCGCTGGTAGAGATCCTGTACTGCCTGTGCCAGGGTCTGCTGTTCCACGCAAGGGTGATGCACGAAGACGTGTGTCCCCGGTACATCATCAACCTCATGCACACTGTCACCGGCGCCAAGTATGTATCACCTGACTCTAGTGAGATAGGTACTCTACTGTCTCTAGTGAGATAGTGAGGAACATGACGTTTAATATACGGGAGATATGGTATATGGGCCAATTCATATACGGGGCAGCTAATGCATGGGACATTTAATATACTGGACGTTCAGTATAATAGACGGGACATTCAATATTAGGGGTATTTAATATACAGGATATTTAATATACGGGTCGTTATATTTACGGGGTATTTAACTACGGACATTTAATATATCCTGTATTAATATGTCCTGTAATATTGATTTATTTATTATTTATTGCTTTTTTTTATTGTACGACGGGAAAGTGCTTGGCCTTCATGTAACCTGGTAACAAGTTGAGATAAGGCCGAAGGTGGATGCGCACTTCACCCGGAATCATCAACAAACTGAGGAACTGGCTATTTTACCTCTAAATGCCGAAACACAACATTATTTTTTGAATTGTTGTTATGGCGACAGAATTAGGTAAGATGGCGTTAGCTAGCGAGGCGGACCCAAACAAAGTCCTACCACTAACCAAGCCAAGCACAAATATTGTACTCCCCATGGGGACCGAACCCGGGACCTCTGGATTTGAAATCGGTGGCTTGAACCCCTAGACCACAGAGGCTGTTAAAATTGCATACCAATCTCTAGTTTTTTTTAATTCCAGGTTTAAATAGTCTCTAAAAACATACTATTCATATAGATTTAACAGTAATTCCACAACATAATAGGCAAAGCAATAACGTTGTAACCTTATTTTTCAGAGCGGATGAAATCCAGTCAGCCTTTGTAGAAAAAATGCTGCGAAGCAAATGATAGATCATACCAAGTGAAATAGTCGAAGGTGAATCAAATGTGCTATTATTTATTACGTTTTATTTAGGTGCAAATCTGTGATTATTGTACCTTCAGTATCTGAAGTAAATGATCATCAAACTTAACACTTGCAAGCTGGGGTTCGTAAAATTAAAAGCAACTGGTTATTACTCAAAATAAGATACGTTTATTCAGCACTAATTGCTCTCAATAAACTAATTACTCTCTACTAAGTTATACTTCCGAATCACTAAACACTGTTACCGCACTCAAATATCACTTAATGTTATCATATCATGCTGTATCATAGTTAAATACTGTCCTGCTTACGAATCGCGCGGCATATTTATATCCATTTCTATACACTGTTTTATGCGCGGGATTGATCGCGGCACTAACTGTTGCGTAATCTGGGACTGTATTGTTCTCGACGGTCGTAAACAATCCTTTTGTGTTATTTGTAAACAAGGTGTTTTGGTCTTATTTTCGCGGAACTATGTGAACGCCCGTGATTGTTCTAGATTATTCTGATCGGCGTAACAATACATTAAGTTAATACTTGTCATACGCTAGGCAATGAATCTTTTACGGTTTCGGTGAATCACAACACTCATGGTAGGATACGTAAAGTTCCAACTGGCTAGTGATCACTCTCGTAAGTCCGGCGCCAAACGGTTTCCCGTGTACCGTTGGTGCGATGCCTTCTGGAAAAGCTTGCTCCACCTAAGACAGCTCTGGCTTAGAGCTAGACTAGGCTAGAGGACAAGACCTAACCCATCTTTAAAAGGTCCTATAAAACAATCTTCGCTAAGCTTGGGGCTAGATGGCGCTGTGTAAAATGTCTAGAAGTATTTGTTTTTTTTCATTGTTAAAAAGTTTCAACATATTTTATCACTTTGATTGTTTTGAAAATCCATGCATTTTATTTTATTAGTTACTTGTGCAGTCGGGTAAACCAGTCAAAAGTAATCATCATAAATCAGTATTGTTTTTTTTTAATTGTTAAAAAAAGTTCAAGAAAAGGTATCGCTTTGATTGATTTGAAAACCCAAGAATTTTATTTTATTTGTTCAACTTTACTTCGAGAAAATTTGATAATCCAACTTGGGGAGTCGGGTTAACCAGTCAAAAGTAATCATCATAAATCAGTTCAACCACTTTTTATTGAGTAAATGTTTTTTTTTATTAGTTCAACTTTACTTCGAGAAAATTTGATAACCCTACTGGGGCAGTCTGATAAACAGTCGAAAGTATAACTCAATATGTAATGAGTGCGATGATCATTTACTTTGATGTTGACTGTACTTGTATGGGAATGTACGGACAGTCTCATAATTTCAACCTAGTTGCTAGAAAAGTGAAATTGTATCAGTAATTTATGCAATAGGATCATATTAATTAACAAATTCGCTAGGTTCCTTTGAATAACTCAAATTGACACGTGTTTCGCCTCTACACGAGGCATCCTCAGGAAATATTATGTTGCTGCTAAGTTTTCGCCGAGCGTCGTATTGTCATTGATATGATGTCATGATAGTTTTTTTCAAAGATATTTAGCGGATTTGTCACGAAATATTTTTCTGTTTTCATATTGTCCTCGCAAAGTGACGCCTGAATCAATTAACTTGTAATTTTAACATCGTTAAAAGTAACTAAGGCATATAGGTGATTTATACAGCACTAGCTTTTGCCCGCGGCTTCGACCGTGGGGTAAGAACTTATTTTTTTACGACGAGTAGGTGTTTTGCCTTCATCTCACCTGATTTTTAAAGATATGATAAGGCCGAAGGTGGAAGCGCACTTCACCCGGAATCCTCAACAAACTGAGGAACTGGCTATCTTACCTCTAAATGCCAGAAAACATTTTTTTTTAAGAATTGTTGTTATGGTCACATAATTATGTATGACCAAGCACAATATTGTACTCCCCTGGGGATCGAACCCGGGACCTCTGGAGCTGACAACGGTGGGCAGATCATCAACCACAGAGGCGGTGAAAACTCATAAAAAGTAGTTTGTTGTTTCTCTTGAACCCATAATGACAATGTAGGACGTTTTCCGGCTAGATGGAGTGACAACCTCTGTACAGATTCGCCTACCAGCGTCAGATCCAGAGATCCCGGGTTCGATCCCCAGGGGAGTACAATATTGTGCTAGGACTTTGTTTCAGTCCATCTGGCTAGCTACCACTATCATACCTACGTCTGTCGCCATAACAAATTGTATAGCCATAACAACAATTCCAAATTGTTGTGTTCCGGCATTGAGAGGCATTTTTGAGGATTCCGGGTGAAGTGCGCTTCCACCATCGGCCTTGTCATAACTTGAAACCAAGTGAGATGAAGGCCAAGCGCATCACTGTCGCAAAAAAAAAAATGCCGGCAGAATGGCAAAAAAAAACCTATTCAAATGTTTGTCAAATCGACGTACTGTCCGTGTGTACCCAGCTTTACATATAACTGGTACAGGGAATATTATCGTTTGTAATTTAATTCCGGTGTAAGGTGTTTAGTTCATAATATGTATCGTGGTTTATTTATGGAACTGTTAATGTGAATTTTTGTTATACTGAAATTTAATGTAGATTTTTACTAACATGGGATAAGGTTAGGGTAGTATACCTATTGAAAATGTGTCACGTGATGAAGAAAGATGTATCCTAACGTGTACAAAATAAGGTTGAGTTTGCCTTAATTGGCTTCGACAAATATAAGGCTAAATACCTTAATCCTTATGAATCCTGTAGGCATTTACACATTCGGGCCGGGTGATGGTACCGAATGTAAACTATGCTTGCCGGCCCGAATATTGATATAGATAAACCATTCTTAATATAAATGCCCCTCCACAGTGGTTATCCTCATATGCAAAAAAGGTCTTTAGGCGCAATACACATAAATATGCTTTGTCAACTTTGTCGTGACTAACAACAAATGACAAAGACCATCCGGCCGTTCGGCCAGTGACTGACAAAGCATATTCATTTTTGTGTGCCTTTGCACGTGAGCTTCCATTTTTAGAAAGGATTATCTATACGCTATATGTAATTACGTAAAAGTTGATTCAAATTAGCATATAAAATTGTGATGTCAATTACCTAGTATAACATATAATATAAGCATTTATATGAGCATGGGAACACTAGCTTAGCTTAGCTTAGCTTACCATTGAGGGAATATATTATTCTCTCTACCCTCGGCTAGGATATGACCACAGACACCCCGGCTCTGATCCCCAGGGGGAGTAGTGCTTGGTTTGGTGTGCCGCCTAGCTACCACCATCTTACCTAATTATGTCGCCATAACAATAGTTCTTAAATTGTTGTTTTCCGGCATCGCGAGGTAAGATAGCCAGTTCCTCAGGCAGCTGAGGATTCCGGGTGAAGTGCGCCTCCACCTTCGGCCATCATAACTTGTAAACCAGGTGAGATGAAGGCCAACCTGTCATACCTGTGAAGGTATCTCGACAGATCCGGTGAAAGTCTAGGTCAAGAATTGACCCATCATTTATATAAAAAAGTCCAAGCCGGTTTTTATAATAATTGCAAATCATAACGATTGCTTGGAACATGTACAAAGAAAAATGTGACTTGAATAAAATAAGTTAGTATAAATATCTCACACAGAGAGGAGTTTCTCTCAAGCATGATGATCAAACCGCTCATTGTACTGCTAGCTTTATTTTTTTTATAATTGTCATTGGTTATTTTGGTGTGCAATAAAGAATTTTCTTTAATTTGTTCATTCATTCATTTGTTTAAGTACAGTTTCTAAGTTCATTTTGTTTCTTTTTTTAGAGTAAAATGTGACTTGAATAAACTAGTTAATAACCAAGTTAATAATAATAAATATAATATCTCGAAACTCTTTAGTGGAGTTTCTCGATCAAACCGCTTTATATTTTTTTACAATTGTCATTGATTATTTTTGTGTCCAATAAAGAATTTTCTTTAATTTGTTCATTCATTCATTCTAATGCCAGTTTCTAGTTATTTTTTTTAGTTTTTTATTTTAACTAGACATAAAAGTAAACAAATCAAAACTAAAGTAATTCATCATATTAGGAAGGATTAATTTATTACATATTTTCCGTTTCTTATTCAATTCTTCTTTTTAAAACATAAATCAGTCTCAAAGGTAAATAAAAAAAAAACACCACACATCAACCTTAAATATAGAAGTTGGTACAATTCTGTCACCGCCTCTCTCTTATCGTCGTCCGTCTTTTTCATTAGCCAATATTCTGATCCATACTAAACGACAGGTCTTATGACCGTCTTGTAGGTATTCTGTTTATTTATTGTCAGTGAATAAACATTGCAATTTTTGTAATTATATTTATGATAAACATTTTTTAGGGGTTTTACAATTTGTTACGAACGTCAAAATGTCATTCGCACAAGTCGTCCATCGGCCATCTTGATTAATTACCCAAAATAATAAAAGTAATATGTACCTACAATTTAACGAACTATAGGGAGGGAACAAGAGAAGCAGATGGGTTACCTAAGGACCGTTACGAACGGTCTATTGGAAACTCGACTGTTCCAGACCAAACGGAAGCGTGCGCAAGACACTGGCTACATTGCCACGCTGAATAGCTATGCTAATTCGCTGGCCTAAATAAGAGTCAGTCCTTGGGTCACGTGTAACTGATTGATGAATAATAATAGAAGTAAGATCAAACCTCACAATTAAATATGCAGTATAAAATAGTGCCTCAATAGATGATAATAATTTTAAGATGTACTTGAAATATAAAATGATTGAAGTTGAAAATACTGTTTAATGTCCCGGGATAGCGGTGATTTTCACTCTCCAGTACAAATGTAGTTTATCGTTTTTCCTTTCAAGTTTTGCCGGTTGGCATAATAGGATAGGGATAATTTGTGTCTGTGGTGCGCTTCTTTATCTTATAACGAACAAAATATATGGAAAAGACTGTTTGTATGAGAAACCTATATTCCATATATTTTGGTTTGGCATATTTTGCCTATACAAACTAGTTATAAGTACAACTGTTTGTATCATGCATGCTGTTTTTTGTAAAAGTAGGCCCTTACTTTATGCGTAAAAAGCTGCCATTTTGACGAAAAAAAAAACACTTATTTTTTATTAGTATAGATTTACTATATAGGTAATGGGGTATAAGTATTTAGTGTTATTCAAATTATTAACTTTTTATTGCTTCCAAATTCCATTGAGTAGGTATGTTAGTATTAGTACCTACCTACCAAGTGGTTAAAACATCGCTTGCAAGTCGCGAAGTTTTATTAAAGTTGTTAACTCGTTCACATAATGGTCGTTAAACTTTCGATACATTCTCCAGTACAACACGATAATGTCCAAATTAGTTAAGCATTTTTGTGTGTTGTCGATATAATTAATAAATTATGCGATTTTATATCTACTTAGTTGTTTCCTACAAGGCTTTATTCCAGAGCTAAATTCAACTCGAATCGAAATTCAAGCGAGTAAAGGGTTTTAAAAAGAAAAAGTTTGAGAATCTCTTAAGCCCTAGTCGCACAACTACCATACAAACGTAGTTTGTCGCTCATTTCGAAATTGAATTAAACAGTTTTCCAAAGAGACTTTCAGGTGTACTTATAGGGTTTACACTGGTGGTTTCAGCAGGTGGACGGTAGGTAAGAACCGGGATAATCTAGGTTCGCAGCGGTGCGATACGGTGTATCTATGTACCTACAGATTTCCCCACGTAAAAAAAAAGCTTCGCAGCGCTTTATCAAAAAACTCAATTAAAATCAAAATGGGTGTTAAAGAGTTATCTCATACAAGTAGGTAATTTACATTTTATTTCGATTTTAGTTGTGTTTTTCGAACTGTTACGTTTTCGAAAAACACAACTATATCGGTACAAAACTTAATCCGATATAGGCCCTGTCGACATGAGCCACAAACTGCGTTTGTATTGTAATCTCGGTTATGTTTAGTTCTGAATTACGGCCCCCCTTTGTCTGACTTACTATTCCAAAATAACGATAAAGCAATTATTATGTACCTTAGACGCAAAGCAATAATTATACATTGTTCATAACATTTTTTAATAAACACCAATGACTAGAACATGTAGTTATATTATTTAAGGGTTCAGTTACTTTTACAATAACCTGCCGAAGTCCGGCGCCAACCATTTCGCTGTATTCTGTCGGTGCGCGGAAGTGCCAGTCCTTTTATCCGACCTTCAAAAACAGGAGGAGGTTCTCAATTCGTTGGAATCTTTTTTTTTATGTTGGTTCCCCGATTACTGGAATACGCCTAGAGTCTAGGCGAATTCCAGAAATCGGTCTAGAACGGTCACAATTGTCTTCAAAATTTGTCCCATTGACATCAATTAAGGATCTGATGATGGGATCCTGGAGAAATCGAGGGAACTCTTCAAATATTAAAGGCACACTTGAAGTGATTTGGGTATTTTTAGGGTCGGTATACTTCCCAGGTGATCCCATCGTCATCAGGTCAGGTACTGATGATGGGATCCTGAAAAAATCGAGTGAACTCTTCAAATATTACAGGCACACTGGAAGGGGTTTGGGTGTATTACCTCAAAGGTAAGGAAAAAATGGACCTAATATAGGTCTGTCTGTCCCTGTCTGTCTGTCTGTCCCTGTCTGTCTGTCTGTCCCTGTCTGTCTGTCTGTCTGTCCGTCCGTCCGTCCATCTGTCATCAAAATAATTGGAAAAAATACGTCGTCCCGGTAAACGAAATCGTATCATATTCTTCATTGAAGTCTGTTTTCTTTTTAGTTTTTAAAAAGTAATTATAATTGGCTTCTGGGAAAGCTCGTTTCATCATAGATCTCATCTTCACCAAAAGATAATTGGATTTAAGTAAAAAAAAAACATTGAACCTTTGCTTGAAACTTATCTGGGCCCAGAATTTTAATAAAAGATGCGTCAAAGCGATAGCATTAGGTTCCAAGTATCTACCTAGCTACCACACGGCTCAAATATCTCCGTTTTCTCATGGTCCCATTAATTTGTCCACTTTTTCTTGTTATTGAGCGAAATATGGCCCCAAATGTAAAAACTGTCACAACCCTACTAGGTCTCCCCTACACCTAAGATTTAATTGAATTAGAAAAGATAAAATAAATATAAAAACTAAGTACCTACCTGAATACGAAAATTTACATTTATTATGGAAGAAATATCGTTTCTTAAAATAAAATTAAGCTTTAATTATTCTCATAAATTTAATGAACTATGCCAAAATTAAGCTTTTCAAAGCGCATATGGAAGGGACTTGGCTCAAAAATGAAGCAATTATTTCACAATGGAACGTATATGGTGAAAGACACCGCACAAATAACGTTGTTGAAAGTTGGCATTCTCAATTAAATAAGGATATATGAAGAAACGACTTCCGAAATCCATATTACGCCTGTTAAATATTTTAGTGGATAGAGAAAAAGAAACCTCTAAATCAAAAGAAAGAATTAATAAAGGGGGATGATGTCATAACGAATTATCAACTGCAGCTGGTCCATGGATATATTTTGGTGGGCCATTATTTGGAAAAATTGAGATAAAATGAAGTCTGATAGACCCTTATTATATGACATTCTGATGACATTCTTAAAACACATCCGAGGGAACGAGACGCTTTCTTAACTATAGTATTTACTCGTATATGTTCGTCAAATAATAGTTTGCTTTCAAAAGTAACTCCCAGGTTTTTAATTGTATTCAGTCTAGTCAGCGGTGAATTATAAAATGTGTAATTAAAAGTAACTATTGTAGGTTTAGTACGAGTAAATGAGCAAACGAAGCATTTGGATACAATTAAGTCTAATTTATTTACTAAACAATAATTTTGAAATCTAATTAAGTCATCTTGAAGGTGGAGGGTATCATTACAATAATATTTAAGAATAAATAAAGCAAGAAGATATGTCATTTACAAAAATCGAAAAATGCAACGGACCCAATAAAGTCCCTGGGGAACACCCGAGGGAATGTTCATAAGGCTCGAAGAGTATCCTCCTAGGACCACGGTCTGGCATCGCTTGCGAACATATGACTAAAACCATCTAAACAGATTCCCCCTAATACCAATCCGTATTATACGATGGATATGCGCAGTCAAACCCTTGCATGACGTCACAAAAGTAATTCTTGAATCGTATCGACGCCCTTGCCTAGGGTGACATTTCAAACATTGCCACTTAACTATGTATGTAAGCAATGTTTGTGCCGGCGTACCTAACAGTCTCAACTTAGCTCGAGATGTCATTCGTTTCGCTCACGTGATCTAGGGATACTAGAGGTTATAATCCTGTTTATGATATTTCCTTTATTTTTGGTTCCACTTGCTGTCTTATTTACACCCGTTCTTCTTGTATAATTTTTTTAAGTAATTCAGTTTTATTTTTAAGGTGCGCAATAAAGTATTTTCATTCATTCATGCATTCATTCATTCAGAATCTGCACAATTTGCGAATGTATATATAATAACGAATCTGTCTGTAGGAAATCTGTCTTACATACAGATTCGTTATTCGGCTTTTCTTTCATTTAAGCAACCATGTTTGTGTGAGAGATTTGATCCTTATGATTGACCCTAACGATCAATGTCGTAAAAGTACAGGATTTTTAATTTTTTTATTCTGTTCGATTCTTTTATTTTTTATTTCTTCTACGACGGGGAAGCGCTTGGCCTTCATCTCACCTGGTAACAAGTTAAGATAAGGCCGAAGGTGGAGGCGCACTTCACCCGGAATCCTCAACAAACTGAGGAACTGGCTATCTTCCCTCTGAATGCCGGATTCTCGGGTGTGGCAAGCGAAATTTAGAAAATCATTGAATGCAGCTTTCTTTCTTTTTAAAAATAAAGGAATATCTCCTCTCCAGTATTACATAGTATGTAAGTACTTGATTTCTTTACCGCATCGAAATCTTATAAAAAAAAACATCGATTCACTGATTAGTTTCGTTTATTTTGTATATTTTCAAATAAGTACATTGTTTTGATTACAGTCGGTGTAAAATATTAAAAAGTTGCACCTAAGTTCTTTACGTACACATTCAATCCTGGCAACTATATCTTTTTGATCAGTGGAAAGTATATCCCGGGCGTTGCGTTACGCTTTTGAACCATTATAAGGCACCCGTCCCACTATCGACGAGGAAGCGATTAGCTACCGATGACTATGTAAGTATAATTCTCTGAAAAAGCGTGGATAAAGATACCGTGTCGGTAAGAAAATCTCATATTTTATAATGAGAGACTTCTCCTTCAGTGTAAAACCTACCTAAGTGATTGTGATTGAGACTTAGCTACATTTAATTGTGCAAGTAAGTACGTTTCTTGAAAATTTAATATCTAGTTGACAGCTAATCGCTTCCCCGCAGAAAGTGGGGCAGTGCACATCTTATTAGACTAAAAATACAAGAAGTCACTAGTTTCAGACTACGACAGGAGGGTTAGGTACCTAACTACCTAGGCATTGAGTGATTTAAACGGATGCGTTCGAATGTTCGCGAAAATCCCTATTTTCATTAATTTCACAACTAGAAAATAAAAATCCGACTAATCAATGTTTTAGCTCATGAATTAGGTTCTATATAAATATGTCAAGTAGTTCAGGGGAAGATAGCGATTGTAGTTCCAATACTGGTTAATTCCGGGATTGAATTTCATTTTTTTTTAGTGCTATAGGATTATATGGCGCTTGTTTATCAAGAGAACAGGAGTGCCCCCAAATCCACGACGATTCTCTTTTGAACTGCTCGCAAAGGTATTCCAAGCATTATTTATGCAAGTGCAAGTGCAATTATCCGTGCAAGATCTCCCTCCGCGTATAGGAAGGTGCCTACTACATTTTTGAAACTGTGAAAGTCTAAGATCATGGATATCTCAAGTGCCTTCAACGGATTAAGTCAAATTCGCTGTTCACTTCCGAGACATATTTGACAATTCAACACTGTAGAATCAGCCCCAGTGCTGCTCGCCTGTTATCAAATAATAATTTCTAATATTTTTAGCCTGTTTGCTAATCAATGAAAAGTGCGTGATCTAATAAGAGGTAAGATATAGGTAACTGCATCTAAATAGAAAGTGTGACAACTGTCAGAGATTCCCCGAGCAAAGTTGCAAGAGTGTGCATGTGTCCGTCATGCTTAAAATTTTATGATTTTTTTTTTCTTAAAATTTCATTATGTCTACAAACTAGAGTCAGTGTTTTTTTGAAATAAACTATGATTTAGTTTTATAATTTAGTTTCTATTATGAGACGCTGGTATGTCATGTTGATTGCGGCCCTGCCATCTCACTGCAGAACACTTTTGAGACCGCAGTCATCGAGTGAATGGTTCGTTTCTAATCCACCTCAGTGACCCTGGGTCCGCTATTGTCATCAGATCGAGCGCTGGGCCCACCTACGAGCCCGCCATGTAGCTTCATCATTGCCGGTTGGCAGACATTCTGAGCGTCCTTCAATCTCTTTTCCAATTCCGGTTTCCCCGCATTAGGGTTCTGCTCTAGCCAGCGCAGTTGGTTGCTGCATTCGGTTAAGACAGAGTTCTTTTCGCTGTCTAGCAGTCGGTCGCATGCGTTCTCGGCTGCCTGAAAGTTATATCTAAAATTAGCGCATGCACTTGGGAGGCCTCGGGTGAACAGGCACAGCCCAGGATACTGACGTCCCGCTGTGGGGTGTATTGTGCACTGTCCCCCATCGTTTTAACCTATCTATCAGAAACTAGGGTTGTCACAACACCCGCACACAAGTGAAAACACAAGAAATACCCTACCACTAATACTAGACCTACTAGTACTAGTCATCTTTCAATCTGGCATCAATATAGCAGTCCACAGCTGGTCCTCGCAATGTGCCTAGTTTTCCGGACCTGCGGTGTGCTTCGAAAATAAAAAGTACTTACCTAGTCTTTGCTCTTGTCAAGATACACTCATGGCTTGGTTGGATAGAACACTTCCCTTCTATTATTACAACGAACTTTCAGTCAATTACGGCCAGAAGATGTAATTCCATATGTATCGTACATATCTTTTACAGTTTTGAACTTACAGTTTTGCACCCGAATAGATAGCCTTCCAGAATGTTCCTCGCTTCCACTGTCTGTCTGACACTTTCGTCTTCGTTCTTGAACTTCTCGGCGTCGTGCAGCATTTTCTCAATGTCTTTCTTGCTCAGACGACCCTGAAAAAATATCATGTTTGACAAGCCATTCCCATCCCACGGGAACTGATGTGTGGGTTGAATTGTAGTCTAAGTTTCCTTCCTGGTCTAACACATTATGTGAACAATTTCAGCTCAATCTGTTTGATAGTCTTCTCAATCTGTTTGAAGACAAAACATACAGCTACATCCAAAAATAAAAAATACAAACAACCAGACAAACTTTTGCACTACTAGCTACTGCTAGTGCGATTGCATACTTGCAGTTAGTGGTTTTTCATACAAAAGCTTATAATTTGTTCTAACCTTATCGTTTGATATGGTGATCTGCTCTGTGCGGCCAGTGCTGCGGTCTTGAGCGGTCACGTTCAGGATTCCGTTGGCATCGATGTCGAAAGTAACCTGAAAAGGAGTACAAATCCTAATCCTTACCTTGAAGCCTCATTATTATCATACCTACCTACAACCTACACTCATACTTTGTTCGGTTGTTCGTTTTAAAGCCCTGCCTTTTGGTTATGACCAAGACTTTTTCTGGGAATCTTACCTCAACTTGAGGAACTCCTCTTGGCGCCGGCGGTATTCCTGTCAAGTTGAAAGTGCCCAACAGGTTGTTATCTTTTGTCATAGCTCTTTCACCTTCATAGATCTGCAAATTTAGATAATCACATATATCTCCTTGGACTCACTAGAATCTTACAATGACTAGCGTAATATTATACCTGAATAGTCACTGCAGGCTGGTTATCAGAGTACGTGGTGAAAATCTGCTTCTGCGCTATAGGAATCCTGCTATTCCTCTCAACCAACTTTGTCATGACACCACCAGCTGTTTCTATCCCTAGGGAAAGAGGTGACACATCCACCAGTAGCACATCTTGGATTCTAGAGTCTTTGGAGCCAGTGAGAACTGCTGCTTGGACTGCGGCTCCGTACGCGACTGCTTCGTCAGGATTGATGGAAAGGTTTAAGCTTTTTCCGCTGAAGAACTCCTGAAATATTTTAATATTTAGCAAGTGTCACCATCGCCTAATACAGAAGTGTTGTTATTTTTCATATTTTCATGAGTTTGAAAGGTAATACGACTCACTTGCAGTAGTCTTTGAATCTTCGGTATCCGCGTAGAACCTCCAACCATGACGACATCATGTATTTCTCTAGTATTCATGTTGGCGTCCTTTAAAGCCCTATCGACTGGACCTAGAGTTTGGCGGAACAAGTCCGCGCATAGCTCTTCAAACCGTGCACGCGTGATTTTTGAGTAAAAGTCAACACCCTCATGCAAAGCATCTATTTCAATGCTGGCTTCTGTACTCGAAGATAACGTTCTCTTGGCTCTTTCACACGACGTTCTAAGCCTTCTCACTGCTTTGAGATTATCCCTTAGGTTCTTTTTAAATTTTCGTTCAAATTCTTGGCTAAAATGATCAACCATTCTGCAGTCAAAATCTTCTCCACCCAGATGAGTATCTCCAGCGGTCGATTGTACTTCGAATAATGATCCCTCGGCAATCTGAAGTACCGATACATCGAAAGTGCCTCCTCCAAGGTCAAATATCAGAACATTCTTTTCGCCTTTAAGATCTTTATCAAGGCCGTACGCCAAAGCCGCCGCTGTTGGTTCATTTATGATTCTTAGGACATTCAAACCTGCAATGACTCCTGCATCTTTCGTAGCTTGTCGCTGGGAATCATTAAAGTATGCTGGAACGGTAATGACTGCATCATTAACTACTCCTCCCAGGTACGTTTCGGCTACTTCCTTCATTTTGGTAAGTACCATGGAAGATATCTCTTCTGGTGTAAATTTCCTTTTATCTCCTTTATAATCGACTACTATTTTTGGTTTTCCACTCTCAGAGACCACTTGGAACGGCCAGTGTTTCTTGTCCTGTTGCACATTTGGATCATCGAATTTGCGGCCGATGAGTCGTTTCGCGTCAAACACGGTGTTCTTAGGATTCATCGCAACCTGGAAATTGATAAAAATAAACTCATCAAACAGCAAATGAGTGTCCACAGCTGGGCAGAGCCACTCCCAATGCTGGAGGGTTTTGGCCATATTAGTCACCACAGGCAGATTGTTGATCACAGTAAAGGTGTAGATTATACACAGAAGGAAGCTGCTGCCATTCTTCTGGTGAGATCCCTCAGTCGGCTTTTACAACAGAAAACATTAAATCGATTCTGATATGTGGATGAATATACAAACTTTAGGCACCTACCTGGTTCTTGGCTGCATCTCCGATTAGCCGCTCAGTGTTGTTGAAGGCGACGTAAGAAGGGGTCGTCCTGTTCCCCTGGTCGTTGGCGATGATCTCCACCTTGCCGTGTTGGAAGACGCCAACACAGGAGTAAGTTGTTCCCAGATCGATGCCCACCGGTGGAGTCATCGTCGGCTAGGCACTGAAATTAAATATCTTAGAAAATTACAAACCCAAGTACCGAAATCTAAGTATGATAGAAAAAGATTGTAAGATCAAGCTTCTCTCCTGCTTCTGCTTGTATGTTAATTCTATCTCGTATCGTTTTCTTTCGTCACCGTGTTAGTAGAAGCATTCATGTTCACTGAGTGATTGGATGCATTCACTGAGCTCTTAAGATAAAGACAATGTCTTGTGAAGTGACCTGATTCTAGCAGCCACCTTGGGTCTGTTAGGTATTCCGTGTTTGGTACATTTTTGACGATGCAAACATCGACCTACTCACCTGACTTAAAAGCCTCGATGCTATTAAAAATAGGTGCACACGTTTGGATTTTCTCATTACTAAACTTTGTAAAAACTTTTCACAAGCTTGTATAGCAAGGAATCATAAATTATATGCTCTACTAAACCATATACTTAGAGATGCGAATACGCGGTGAAATACCCTTGGCCTCTGCCGAGTGGTTAGGCAATATGGCGAATTCAGTGCCTCGTCCTAGCTATGTAGGTACATGTGTACACGCATTTGACAATGCTCAATAAAATCCAATTGTAATACCTGCCCATACTAGAGTGAACTTCATATCGCGGTGCTCATAATATTAGGACGTGATTATGTCCTAATATTATGAGCACCATGCACATTGGTTTTTTTATTGTTTAGACAACAATAACAGCGAACAAGCATATGGTCCACTTGATGGTGACTGGTTACCGTAGCCTATTGACTTGGATTAGGTATCCAATCATCAATTAATCTATAGATATCCAAGTCACCTGGTGTGTGACTTGGATATCTCCTATATCTATAGGTTGATCTGACTAACTAGGTAGGTACATACTTCGCTAGGTACTGGGTGCAAAGAAATCACAGTATGTGTGGTAGCATCATAACTATACCTACAGCTTCACATAGTCTGTCACTCTTCAAACAAATTCCAAAAGTTTTTACCAAGGACCTACCTCTTGGGATTTGCGAGGCGTGTGATATGATATGTAATCGAACCCACAACCTACAGCGTGGACACAATTGAGCTGTAATGCTTAGAAATGCATACATTCCGTGTGGTAATCCAATTACGCTTGGCCGGGATTCGAACATACTACCGCCTCCGAATTGAAGGTCGATAGTCGAAATGGAGAGAAAAACAAAGTTAATTTAATTAACCAACCTTATTTGTTTGATCACCCACTGTTATTAACATTTTGCCATAAGATCACTATAAATTTCACTATGCATTGTTGTGTTATTGGAAAGTATTTTTTACATGCCTACTTGTAGCAATTTGTTCCACTTTATCCTTGACAGAAAACAAATCGCCAAGTCAGTTTTCTCAAAAAAGTTCACATACCTCTATGCTGATTCTTTTTTTTTTTACTGTACGACGGGGTCAAAGACCTTGTACGGTATAAGGTCTTTGGATGGGGTACCTAGAGCTTGGCCTTCATCTCACCTTGTATCAAGTAATGATAAAGCCGAAGAAGGTGAAAGCGCAGTTTACCCGGCATCCTCGACAGACTGAGGAACTGGCTATCTTACCTCTAAAAACCGAAATACAATTTAGAATTGCTGTTTTTCACGAACGAATGAGTTTTTTACATCTGATCCGTATCTTGGAGAAAATAATCATTTTTTGCATATCACGATTCCGCGGTGTGTCCTGGAGATATTCAATCCCTTGCTACAAATCCCTTCCCAATGTACCTACAAATAAATGCGAAATTGTGTGTTTGTTGGGTTGCTATCATTTCTCGGCGCTACGAAGCGATGGATTGAAGTATGTTTTTCCTGATCCTACCTAATTTAATATTAGTAAGGATCGCTGTTTATTTGTTTGTTACGCTTTAACGCCAAAACTAGAGAAACGATTTAGCTGAAGCTTTGCACATATTGTTGCTCTTGACTGGGAAGGAGACAGGAAATATAAATCAGGTATATTTTTGAATGGATAACTTCGGTAGAGATTTTTGATAGGGGTAAAACTTAATGGGTATAACTTATGTCCCCGACATGCTCATGTGACAGCGTCACCAACACACTAATGTGACGTATTGCGTTAGACTGGCGGCCTGCGAGGTGAAATTCAGGTAGTCGCTGATTTTAGCTATTATTTTATAAAATTAAATAAAAATAATTTCTCAAAATCAAATTTATTGTTTTTTTTATTAAATGAATATTTGTACACTACTATCATTCTATTTCTCCATTAAAAAAATAATAATTTAATATCATGGTATTTCTGAACATTTGAACCATTTTTTTATAGGTATTTTTGTATAGACCTACAAGGTGAAAAAAATGCTTCAGACTGTGGTACCTACTTAAATAATTATTAAAAAGTTTTAAATTTCCGTGAAACCGTCCAATTTTACCCGCTTTTTTACAATTATTTAGATTTATTAAATATATTTTAAGGTAAGGTATAACATTTTTGTCTTTTAAGATTGCCTAGCTGACCATGTAATTGTGCTGCAACTGTAAATTCAGTTTTATTTATGTACAATTTCAAGTAATTTGATAAATTTATTTATTGTCAGGAAATTTTACCTTTATTTTCGTCCATGATTGCCCACATCCATTACCTATCTGTGAAACAATAGCTCCAATGTCATTTTTTTCAAAGAACGAATAACAGTTGTATCATGGTACCAATTGCTAATGAGTAATAGGTTCACCATAAAACGCTCGGGCAAATTTAGCCTGCAATATCCATGTTATTTCATACAAGTAATTAGCAGGTCCTGAGCCAACCAGGGTTGTCACCATCTGGTTGGCTCAGTTTTGAAAATGAATAAAATGTTACAAAAGTAATATTTATTAATGTTGTATTTCTTAATAAGAACATATGAATATATTGTGTATTCAAACGGTTATAAAATCTTAACTCAAAATGTTTAAAATATTAAGTTAGTTACAAAATTTAAGGCATCGTTTTCTGGAAAAAAGTAATAAGCATATCAAAGCATAATACTTAAAACAGATTTAAAAATGACTATTTCGCAAACTATTCCTGGGGTAGTTTTATTTGTAAATTTTAAACCATGATTAACTTAAATCTAATAAAAAAAAACAAGTATAATTAATTTGAACCAAACTGCATGAAAAATCCCCTAAAAAAGTTTTCATCTAACACACTATAATGAAACCTCAAACATCAAATTCACATGGGAACTCACAAATGTACTTATATCTATGTTATTATAACGTATATAAATATACCGGAAAAACAACGGAAACGAAAACGGAAAAACTGTGTGAAGTCAAAGACAAAAACCATTCCTAGTCCTGCCAGAAATATTATAAATATTCGCTTAAAAAATATCAAATCAACGTAAATTAAATAGAAATTTATAATTTTCCGATTAAGCATAAAATTGACATATCGTGCAAAATATACAACATTGGCAAAAATTGGACGGTTTGACAGTTCCAAAAACGGCTGCATTTTGTTTTTTTTATTTATTTGGGATAAACAAACAAATATGTCAAATACCTATACCTACATTACAAATTGTGTCATAACTAGGAGCAGTTGATGGAAAATTATTAGTAGGTATCCACAGAGCTTTTCACATTTTCAATCCAAACGTGATTGATTTATGTGGTTCTAATATAAGTAGGTAAATATATAATATTCTATCAGTTCTCGTGGGATGGAAATAGGATGTCAAAAACTGATGTGTTCTTTGTAGTTCCTCTGCGGTAGTAAAAAACAAAACTATTTTTATTCAACGGATTTATTGATGAGTTGACGATGACAATATAAAATACTCCTTGGAGAGTCATGTTTAAACTTTTTTTATTTTTTTATTTTACCTGTAGGATTGAGTTAAAGTATTGTACATCATTATATTGATCTATCCAGGAATAGCCTATGCTACTTTCCATCAGTTCATCAGGTTATGTATAGCTATAGTAGGTATAGCTTGGATCTTCAATATTAACTGGCCTGTTAATGTTGGGTTGTCTATGTTCTTCAAACGTGTCTCCACAAGCACATTATTATTTCTTTCCCTTCTTTTTCTTTTTGTCGTATCCTGGAGGACAGTATCCTCTAGAAGCGAGCAGTTCCTGCACGTTGTGGCAGACGTAGTAAACATTGTCCATAGCAGCCTCACAGAGAAAGTCCACTTCTCCCTTCTTTCCTTTCTTCCCTTTTTTGGCCCCACCTTCCTTTTCATCGTCGGCCATTTTCAAAATGAAAGTTCCATAAATCCTTTCTTCTCTTCCTAATTTAGTCCACTTTTTCACGAGCTTACTTTTGATTGCCTACCTAATAGCCACTTTATACGACTGATAGAGGATTTAAATAATTGAACGTCCCAATTACTACCTAATTGGATATAAATATAGGTGGGTTAAATTGTGTGATTCGACTAAAGACAGAGCTCTAGCTTTGCCAATGGTAAACACTTCTCAGCGGTATTGAATAAAAATGAAATCTATAAATTGGTAGATACCTACTTAGCTAAGTTCTGATCGCGATAAGCATTTTCGTTCTGCTGGCTGTCTATAACTTAGCTGAACTGATTACTAAAATTAAATGTTATACTTTATAGGTATATAGTTTCAAGAAAACAAAAACGCAGAGCTAAAGAGCTGAATTAACTACGTTCGTATTCTGATATCTGTACTAATACCTTACCTCGTACCTAACCTTCCTACTTTCGTCTTTAACTTTTGTTTAAGCTGTCTGAAATGCACATACCTACCTTTTGACTTTAATCTTTTGAATGAGGCGACACGTGACCCAAGTAAGAAGCCAGTTATTTAGGCCAGCAAATTAGCATATCTGTTCAGCGTGGCGATGTAACCAATGTCTCAGTCACCTCTCCGTCTGGAACTGGTCTGGAACAGTTGAGTTACCCGACCGCTTCCCTTGCATATCACTTTCTTTTGCTTGTGCAAAAATATTTGTATGTATTCTTATTTATTGAATAGGTACATGGGTGTACATTATGGTAGCGTACACATAATCGAATTCACGATCGTGGTTATGCCTTAAAACTCTGCGTAAATAGAGCATAATTAGTGCAAAAATAAAATAAATAGTGCCTCATTGGTTTAAGAAATAATTACCATTCTTAGTGGGTACGCCAGCATAACAATCAAGCTAGCGTACACATGACCGTACTCGAAAATGGCTTATACTATAGCAACAAAGTTTACACATAAAAATAGAGCAAAGAACTGAATGAATTGACAAGTACCTAGTTCTAATTAAAATGAACCGAAAACGTTTAGCTCTGCTTTGCTTAATAAATAGCTAAGTATGGGTAAAAGTACTCACGAAAGCTCATCTTCTCTTCAAGCAAGTTCATATAAAGTAACAAAACTACTAATTCTTACTACCTACCTAAATTGTTTGGTGTATAATTTCACTAACAAATTATTTTTTGTGTGCGACTGTACCACAATGCATTTGTTCCTAGAACTTCACATAGACTTTTTATATTGTTCCACTACGAAATTGCATAAAGTATGACTACTGGTAGAGGCAGTATTTCCCACACTATTTATACGTATAGCATTAATAATAAGAAAAGCTCGTTTTCTATGAGAACTATTACGTTGTTTAATGGGTACGCTGCCATAACGCCAGTTCTGAATGTCATTCAAAAGTCTTGTTCAATATCTCCGTTCATATAAGAGCAATCATTATGAAATTTTGTATAGCTCGGGTAGTATTTGTGCTCTATTTTTATATGTAAACTTTGTTGCTATAGTATAAGCCGTTTTCGAATACGGTCATGTGTACGCTAGCTTGAAAGTTATGCTGGCGTACCCACTAAGAATGGTCATTATTTCTTAAACCAATGAGGCACTATTTATTTTATTTTTGCACTAATTATGCTCTATTTACGCAGAGTTTTTTAGGCATAGCCACGAACGTGAATTCGATTATGTGTACGCTGCCGTTCGTAACGTGCATAACGAACACGGTACATTGGTAGAACAGGTTAAGGTCAGTTCCTGCTTCTTATTTATTATTGATCTAGTGAGGTTCCAATTCTGATTACTATAAATACTAAAAACTGGCGCAGTGCTCATTCCCATACGAATTCTCCAGAAATAAATGAAAAAATCCAGCCAATTTGCCTTTAAATATGGTTTGGAACCCTCGAGATGCGTGTCCCACTCGTACTTGCCTGGTTTATTGCAATCATTTAACGCAGAAGTATTACTATTACTGTACCCTGACTTTAGAACAGTAAATTAACAGACTTATACCTTTTCCCCTTCGGTGATTTAGCTCTGATCAATATTCAGAGCGTAGATCTTATGAGGATCACCTACTGACCACGACTTTGTAATAAAACACAAAAATCTACTTCATAACTGTATTCGTTATAAGTATTTTCTACACTCTAATTCCTTATCTTTTGCCTTTCTTCTTCTTTTTTGTATAATCTGGTGGAAGGTACCCCCTGGCTTGGAGCAACTCCTGGACATTATGACATGCGTAGTACACATTCTCCATTGCCGTGTCTGTCAGCATATCAACATTACATCCTTTGGACTTGCCCTTCTTGCCTCCTTTCTTTGCCTTCTTCTTATCACCGCCCTCTTCTTTTTCTTTCTTTTTCCCTTTGCCCTTTCCAGCCATTTTAGAAAGGCTGCTAATTTCGTTGATATTTTATACCCGGACTGGTATCCGTGGTTACGAATTATCGATTAAACTTGTTTTTGCTATGGGACTAGAGTTTCAGTAGGTTTCAAATGGAGCTGCCTCAAAAGAATAGTTAGGTATGTGTTTCTTGATACATATATAATATTTGCTATAGATACATAATATACTTAAACGTCAAGGGTAGAACTTGCTTTAGGTACAGTTCAAAATATTCATAATAAAACATTACATAAAAAAAAACACAAACCTACATCGAACAAGTAATGTATCCTTCATCTTATAAAGAATAGGGTTCCAATAATATCGCGTTCATTAATTAATTCAAACTTTTTTTTCATGATAAAGCCGGAGGTGGAAGCGCACTTCACCCGGAATCCTCAATAAACTGAGGAATCTTACCTCTAAATGTCGGAACACAACAATTTAAGAATTGTTGTTTTGAGCATTGCTGTGTTTGGATTTGAAGGGTATGGTTTCCGGTGAAATTACGGGCACACGGGGCTTAACAATTTTAGCCTCAAGTTGTTGGGCGCAGTGCAGTGCTTCGTAGGTCATGTTATTTGTGGATATGACTTAACCAACTGGGAACAGGCAGCGCAAAGACTCCACGATGCCTCGGGACTTCATTATGATAAACTCCAACCAACACCACTCATACATATTTATCTCAAGATACTAAGGAATGTACTTTTTTATGTAGATATATCCTTCTAATATAAACAATTGAATATAAATGTGTTAAAAATGCCCCGGAGTACCGCTAAATTTTGTATCATACAATCGTAGTTTGCACAAATGGTATAAAAGGATTAGAATTACATTTTGGGCTTTACACTTTTTAAAACATAGTTAAAAAAAAAAACTTGGAGATGGAACAAGCAAGCAGCCCACAAGATGGTAAGTGCATCTCCTGCCTATAAATCACAAAGCCTTACTGCGTAGGTGACATCCGCAAAAGAACATGGCTTACGCGGCATTTTTACCCTTCCAACCGGAACACAGCAATGCTGCATGTACTATGTAAGTATGTACTAATGTAGTTAATATAAGCAAAAGAGTGGTAGTATAGAAACATATTTTGCATAGGTATATACAATTTTAATGTGTTTTAGAAAAAATAATGCGCTGCAAACCCAAATATCTTTATCCAATTTCCTACAACTGCAAAATTTCATTTGAATTGGATATGCCACTTGAAAATGATAGACACACTAGGTACGTTGCATCTCCCAAATCTGAAATGTATTCAATACCGAGACACCACAGTCGTCAGTTCCCAAAACTCAGACACATTAGAGGAACAGCTCCATCCCCAGTATACATATACATTATCAGGTTTACAAATTTACTGTTATGGCGTTCGTTTCTGGCCCATTCCCATAGGATTGTTCAATTACATCGCGAATAGTCCGACCCTTTCTGTATATTTTCTTTTGAAATCAAACAAAGGAACTTATACGTAGCTTACCTATGTATTTGAACCTTCTGGTGGGGAGCCGGTGCCCTCCGGGTTTTCAAAAATCTTCAAAAGGCTTTAGTAACGCGTGACCCTAGGCTGGCTGTTATTTAGGTCAGTGAATTAGCATAGCTATCCATCGTGGCAATGCAGCCCGTGTCTTGGGAACGCTGCCGTCTGGTACTGGTCTGGAACAGTTGAGTTACCTATAGGCCGTTTGTAAAGGTCCTTAGGTAATCCGAGTGCCTCCTTTGTAGGTACATAGTTTAATTGTACTGTTTGTCACTAATATGTTGGTTGTTTCTGTTGATTCTGCCCTTACAGGTGATGTGTATCTCTCCTCCACAGCGGGCCTCCAATTTATCGGAGATGATCTAACCACATTTCAGATTCAATTTAATGGTATAAATAAAATACACATAGTCATTTGACCAAAAGGGTTATGAATTTGAGCGTGGATGGACATGTGAGCAAGGGAAGGCCGAAAAAGAGATGGATGGATTGTGTGAAAGAGGACATGGGTATGAAAGGTGTAGATGCAGAGTTGACGGTTGATAGGAGTGAGTGGAAGAAGAGAACATGTAGTGCCGACCCCACCTAGCGTGGGATAAGGGCAGGAGAATGATGATGATGGTATAAATAAAATACACGTAAAAAATGATAATAATACTAGGTTAGGAACATATTTAGCACGTACCTACCAATTAAAAATTTGTCACAAAGTAGTACCTAAATATTCAGTTAGTGCTTAATTTATTCTACGAGTATTCAGTTGTCTCCCAGAATGTACGAGGTTGCCAATGCGTTAAATAGCTTGTAATTTGTTTTATAATATCCAGTCTTAGCAACAAAAACTGAGCTGAGAAGCCATTTTTAGGGTCTAAAAATACTTTAAGTCTCAATGTTTAATATATACTACGGGAGAAATATCCCGGGATAAGAACACATTTCGCGTAGTAGGCTGGTCATCATAAATGACTATTTTCGTCTTTTCCAATACATTCAGGCAATGTTAGACGTCAATGGCGCGGCGGTAGCTCGTAAACACACAGCTCACACGAAGAAAAAGTTAACAAACTGCCCATTAGGTATATCTACCTAATGGGCAGTTTGTTAACTTTTTCTAAATGGTAATAACACATGTTTTGAGATAGTATTAAGTATTTAGGTTTAGAATATAATTTAAAACTGTATATCTAAATGTTGAATGAATCATTAATCGTTGCCTTTCTCCTTGTGTGCTGGTCGCGGATCCGAACAGGCGGTAGATTTGACGTTTCAAAATGATCCTAAGAAAGCTTAATGAATAAAGAAATTTTGACTTTGACTTTGAAAGAAAGAAATGAAGATAGAAAGTACAGCCAATCCTGTGACTTACCTGTGAGTAATACCTTCCAATAAAACTCAAGCGATTTCATAGATTGCAATTTATTATAATTCCCTAGAAAAATCCAATCTCAACATATTAATGTTGAGATTGGATTTTTGCTGTATTCGGAAAAAATCACATCATATAACATACAAATACACAATCGATCAACCTTGAGATTTCAATACAAACATGACAAATTCAGTTTTTCATACCATTTAGTAAACTATTTGATAAAATATAGAATTGCTTCACAAAATATACTGACTTGTGCTTATTCTTTTTTTAGGTACAGTCACCTGCACTAATATGTAGGAACACTTCATAATTTCAAAATGAATCCACAAATCGGCACGTGTCGCCTGTGTTTTACCTAAGGATGTTTCGTGTAGAGGCAAAACCCGTAGATTTGTTTTTATCAAACCTATTTATCGGATTATCATTATTGTTGGTTTTAATAATGTTGACATCGAGCAAATATTACTGGTATTTTTGTCCGTAATTTTATAGGTAGGTACGTACTTACATAAAATACAAAACTAACAAACACAGATAAAAAACGTGTAATATACAAATATACTGACGTAAATCTGCTTACATCGCCGGTGTACCGGCAGATATTCTATTAGATACAATCCCTGAGAATTTTCAACATTACCTATAGGTAAAGTATGTAATAATCAATAAAATTCACAATATTTTATACATTGCCTGGATGCCCCAGGTATTATATAGATTGCCAAGGTATTTGTGTAAGAATACCTGAATTATACCAGTTGCCGGTAACATGAAAAAAATGAAAATGAAAAAATGTTTATTGACAGCAAAAAGAAAGGGTAAAAGGGGACAGGATAAAACTATCAACAAACTTGCTATAAAAGTAGGGACCGAGGTTAAGTACTAACCTATTACTTTATGCTGAGTGCATTGTCTGTTTAACATTGCCAGCAGTCTTCACACTAGGCAAGCCTGTATCGTGAGGACCCGAGAAAAGGTTTGACATAGATTCGTACAGTTGACTGTACGTACGGATCGCGAATTGTCAAATAGTTCCGATCTGCGGCCTAAGGCTATATCCAATAACGTAATCTAATCCACTGATGACTGTATATACAAGAAAAACGGTCCCGAAATATTTATTATTGTACGACGATTGATTTATTTTTATTGTAAGACGGGGCCTGGCCTTCACCTGATTTTTCAAGTTATGAAGGTGGAAGCGCACTTCACCCGGTATCCTCAACAAACTGAGGAACTGGCTATCTTACCCCTAAATGCCGGAACACAATAATTAAATAATTGTTGTTATGGCGACATAATTAGGTAATATGGTGGTAGCCATGCGGACATAAACAAAGGCCTACCACCAACTAAACTAAGCACATTATTGTACTCTCCTGGATATCGAACCCGGAACCTCTGGATCTGACACCTATGTGCGAACCACTAGACCACAAACGCTTTATATTCAGTGTTCTCTTGATTTAACAATGACAATAGGGTCTTTAATAAATGGTGCCTCTTTTTTAAAGTTCCGTACCCATTTAGTGTCCACGGAACCCGTCAGTCTATACGTTATCTGTGCAGCGGGCATCATGTACCATTTACAATTTGAACCATGCAGCAGTTTGGGTTGGTGGTAGGACTTTGCTTAAGTCCGCCTGGCTAGCTTCACCATCTTAACTAAATCTAACGCCTTAACAACGATTCTGAATGGTTGATAATTTAAGACAGCAGTTCAGGCCGTTGAGGATTCCGGGTGAAGCGCTCTCTCTTCAGCTTTATCATAACTTGAATTTATGTGCGATGAAGGCCAAGCGCTTCTCAGTAGAACAATAACAAAAAAATGTAGTAGATACCTACCACTAACAATGTATAAGCTAAATTATAAAACAGAATTAAGATTTTTGGTTTTTGGCACTATTTCTATAAATCTGTAATACTCGACTGCGACGGAACAAAAGACGATAAATACATTGAGTGTAGTCCCCATCGAGCTAAGGTAACTTAAGTAAATTCACATTCTATTTGAGGTTATAAAAAGGTTCTTTTATTACGTGTTCCACCTCCTTGCGATGTAGCGTTGACGTGCCCACGGCTGGGGATGAAGATTCAGCCCTCCCAGCGTACACCAGCTGAAATACAACATTGATGTTTCAGTCTGTTCTTCTAAATTATCAAGTTTTATTGCGGCTTGCGACGTAAATACAAACAAACGCAAGACAAGTCGATACCTACTTGAAAACCTAAACTCCGACTGGAAATTAAAAAATATTGGTTAATACTTTTTTAATACGTTCTCGCAGAAACGAGAACAAGGCCTTTAATTTGATAGGTAGGTATATTACATTATTACATTACATAGAACATTGTATTATAACCCATATTATTATTTTTTTACTTATTTTATTGTATTCGGGAAACATCAGATTATAATTATCAAGTCTATGACTTTCGCACGATTTGGGAAAATGTTAATGGATAAAATATTTCTTTTTTTTTTAATTTTCACGAAGTATTTACAAAGTTGAAATAATTGAAGATAAAGTTTTGAAAAAGTTTTTGTTCAAGTCCGCCTACCACCATCTTACCTAATTCTGTCGCCATAATAACAATTCTTAAAAAAAAAACGTTGTGTTCCTGCATTCAGAGATTCAGAGGTAAGATAGCTAGTTCCTCAGTTTGTTGAGGATTCCGGGTGAAGTGCGAAAAAAAAAACCAATTAGTTAAACGAGTTGAGCTTTCAGTGGAACATATTGGAACATTGGAAACCAAACGTCAAAATCCATGAAACCGGATTTTGACTAGGCTACAGAGCGTTACGCAGTCATAGATTTAGAACAGTAAATTGAAATACAAACATAACACAACATACGCTCATAAAACATCACACTAATTCCGAGGAAGTCGGGTAGAAATGACAAAATGAGCTTAATTACAAAAGTCATACCTTTCTCCCAAGTAAATTCTCGAATCTTGGCTTGATAAAGCTCCACGCACCCATGTTTCTGTGCTCCTCTTGGCTCCATATAAATTCTGAAACATCAAATTCACTACATTCAATTCCGGATAAATGCGCTTTCACCTTTGGCCCAATGATAACATGAATCAGGTGAGATAAAGGCCAAGCACCCGTCCGTCAGCAATAAAAAAAACAACAGATGTAATTGGTATAATTAACTTACTCCTAGCGTTAGGGTATCTATCCAGCTCAGCCTGCAGCGCCTGGAGCGGGAAGGGTGCAAGACCCTCGACCCTCAGAATGGCGACGTCCTCGAGGTTAGCTTTCACCCTCTCCTTATTCAATTCGTAGTAATGCTTGCCGCTGACCAGTATCACCCTCTTTACTTTAAGGGGGTTCGCTATTCGGTCACCTAAAAAAGCGAAATATATTTACTTAGTATTTCATCAGTAGTTTCACTGGTAAATGGTTCAGGTATAAAACACTGGTTCTTAACTACGACTTTTTTAAGGTATGGTGGGATAGCTCTTTGCCTCGCTTGCTGGGCAAATAGAGCGAACATTCCCACAAGGCACTGGCTCTCCCGTGCACTGAACACGTCTCACCGTTTGGCGCCGGACTTCGGCAGGGCAGTCGCTAGCCATGTGGACCTTTATTACTGGTCCTACCTACAGTGATGTGATCATTCTGCCGTAATCGCTAGCGAAAGCCAACGATGCCGTTACCAGGGGGTAGACCAGTAGGAGGGAGATCACAACTACCCCAGAAACCGCCTCTGTGGTCTAGTGGTTCAACAAACCGATTTCAGATCCAGAGGTCCCGGGTTCGATCCCCAAGGGAGTACAATATTGTGCTTGTTTTGGTTGGTGGTAGGACTTTGTTTATGTCCGCCTGGCTAGCTACCACCATCTTACCTAATTCTGTCGCCATAACAACAATTGTGAAAATTGTTGTGTTCCGGAATTTAGAGGTAAGATAGCCAGTTCCTCAGTTGAGGTTTCCTGGTGAAGTGCGCTTCCACCTACGGCCTTATGCCAACTTGTAACCAGGAGTGATGAAGGACAAGCGCTTCCCCGTCGTACAAAAAATGGTCAGGGAGACCATTTCCTCACTTGCAGCTAAAACCCATTCATCTTACACTGACATTGCAGCCAGTGTCTTGGGCGCGATTCCGTCTAGTACTGATCTGGAACAGTTGAGCTACCTATAGGCCGTTTGTAACGGTCCTTAGGTAATCTGACTGATTCCTTTGGACATATTGTTTAATGCCTCACAAGCCTCACAGCTCAGTTGGTAGTAGCTCTGCCTTCTGCGCTGTAGGTTGTGGGTTCGATTCCCACCCAGGACAAACATTTATGTGATGAATATAGATGTTTCTTCTGTGTTTGGGTGTTGTATTGTATGATATGTATGTATTTACAAAAAAAAGTATCTATGTATTCTATCCGTAATCTAGTTCCCATATTACAAGCTATGCTTAGTTTGGCACTAGATGGCGTTGTGTGAAATTATTGTCCTGTTATTTATTTATTTATTAATTTGTTTATTTATTTATTTATTTATTTATTTATTTATTTATTTATTTATTTATTTATTTATTTATTTATTTATTTATTTATTTATTTATTTATTTATTTATTTATTTATTTATTTATTTATTTATTTATTTATTTATTTATTTATTTATTTATTTATTTATTTATTTATTTATTTATTTATTTATTTATTTATTTATTTATTTATTTATTTATTTATTTATTTATTTATTTATTTATTTATTTGTTTATTTATTTATTTATAAATGTTTGTAAAGTACGCAGGAATTCATCTTACCAATAACAGTCTTGAAATGGGTCCCCGGCGTCATATCAGAGAGTGGAGAGACTGCCTCAGCCAGTCGAAGAAGCACCTTCGGCGCGACTATCACCAGCGGCTTCCTATAGTTCCTTACAACCTGTACCCAAAGTTTTATACGCATTACATTACACTATATGATTTGAGATACATTAAATCTCAAATCTTTTGGCAGAAATCCATTCCAGAAAATAAATGGGTATAGAATTATTAACCAAGTTGCCAAAGCGTTTTCAAATCTAGCTGCCAGTTCACAAATCGCGACCAGGGTGTAGAGAACCGAAAGCCTACGAATTTCGTAGAGTCTACGTTTACAATCTTCGTAGGAATCTAGATTCGTAGAGGAACTACAAACTTCGTTAAATGTCTACGAACTTAGAAGAATGTCTACGAACGTGGTGGAGGGTCTACGAAATTCGTAGAGGTCTGCAATCCACGATCTACAAACTCGTAGAGGTTCTACAACCCGAACAGCACAACAGCTTTATAGGATCTACCATACCTGTCTCCTTAATAAATGAAAGTACTGCGCAGGCGTGGTCGGGTTCGCGACATGAAGACACACGGCTTCAGAGTCAGGACTGGCCTCCTTGCTGTCTGTGAGCTGCAGGAACCTCTCCATCCGACACGAGGAGTGCTCTGATCCGGCGCCATCGTAGCCGTGCGGAAGCAGCATTACGAGACTATTGCTGCGCATCCATTTTGCTGTAAAGCAAGCAGCTATTCTAAGGGAAATACCGCCGCTGTCTGGTCTTGTGGTTAACCCACCAGATGTCAGATTCAGAGATCCCGGGTTCGATCCACAGGGACACACAATACAATATTGTTGAAAAAAACATATTTTCTTGTTTTTCAAGTGAGCTGGTGGTCAAATGCTTAGCTGTTGGCTGTACCTATATAAAAAACACTTTTGTGATGAAAATACCAATTTTAGCTACCGTCTTTTGAAAAGTGCGAATCCTAAAAATGTATTTTATTAACTCGCTTTCTCCCGTGGAGTTTTGAAGCGGGATAAGGAAATTTAACATCAGCCCTCGGGCACAAAGCAGGCAGATATAATTGCTTTACGAAATGAAGGGAAAGTCAGTCAGAGAACAAATTGGTTTATCATCAGCTATTAAATGTCGGCATTAATATTACAGACCGCGAAGTCCATTTGGGTATTATTTTCTTTCGAAAGTTTTATAGATGGATGGTGGCCGCCATAACAACAATTCTTTAAAACATTTTGTATTCCGGCATATAGAAGTAAGATAGCCACCTTTGCCTTATCTCTACTTGTTACCAGGTGAGATGAAGGCTTCCCTGTCGCAAAATGAAAAATAAAAAAAATATAGTAATGTTAATGCTACGGTAACGGTGTCTGGTAGACATCGCTGCTTTAGCGATTGCGACTGCCAATGAATAGGCTTTGTTTTGGGCTGTACATTGATTGTCAGTCAGTCAGCCAGTAAAAGAGTTACAATACTAAATCGAAGGATATCTCACATTCTCCAGAAGCGATGAAAGCGTCCACTATGATCTGAGCTCCGTTGTAGAAGTCTCCAAACTGAGCTTCCCAGAGGAACAAGTGGTCGGGACAGTCGAACGCCATGCCGTATTCAAATCCAAGAACAGCTTCCTCTGACAGTATTGAGTTTGCTACCTGTGGATAAATATAACAATCAAATGTTCATAATAGTGGGTTAGCTCTTGACCTTAACCGCCTCTGTGGTCTAGTGGTTCAACCCACCGATTTCAGATTCAGAGGTCACGGATTCGATCCCCAGGGGGAGAACAATATTGTGCTCGGTTTTGTTGGTGGTAGGACTTTGTTTAAGTCTTCAGACTTCCTAATTCTGTCTTACCTAATTCTGTCGCCATAATTACAATTCTCAATTTGTTGTGTTCCGGCATTCAGAGGTAAGATAGCCAGTTCCTCAGTTTGTTGAGGATTCCCGGTGAAGTGTGCCTTAACCTTCGGACCAGGTGAGATGAAGGTCAAGCGCTTCCCCGTCGCACAAAAAAAAACTCCGTCTTGTATATATATGTTTTTTTTTGTATTAAGTTTGTCTCTTTTTAGTGTCGCTTTTTCGTTTCATTGAGTATTAAAACACAATTAACAAATTGAAAGTCTAACATATAGAACTAGACTTTCAATTTATTAATTATTTGAATATAACTTGATGTATTTATTAAGTTGCCTCGAAACACTGTACACAGTACAATGTACATACATACGAACAAGGTATGAGATAGTTATCACTTCTTAAATAAATTACTACGGTACATTGCTGTATTGTTCAGCCGAACAAACTCGTTATTATTCATTTGTGTTGCGGAAGAAACCGAGATATTTGCATTTATACGAGAGGCTTTGTCAAATAAAAACTTTCTTAAGCGTTTTCCAAGATTATTCTGTGTTTTGCTGGTGTAAAGGATAAATAGGTCATCTCTCCGAAAGAGGGGTCCCTCATTCCATTTACCGTCTCTATGGTTTAGTGGTTCAAACCACCGATTTCAGATCCAAAGGTCCCGGGTTCGATCCCCAGGGGAATACAATATTGTGCTCGGTTTGGTTGGTGGTAGGACTTTGTTTAAGTCCGACTGGCTAGCTACCACCATCTTACATAATTCTGGCGACAGAATTATGTACTTAACAATTGTAATTGTTATGGGAAATGGTATATAATTATATATACATTTAAAATCAACATCCAATAAGAGTCCACTGCTGGACATAGATAGCTTCCTAGCTCCATAGCTGGAGGTTTTTTTTTCACCACAGTCACCACGCTTGACAATCAGATTGGTGATTGCAGTAATTGGTGTAAAAAAAAATACACAGAACTAGGCTGCTGCCCTTTTTCTGGTGAGATCCCTCAGTCGGCTTTTACGTTTTACGACCCATTGTTGCCTAAGCTGGAGGGGTCAATTCTCGCCACGGCATTTTTCATTTGGATTTTGTATACTTACCTACTCCCATATATTTTTTGCATCTCTTCTTTAATAATATAATCTGTAAAGCGTGCTAATGTAGTAGATTTTCAAATTAGAGGTTTTCAAAAATTTGTAGGTTTTCAAAAATCTTGCAGGGCTTTTGATTGAGGCAACACGTGACCTGCTGGCTCTTATTTAGGCCAGCGAATTAGCATAGCTATTCAGCGTGGCAATGCAGCCAGTGTCATGGGCACGCTTCCGTCTGGTACTGGTCTGGAACAGTTGAGTTACCTATAGGCCGTTTGTAACGGTCCGTAGGTAATCTGACTGATTCCTTTGTACATAGTTAGTTTGATTGTTATTTTTATAAAAAAAAAAATGTAGTAGATAACAAACAAATACTAACCTAGAACCTAGAGCTAGACAAGCCTAAAGCTAGACAAACCTAGAGGTAGACAATAAATACGCGGCTTCGAGTCCCGTTGCAGGTTGTGATTTTTGTAAATATTATTATGACATTTGTAATTGTTGTGACCAAGTGCAAAAATTGTAATACAAAAATTTGATTAAAAAGCAAAAACGCCATTTCTCGCTAGTGATTTTGAGTGTAATTTCAAATAGAGCAGATCACAGTTCAGTGAATCTCTGCTAGATGGCGTTATCAGCGCTATAGCTGAGAGATATGACACAAAAATTCGGAATCTGCGTCTGTACTGTAGCTCAGTTGGTTAGAGCGTTTCCGGCTTCAGGAATAGATGCGGGTTCGAGTCCCGTCGTGGGTTGTGAATTTTTGTGTCATAATAACATGTCTAAGCCGAGAAGTAGACAAGCAAGAGGCCAGCTCATAATTCTCAAAAATACTCCCTCCCATTGACGTAGTTGGGTAAAAGTCACAAACCTCTAAGAATCCTTTCTGGTCAGCGTGTATGCTGTTGAGAGGTATGTGTATGCTCTCAGTCTCCTGGTCTATCAGCATCGCATGTCGGTGTGAGAACGTGCCTCGCCCGACATCCTCCCCGGACAGACGGACATTACGACCTTCCATTAGTAGAGATCCTGGGAACATGGATACCCTCTTTGTAGCACTTTCAATGAATGAATGAAAATACATTATTGAATACCCTATAGGTAAATAATCTTGCAGTCTTCAAGTCTAGAGCAAATAGAATCCTGTAAGGATTCCTTTTTAACCGATTTTCAATAAAAGGTAAGGGTTCTCAATTCGTCGGATTTTTTTTTATGTATGTTCCCCGATTACTCGAAGACGCCTTGACCGATTTGGAAAATTATTTTTTTGTTTAAAAGGTTATACTTCACAGTTGGTGCTATTGACATTAGGTCAGGATCTGATGATGGGATCCTGGAGAAATCGGGGAACTCTTCAAATATTATATGCACATTTGAAGTGATATAATATAGGCACCTCAAAAGTTAGGAAAAAACGGACCACATATAGGATCACGCGTCTGTCTGTCTATCCGTCCATCTGTCATCAAAATAATAAAAAAAAATACGTCATCCAGGTAAACGAAATTGTATCAGCTTCATTATTTTTTTCTTATTTACGATGGGTCGGCTCTTGACCACGAAACTTAGAAAGGCAAGAATGAGATCTACGATGGAGCGAGCCTACCCAGAAAGTGCCTATTAACTCTCTTCTTGAAGACATTAGGGTCGTAACACAGCGGAAAAACATATATTCATAATTGAAGTCGGTTTTCTTTTTAGTTTTTAAATCGTAATTAGTTCTTTATTTGTTTTACATGTTAGCTGGTGGTCAAACGCTTGACTATCACCAATAAAAAAAAGAACCTAAAATTGTTGAAGCATATTGCTAAAGTCTAGGAGAGTCAGGGCCCTTATTCGCTGACCAAACGTAACATATCATGGACTCGTTACGATAATACGTGATGACGACTAGTTATTCGCAAGTCTCATAGCTAAAAATAAGCCCAAAAAGTTGTCTTAGCTTCATGCACAATTATATGCAGCAGTAATTTTTAAAAGAACTGTAACTGATCATTTTTCCAATGATTTTGATATATTCAGGTCATTAGGAGTTATCCGCCTGCCAAGCGCGGTGGTAATGGTAATGTTCTCTAATTTTGGAGTAGGCGCATGTCCAAAATGTAATGTATTCAATACGTGTATGTCTTTTTGTACGTTGTACCTATGTCTTTTCTTGTTGTTTCACATTATGTACCTACTTTTTTGTATACTTTTATGTGCTGCCTATAGAGATAGGGAGATAAATGAATTCTCTTTTCTTCTTTATATTAACGTGCTGTGGGGTTATTCGGGATTCGACCGAAATTTTTCGTCCGATTTGGTCGAATCACTGAAATCAATTTTAAGTATTATTTTCGTTATATATGTCATTAGTTACCGACAGCTGCCCTTGTATTTGGTTAATTTCTATTTTACATAATGTTTTTATCGCAATGATATTGTTGTTATGCTAGCTACAACCGACTTACCGAAGTTTGTCACCATACACTTGACAGCAATTCGAAATTGTTGTGTTTCGGAACTTAAAGGTAAGAGATGCCAGTTCCTCAGTGTATTGAGGATTCCGGGTGACGTGCGCTTCCACCTTTGGCCTTTATCCAAACTTCATACCAGCTGGAAGGCTAAGCGCTACCCCGTAGTACACCAAAAATAAAACGATACAAATAAATATTATTGAATTGAATTTTGAATAACAGAAGTACAACCAAAAACTTACCAAAAGCGAGAGCTTCTGCTGTAGCCCAGTCGAGATCCTTCCCTTCAGCCATTTTTTTCAGCCTATTCTTGATATGGGTTTTAGCCAAGTGTGGGTGGACATTCTGAAATGGAGTTAATTTCACAACATTACTTACTTTCATCATTACAAAGGTATCCGCGGCTTCAAAATTTCTGATAGTACATCTTTTCGGTCTAATATCAATATCGATTCAGTCAATAAGTATATCACACTAATATTATAAATGCGAAAGTTTTAAAGTTTGTGTGGTGTGTTTGTTACTTCTTCACACGCTGAAACGGCTGAACGGATTTGGCTGAAACTTGGAATATATAGGCTATATTTTATTCCGAAATTGTGAAGTATTCCCGGAAAGTAACAAATAACATTAAACGTAACATTGTATGTTAAGATGGCGTTAAGTTAACGCATAGTTGTTTTCTATGTTTGATTTGAATTGTTCTATGTTATGGAATGAAATGTTTGAAGATGAGTGAATGTGTGGAAGATTTAAACATTTGTGTGATGAACATAGATGTTTGTTCTGTGTTTGGGTGTTGTATCATATAGTACGTATGTATTTACAAAAAGTATTTAAGTATTTTATCCGTAATCTAGTTCCCATATTACAAGCTATGCTTAGTTTGGGGCTAGATGGCGCTGTGTAAAATGAATGTCCTGTAATATTTATTTATTTATTTATTTATGGCGCCTAAAGTGACTTGGTGGGAAATAAGGGAAAAAAAGGTCTTGGTCCCTAGGTACTTATTTGTCCATGGGAATCAAACCCACAACCTACAGCGCAGAAGGCAGAGCTACTACCAACTGAGCTATGGGGGGCTAAATGGCTTGTTGAACAATCACACGGTTCTCAGTACGATTTCGAAGCAAACTTGAAATGGCCTCAAACGAACACAACATAATAAATTTACGTTGAACTCTACAGTAATGGTATTGTTCGACCTTTAGTGCCGCACTTCGCTAGGCAGTAAACATTTTAAAACGTGCTTTTACGTAACTGAACGCTATCAAAGCCTAATGCTGTTCAGAGGCCTTACTATGAACATTCAATTCATTTAACCGCCTCTGTGGTCCAGTGGTTCAACCTTCCGATTTCAGATCCAGAGGTCCCGGGTTCGATCCCCAGGGGAGTACAATATTGTACTTGGTTTGGTTGGCAGTAGGACTTTGTTTAAGTCTTCCTGGCTAGCTACCTGCTTACCTAATTATGTCGCCATAATAACAATTCTAAAATCATTGTGTTTCGGCATTTAGAGGTAAGATAGCCAGGTAGATACCGGGTGAAGTGCACCTCCATCTTATCCGTAAGATAAAGACGGAGAAACACTTGTACTTCCCCTTTGTACAATAAGGAAAAAAAGAACTGTAAACCATCCAAGTTCAGTCAAACGGCCTCATATTTGTTTTAATGGTACGACAGGGAGATGTTTCGCTTTAATCCCACCTGATTTTTCTATCTATGACAAGGCCGAAGGTGGAAACGCACTTCACCCGGAGTCCTCAACAAACTGAGGGACTGGTTGCCTCTAAAATTCCGACAATATGACGACAGAATTTGGTAAGATGGTGGTAGCTAGCCAGGCGGACATATGCAAGTCCTACCACCAACCAAACCAAGCACAATATTGTACTCCCCTGGGGATCGAACCCGGGACCTCTGGATCTAACACCGGGGGTGCTTTTTGTAAAAGCACTCATAATAAATCATAAATTAAGCAAAGCTTGTAATATGGGAACTAGATTACGGATATGATACTTAGATAGGTAGGTACTTCCTTTTCACTTTTTGTAAATACATAACATACTATACAACACCCAAACACAGAACAAACATCAACATTCATCACACGAATGTTTGTCCTGGATGGGAATCGAACCCACAACCTACAGCGCAGAAGGCAGAGCTGCTACCAACTGAGCTGTGAGGCTTGTTAAATGAAAAATAAATGCCTACCTTGTGTAAGATTCATGCTGGCTTGCCATCGTATAGAATCACATCATACATCACATTGTACATCGTAAGTTGTTTAACTGTAAAAATTCTAACTATCTAAAATCTGGTGTATATATATTACGGTTTCCTTTAGGATCAGAAAGTTGAATTCCTAAAATGTTGAATCCTAAAATGTTGAATTTGCAAAAAGTTGAATTCCTAAAATGTTGAGAGGCAGCCCGCTGACAGACAGATGCACGGGCAGCGAAGTCTGAGTAATAGGGTCCCGTTGATATACTTTGGGTACAGAATCCTAAGACTGAGAATCCTCTACATAATCTGGAGAGTCCTCCCAGCGCTTCTTGCTACGAATACTTACCATTCATTCGATTTTTAGGATTCTTTCACCCAGATGTTTGATCAATATAATGAATACTTATAACCGAAATATAAACCGAGTAATATAATACAAATAAAATAAATCAAAAAATAAATATCAGGGAATATATAAAGGTTTAAAGACCCGTTTCTTATTAATTATATATGTATTTTTTTATTGTTATTTATTCAGGTATGACAGAGTTATTGTCATTATCAGTGTCATTTAGGTTCTCATGGAAGATTTTGGGAAAAACTGATTTGCATTTTGTTCTATGGCATGAAAATCGGGTGAAAAGCTAGTATTTTGTTTTATGGAAATAAATGGCAAGAAAATGTATCATTCTTCCCGAAAGATTCCGTCGGTTACGCTGCTTGTGATCGTTAAGAAATACTTATCGTTTTCCGCTATCATTAAACACGTATTTTTGACAACGAAAACGATGAATTCAATCGCTTAACGTCTTCTGCTTGACCTGAGTAAGATAATGCTTAATTCTTTACGACGCTTTTAGGGTAAAGTTTAACAAATATTTAAGTTCATAAGTAATGCTCAAAAAATAAATTAAACAGCCACACCACATTTTAATTACTTATGAATTAATGACTAAACAGCAAGCCGCAGTCAAGGTGTCTACCAAACGTATTCAGTTATCTGAATGTGTAAATATGGTTAGTACGTCGTTATTCTCGTAACTCGATTGGCAAGCCTTTTTTAACAAGCATCATAGCTCAGTTGGTAGTAACTCTGCCTTCTGCGCTGTAGGCTGTGGGTTCGATTCCCACCCAGGGCAAACATTTGTGTGATGAATATACATGTTTGTTCTGTGTTTGGGTGTTGTATCATATGGTACGTATGTATTTACACAAAGTATTTAAGAATTCTATCCGTAATCTAGTTCCCATATTACTAGCTATGCTTAGTTTGGGGCTAGATGGCGCTGTGTAAAATTAAACTCCCTATTTATTTATTTATTTTCCGGTGCAGGCTTAACTCCTGTAATGAGTTGAGAAATTCGTCTTCATCATCATACTACAGCCTATATTGCAGTCCAATGCTAAACAAAGATCTTTCCCAAGTTTCTCCACTGAGCCCGATCTATCCAATTGGCGCCAGCCACCTTGCGCAAGTCATCGCTCTATCGTGACGGTGGTCGCGATCCAGAGGTCCCGGGTTCAATCCCCAGGGGAAGTACAAATTGTGCTTGGCTTGGTAGGACTTTGATTAAGTCCGCCTGGCTAGCTACCACCATTGTACCTTATTCTGTCGCCAAAACAAAAAATCTAAAATTGTTGTTTTCCAGCTTTAAGCCAGTTCCTCAGTTTGTTGAGGATTCCGGTGAAGTGCACATACAACTTCGGCCAATCATAACTTGTATACCAGATGAGAAGAAGGCCAAGCGCTTCCTGTCGTACAATAAAAAAAACCACTACGTTTTCCGAGACCCTATGGGATGCCCTAATAAGGGATGCTACTAAGTCAATCGCTGCACTATAACAATTGGTAGTGTCGGAAATTAGCCACTATACCGTTTAGTATTCTAGAGGCCATTCTGCGATTATACCATTGTCATAATGAAGCGATTGGTTTAGAACTGCAGAACTCTTTTACCCCAGCGATTGTCAGCGTGTGGGCTTTGTCGGTGACTTTGGTTCCCTGACATTTTAACATCTAGGTACCTATACATATTTTTACATTAGGGAGCCGGTGCCCTCTGGGTTTTCAAAAATATTGCGGGGCTTTTGATTGAGGCGACACGTGATCCAAGGGCTGGCTCTTATTTAGGCCAGTGAATTAGCATAGCTATTCAGCGTTGCAATGCAGCCAGTGTCTTGGGCACGCTTCCGTCTGGTACTGGTCTGGAACAGTTGAGTTACCTATAGGCCGTTTGTAACGGTTCTTAGGTAATCTGACTGATTCCTCTGTACATAGTTAGTTTAATTGTACTTTTTATTGAATAAATGAATTTATTTTTGCAGCATTTAAAAGTACTTACGAATTGGTCTGGGGTCCTGACTGAGGCCTGTCCGACCACGCTGAGCACTCCTGCTTCGACCCCCGTGTCCCAAGTTTCCACCGCCGTCGGCGCAGGACCCATGCCTGACCATTGCTCCTGGTAATACGTTACCTGGTACAGAAAATACTTATACAACTAGGAGACGGGACAATCACTTGTCTATAACAATGCCTTACTCGTAGGTCACGTTCAAATATCCTAGCCTACATGGCACTGCATTGCGCCCGTTAACTTAAGGCATAAAGGTGTTAAGTCTCGCGTGCCCGTAATTTCACCGGCAACCATAACCTTCAAACCGGAACACAGCAATGCTGCTTGGCGGCTGAAAAAGTATGGTGGTAGTACTTCTTGATATAGCCAAAAGAAAGAGCAATGCGCAAGACGAGTACCTATACCTACCTATTACTCTATATACTCTTGACTGTATAATGTAAACATTTAAATCGAGCGATCAACTAAATTTGTGCCACCACTGTCACTTTAGTTAATTATCTATTCTCATGTAAGAGTTTTACAGATATGTCTTTAAACTTTTAAAAAACTTTGTTTTAAGGTATTTTAGTCCGTCACTACGAATTTAATTTAGTTTTATACTATTTCTGTTATGTTTTGTGGCACATGCATCTGTTGGACCTCTGCTGATCTACCGCCTCTGTGGTCTAGTGGTTCTACCCTCCGATATCAGTTTCAGTTTCAGTTTATTTATTTTTCACAATAGGCAATTACATTGCACTTAGGAACGTCAAACATTACAATTATTTGTATCAAGAGTCGAAATATTCTTACACTTATCTTATGTATCTTCTTATCTTACACTATTATATAATTATCTTGTTACAATAACATTATACATATACTAAAAATTTAATAGGTACTTAAATGTAAGTAGGTATAGGTATGTACCCCATGCAAATGCAATTTATAGTATTTACGGTACAATATTCTGCCATTTTTTGTGGTCTGACTGGAATTCTGCTATTGTGTAATATGCGTTAACGGTCAAGTGTTTCTTAATCGTACTTTTAAATGTTCTTTCATTAAGATCAGTTATATTTTTTGGTAGAATATTGTAAAATCTGACACTGTTAATAAAGAATGATTTACTAACTTTTGCTAATCTAGTGTTAGGCAAAACCAGTTTATGTTTGTTTCTCGTATTGTGATTATGATGATCACAATTCCTAGTATAGCTATTAATACGTTTTCGAATAAAGATTAAATTAAGATAAATATACAGAGATGGCATGGTCATAATATTAATTTCTTTGAATAGGTCCCTAAGGCTCTCTCTCGGCCCAATTCCGTAAATAGCTCTGACTGCTCTCTTTTGTAAAATAAAAATACGGTCGGCATCTGCAGCATTACCCCACAAAAGAATTCCATAGGACATAAGAGAGTGGAAGTAGCTATGGTAAACCATTCTAGCTGTTCTTATGTCTGTTAATTCTCTAATTTTGCGTACAGCAAATGCTGCAGAGCTTAGTTTCCCAGCTAATACATTTATGTGTTTACCTCATTGCAACTTAGAGTCGATAGTAATACCGAGAAACTTAGTTGAATCAATAAGATCAATTGTATTTTCATTTATTTGAATAGGCTCTGGTAAAAGTGAATTATTTGTTAAAGTAAATTTAATGCATTTTGTTTTGTCAGAATTGAGGATCAGGTTATTGACATTAAACCAATGTTGAATAGTGCACAGTGAATCATTAATAAACATTATGTCAGGATTCGATCGGTCAATCTTAAATATTAAGGACGTGTCATCAGCGAATAAAATTATGTTAGATGATTTTTGTGCTAGGAAGGGTAGGTCATTTATATACGCCAAGAACAGAAACGGACCCAAGATAGAGCCCTGGGGCACACCTATTGTAAAATCTACGGCATCCGACAGCACACCATTGACGTCTACAGATTGTTGCCTTTTAGTCATATAAGATTTTATCAGCTCAAGAGCTCCTCCCCGGACTCCGTAGTGTTGTAGTTTATATATCCGATCCAGAGGTCCCGAGTTCGATACCCAGGGGGAGTACAATATTGTGTTTGGTTTTGGTTGGTGGTAGGACTGTGTTTAAGTCCACCTGGCTAGCTACCACCACCATCTTACCTAATTCTGTCGCCATAACAACAATTCAAAACATTTTTGTGTTTCGGCATTTAGAGGTAACATATAGCCAGTTCCTCAGTTATTTCAGGATTCCGGGTGAAGTGCGCCTCCACCTTCGGCCTTATCTCAACATGTAACCAGGTGAGATGAAGGCCAAGCACTTCCCTGCCGTAAATAAAAAAAAAACCCGGCATATGCCGGTTTCTTCACGATGTGACCTTCACCGTCAGAGCAAAGCTCTTTGGTGCACGACTGGATTTGAACCCATAACTTCCGGATCGAAAGGCCATACTCACAAAAAAATTCATAGATCATTTTAATACCTCCCAGCATCATTTAACCAAGCAAAATTAATTTAAATAAAAGTTTCAAGCTGTGATTTTAAAAGCCTTTCCGATGAAGCTGGGCTGATTGATGACCAACTTTGACTATAGCTTATCAATTATAGTTTGCGAAAAGTTTCCCATCCGGTCGGGGACTGTCCCAAAAGTTTGGGTGGATCCCAGGAAATAATTAATACATTAATTGTGTAGTTTCAACCGCTTGATTGTTTTTAGGGATCCGTACATGAAAAGAAAAAAACGGAACCCTTATCTATTCATTTTTGGATTTTTTGACACTCTCAATTGAATCAAAACCTACAGGTCTCAGAATCTTGAAATTTGAAAAAAAATCTTTTTTTAAGATTACGATTTTTTTTGAATTTTATTTTAAAATTACGAAGCAACGTCTTCTATCACAGATAAAGGAAAAATTGCGAAAAGCATACACTTTTCGTTACATCATCATAATAAAAATATTTTTAATAATTTTAAACTTACAACCCTTTCCTCGTGATCGCATATTGTAATATATTGATTTTGTTTTAATATTTTTAAGCTGTAACAAAATTAAACATCTATGTTAACGCAATCAAAAGCAACAGCAATTTAAGCCGCATATTTTGAACGTAAACTACTCGAAGGGAATTTAAACCTAAAAGATACTTCCAGTCGACCTAGAATGTTGAAATTTGGCATGAAGCAACGCACCTATAAGAAAATTTCCGAAAACATTACAATATTAGTTTCTTAGATCACATAATACGTAGGTCGCCCCGAACTGAGATCTCGTGACTCCTCTGGTTTGTGACGGAGATTATTTCTCAAATAGAACGTAATTAACAAACGATAAAAGTGAACTTTCATTACACCTTTCTCATCTTACTTACTTATGCACTTTTTTCTAGAAATCTCTTTATTCACCAGAGTGTTCGAGGCTCTCTCTTGTTGCTAACGTAATATATCCTTACTAAAATGAAACAAAGGTTGATGTCGTTTTCAAAAGTGGTCTCAAAACTGTTACACTGTTTAGATATATATAGATGTAGTAAAGCCAACCAAAAATCCAATCTGTCTGCTTAGCGTGGCGATAATGTCCGTACCGTACCGTATTGAGTGAATAACAATACAAAAAATAGACCAGTTTTCATGAAATTTCGAATATCCTCTCTTATCTCACAAGACCTGATGATCATCTTTTGCCCCTTTCATCTTAAAAACCACCCTTAATATGGGCAATATAAACTTATTTTGAAATCAGTCTCAACCCCTATTTCATATGATATTTCATGTTTTAACACATTTTCAAGACTTCAATATTATTTACCCCTTTTGCAACCCTTAATGTAATTATAGGGGTGGTTTCAGCAAATCAAAATGAAGTTATTTGTGAAGTCAACCCCCTTTGACAGTCTATCCTACAAGACATACCAAGCGTTTTAACCCCTTAACGCGCCCCTTTGTTACGAAAATCACCCCTCATAAAAATTAAAATATATATTTTATTAATGTGCAGTCGATACTCTTTCTACACCCCACAAGCCAAAAATAGGTTCCTTGTCGTCGAGACCACCATGGCATTAAATCAATAGCACTTACTTCAGGCTTATAGGTGGTAAGGATCTCGAACTGCGATTGTAAATACTTGGTGTAATCTGTGATGATACTGTCCACATCTTCTCTTGTCACAACTCCCTCCGAGACCAGTTTCTCGGAGTACACGTCTGGTATGGATCTAAAACAAGACATTTTGTACGTACAATATATATAATATATTATATTCAGATCCAGAGGTCCCGGGTTAGGTCCCCAGGGGGAGTACAATATTGTGCATGGTTGGTTGGTAGTAGGACTTGTTAAAGTCTCCCTGGCTAGCTACCACCATCTTACATATTATTCTGTCGCCATAATAACAATTCTAAAATTGTCGTGTTCCGGCATTTAGAGGTAAGATAGCCAGTTCCTCAGTTTGTTGAGGATTCCGGGTGAAGTGCGCTTGCACCTTCGGCCTGACCTTAACTTGTAACCAGGTGAGATGAAGGCCAAGTGCTTTCACGTAGTACAATAAAAAAAAAGTTTAGTCGCTGCTATACTATATTGAGGCGACACTGTCCCACCCTGATTATTAAGGCCAGCGAATTAGCATTGCTATTCAGCGTGTGCCGTGGCGGTCTCGGATTAAGAAACGACCCTTCCAACTAGGTCCATGGAAGTCATAAAAGCCGACTTATTTGATAAGTGATAGATTGATTGGTTTTAAAGGTTTCATAAGTATCGTGACTTAATACATGTTAAATTCAATAACAAGAAAAACTTCAATTAGAACATAAACAAAAATGTTGGTGTCTTATGATAATTATATCAAGAACACATAGAATGCTAAATACCTAGCTACCTGTAAAGTACGCAACGTGTGTATTTTCCAGCACGGGTATTGTGTGTTAGAAGCCTCCGTATAGTGTCTCTAACAGGGTCACACCATAGAGTTACATCGTAGTCTATGGCTAAACGCAATCGTGAATTAAGGCTTCTCACAAGACTCGCGAGAAGGGGAGGATAATGAGGACAAAATTAAATTGAAGTGAAACCCTTGCGCCTCTCGCTCACTTATGTAGGTACTCGTAGGTACTATAAATGTAACGCCTCCAACGTCTAGTGTTAGGGCGTGTGCCTCTCAATCTTGTGATTTTTTTGTGAGGATTTTTTAGGACATTAGAATCTATTGGTTTAGGGCAAAGAGCATATAGTCGCCTGTGGGGGCAGTTCGAATAGTCGTCCTCATTTGTTCTATGGAGCTTGAGGTCATGGGGCAAAAAACACATTTTTTTCTGATTTTGTTCTAATGAGCATGTTATACTTTAACTTATTTAATTTTTAATTTATTTAAACGCACAAAACACATCACAACCCAGATGTTCAACAAAGATTGTATAGTTCTGATCTTGATTGCGACATAAACATATGCACGCACATCTAAGCAAAACATATAACATCTAGCAGAATTAACTATACTTAAAACCTAACTTAAAATAAGTTCCCCAAATTGTTCTATGGAAGAAAGAAAATAAGACCTCTATTAGGGAGAAGACAGGGATTTGGGACCGCTGTCAAAAGTGACCACGGTCCCAATCGACTGATTTATTAGGTACGATTATCAAACTGGCCACTAGAAAAATAATTATACGAGTATATAGTGTCATTTGTCGAAGTGACTTATTGTCGATTATGAGAGTAAATATCTTGACTCGCATTAAAAACAATCGTACGACGTCGTGGGGCTACTTGGCCTTAATCTCACCTAATTTTCAAGATATGATACGGCAGCGGCCGAAGGTGAAAGCTCACTTCACTTGGAATTCTCAACATACTGAGTAACTGGTTTACGAATATTACCTCAAAATGCCGGAACACAACAATTTAAGGTAAATTAAGGTAAGGTAAGGTAATTGTTGTTATTGCTAAGTAAGATGGCTAGCCAGACGGACTCAAACAAAGTCCTACCATCAACCAAACCAAGCACAATATGGTACTCCCTGGAGATCACACCCGGGACCTCTGGATCTCACCGGTAGGCGAACCACTAGACCACAGAGACGATTATTTAACATATTTTATACATTGCCGTTCGGTATGGTTCAGGCGCCCAGAGCGAGCGAGTGCTGATCTGTGTAACAGTGAGAAATAGCTATAAATGAACTTACTTCCTGGCATGGATAGCTTTGTATAGCAGCGGGTTGGTGAATGTTGGATCATCAAGTTCGTTGTGACCCCATCGCCGGAAGCAGTTGTAGTCTATGAACACATCTTTCCGGAACTTTCTCTGGTAGTCAAAAGCTATGTTCGTCGCTTTTGCTACCAGCTGTAACAGAAATCAACGTTAGACTGCAAGCCTTTGGTTCTTCTCTGATATATAGGTAATTTTTTACCGCCTCTGTGGTCTAGTAGTAGTAAAATAAAATAAATAAAAATAAAATAAAATATTTACTAAGTCCGCCTGGCTAGCTACCACCATCTTACTTATTCTGTCGCCCTAACAACAATTCTTAAATTGTTGTGTTCCGGCATTCAGAGGTAATATAACCAGTTCGTGCTTGGTCGTCATCTTACCTGATTTTCAAGCTATAATAAGACCGAAGGTGGAAGCGAATTTCATCCGGAATCTTCAACAATCTGAGGAACTGGTTATTTTACCTCTAAATGGAACACAATAATTTAAGAATTGTTTTTATGACGACAGAATTAGGTAAGATGGTGGTAGCTAGCCAGACAGACTAAAACAAAGTACTCCCCCTGGGGATCGAACCCGGTAATCACCTAAAGCCTGTAAAGACTACAAGTGCTCATCCAGTGTAGCTTGCAGTCCATTAGCTCAACCGAAGTTACTCTGGAGAACTGTTGCCAACCCAAGGTTTGTTTTGTTTCTTTGTTTTGATTTTACATTTCTATAACAATAGTTCGATATACTTAGGTCTAATAGGATATACTTAGGTATCAAACGAAAGGCTGACTTGTTGATTCCAAAATTATATAAGATGTCTTTATTATTTTTGGTGTAGTTTCACCCAATTTCATGTGCACTTTATAAAGAGTCACACTGTATATCGATTGGAGAACATTTTAGGGCCTGGAGTTTCTAAGTGCTTCCATAGAAAAAAGGGAGCCTGAGATTGAAGGTGTTGACTGTTCGTTGATTGTCACTCAGTCAGTTAAACGACGACTGTATATATTTGGAAAGACAATTGTTTATTTAATATTTACAAATTACATCTTACCTCAGGGTGGTCGCCATTAACGTGGATGACGGGGGCAGATATGACTTTAGCTAGATCTGTCACATATCGACAGGAGCGTCCTCGCTGAGCTGGTAGCGTGAAACCAACCTGAAAGAAACAATCGAAAACTTCAAGTAGGTACCTACACTATACTAGGTGGTTTGTAAAACGCAGGTTTAGGTGATGATAGCGAGGGCAATCATCGCCAAACAAATACTTGGTGCGGAATTCTGCCGTGAGCAGTACTACTTGCTGCATCCTAAAAATGGTGGGGTCACAATGTGGACCAACGCCGCAGAGGTCGTGGAAGATTACTTGTGTTCCCATAGCTTCGGCAACCTAGGCGAGGAAAGGAAATCCATGGGGTTAAAGCAGGTGGGAGACCGGCATAAAACACATAATGTCCCCAGTATTGGACTTGGTATCCATCTAAAGGATTTTTTCCCCATGTAAAAAAAAACGGGTGGTTTGTAAGACGTACTATCGGTACCTACACTAATGTTTATGTATTTTATTTTCTTAGTTTTGGTTTGCGTAAATAAGCGGTATATCCCTTTCAATATCTTTTAACTGTTTAGTTGTATTTTTCGCTCGTATTTATACTTTATTGCACACACCATTATGTTAACATACAATCATAAAATTGAAAAATGGCAAGTGGATCATAACCCTTTAAAGAGTTATCTTCCAGCAAACTTAAGTAGAGATAAACAAGATTAAATAGAAGGGAAAACTGTCCAACATTAATAAATAACATTACTTAATATTATATGTTATATACATATATTATACAAATAAATATACTGTTAATCTAATATACTAGCTTTTGCTCGCGGCTTCGCTCGCGTTAAGAAGTATTATTATTAATTAGGTATCGTTTTTGCGGCTTTACTTTTGTTTAGCGTGTGTAAAAAATTAGGGCCTACAAAACTTAAAAACGACAGTACATTCTTCATCTTCTCCATTAACGTTCAGATTTTCTTTAGCCATTTTAAAAAAGTCTAACCGACAAAACCTATACTTAAACCAAACGAAAACAAAACAAATGTCAAATACAAAGCAGAGTCTATAACCAAAACTACTAAACCGATACAAAACAAATGCAAAATCTCAAAATCCTTTCTTAGGGGATGCCTACGTCATAGTAGCTTTATGCATGCAAAGTCTCAGCCCGATCGGTTTAAAAGTTTCATACAAACTTTCATCCCCTATTTTATCCCCTTGGGGGTAGAATTAATCAAAATCCTTTCTTAGCGGATGCCTACGTCATAACATCTACCTGCATGCCAAATTTCAGCCCGATACGTCCAGTGGTTTGGGCTGTGCGTTGATAGATCACTATGTCAGTCAGTCAGTCACCTTTGAGTTATATATATTTAGAAGATACATATCTTATTATACATACATAAAATATAACATAATACATACATACCTATTACAAATACATACATACATATGAGACCATAATCTTCATGTAAAAGTACTCTTGATAGCAAGCAAATATGTTTGTTAGAAAAGTTTTGTTAAAAGGCAAATCAGGTATTGTACCGGGTAAAGCGTAGCCGATGGGACCTCATTACAAAAAACTATTTTTTTGCCTTGAAATGTGTGTTGCAACCTTCAGTATGCCGGTCCGTTCATGGTAGGTTTTCTTAAAAGGATGAAATATTTTTTGAGAAATATCTCATCTTTCTTTTCTATTATTTTTGCCTCAGACAATAGAGCCCCTGATAAGAACTAGGAGTAATTTCGCGATTGTTTCAAGTTTCACCTCGTAGGCCACATATTTGAAAAATGGGATTGAACCTTTTACGTGCCGAGCACCGCACAAAGTAATCTTTTCACGGAGGCTGTCCGTAGGTACCTATCCTTTTTGCGTTGGGGCGACAGTTATTGGGAATGGCTTCGTCCTTTCGATCCAAGGTGAACTTACAGGTAAGCATTGTATTATTTACTATTTGCAACACAAAATAGTAACTTATTTGTCAAGAAAAAAAAAACAAACTAAAATGAAATAGAAATTAAATTATAAACCATTAACCAAAATAGCAAAGTTGACGTATATTTTCGCCATTAGGATCGTAAAGTTGAATTCCCAAAATGTATAATTTCCCAGAATTGAACGAAGTCATCACACCAACCAAATCAAGCACAATATATGGTAATCCCCATGGGGATCGAACCCGGGACCTCTGGAGTTGAAATCGGTGGGTGTTCACTAGACCACAGAGGCGGTTAAACTTATGATAATAAATGATTAATTTATGATTCGCAAAATGTTGAATTCTTAGAATGTTGAATTCTTTAAAAGTTGAATTCCCATAATGTTGACTTTTTTGGGATCACATAGTTTAATCACTAAAGTCATGTATAATTGTACGGTATTCCCTTCAGGAACCGAAAGTTCCATGCCCACGTTCTGAGGTAACCTTATTCGGCTTCAGAAATATCCCCTATAGTTTTCATCAAGAAAATAATTCCATCAAATTGATACTTGGTTTTTAATACCTAGCGTGAAAAAAAAAAAAAAAAAATTTAAGCTACATTTTATGGTAAGCTGGTCCTAAAGTGAAGGTGTTTTGATATAAGTAGGTCTTTGAAAGTACTCATCCTAGACTCTCCGTTATTAATTCAAATGAAAGATATGACTAAGACCTATATTTTCAATGACAGCTGCCAAACTTCTAAGAACCATATCTCTGAAAATACTCTCCGTTCTCAGTTCAAATTAAAGCTATGACCACGATCTATATTTTCAATGACATCTGTCAAACCTTTCGATTCGAAATCCATTTCGATATAATGCTGTATTGTTTATTCTTTTTGTCAACCGCTACCTAGTACCTATGCGATTCTGTCCATTACCGGCATATTACGCATGCGCGTCGAATATTATAGGCGTCACAGTCTACAACAACATTCAAGATTATAGGATTCAAAATTTTAGGAATTAAACTTTTTGCAAACTCAATATTTTAGGAATTCAACTTTTTGCTTATTTATCATTTTAGGATTCAACATGCTGCAAATTCAACTTTTTTCAAACTCAACATTTTAGGAATTCTTATCCTAAAGGTTTTTTCGCATAAGAATAACAAGTAATGACCATAAATATAAATAATGATGAAGAACGCTTGTCTAAAAGGAACCTGTTTTCTCTGGACTTAAACTGATGCGGAGAAACAGACGAGTTCCTTTCATTACCAATTATAACAATATAGATAAATCGATGAGTTCGGTACAATTCCTATGTCTGCTACTACGGTGATGGCAGGGGAAAGCGGGGATTAGAATTTTCATATTCCAATCAAAAGTATACACTTTTACCTTAAATAAGCAGAACCAGTATATTCTGCATTGAGACACTGGCTAGCGGAAATTGAGTCATAATCGGTGATATTGACTCAACGCAATATTGGCATGATTGATTGAATGAATGAGATCATCGAAAAGTCGAGCAATGCCAGGTTATCTGATACACTAGCAGCCATAGTAATCGAAGTTTATCGTAAAACTTACACGCTACACATTAATTTCACACACCATCCAAAACTAGCACCGCTTGTAATATGGAAACTAGATTACGGAAAAAATACTTTTTTTTTTTTTTGTAAATACATACTATATGATACGACACCCAACTAAACTATAACATAGGTGACACTACTCATCGTCGGTACTCACTTGGTTGTTCACAACAATATGCAGCGATCCTCCGATAGCGAAATGTGGAGCTTGTGAGAGCATCAGAGTCTCCTGGTTCACACCCTGACCTGTGAATGCTGCGTCTCCGTGGACCTAAAATAAGCAGAACCAATAACTGCTGTATAATAATCTTTATACAATAGAATGTACAATTAAACTTGTGACAGCAAAATGGTGATTTCTCAATGTTAACAAACTTATTTATTATATTAGGTAGATAGGTACAAATGTTTTAAGATTAAGTATTTAGGTTTATGATGTATCTTCTTAGAATATAATTACAAATTGTGTATCTAAATGTTGAATGGATCATCAAAAAATTAACCAGCCCCGAGGTTCTTGCCTTTCTCCTTGTGTGCTGTTCGCGATTCCGAACAGGCGGTAGATTTGACGTTTCAAAATGATCCTAAAAAATCTTAATGAATAAAGAAATTTTGACTTTGACTTTTGACTTTGAAACAGAAACGTCTAGAACATTCCCGGGCCTTCACACGAAAATAATAGAAAAAAAACTTGTTTACAAATAAAACAAAAGGATTGTTTATGACCGTCGAGAACAATAGAGCCCCCAGGCTACGCAATAGTAAGTACCGCGATCAGTCTGGCGCATACGAGAAGATTCGATAGAGTTGGATATAAATATGCCGCGTGATTCGGAAGCAAGAGAGTATTCGATTGCGATACAGCGAGATAACATCCTGTGATATTTGAGTGCATAACATGAGCAATAACAGTGTTTTGCGATTCGGAAGTATAACTTAGTAGTGTTTAACTGTTTTTGAGAGTAATTAGTCTGGTGCTGAATAAACGTGTCTTATTTTGAGTAATAACCGGCTACTTTTAATTTTACGAACCCCAGCTCGTAACAGTAGGTACCATCACGAACACATAAAATACGAGCACTGCTAGGTTAGCACGGTACCTATGGGCATGTCATGAGGATGGATGAACTGTATAACCAAAAAGGTAATGAATATTCATTACCTTCCTGGGAAAGGAAGAAGAGATGAACGGATTGTGTGAAAGAAGATATGGGTATAAAAGGCGTGGATGCAGAGTTGGCGGCTGATAGTAGTGGGTAGAAAAAATAAACATGACGTGCCGAACATATGTGATGACTTATTCTGCTCTTAGCTCATAAGAGCAGGGAAAGATGACTTAACAAGGAATTATAGCAGATCGGTATATTAGCCCGTTAATTTTACCTGAACATTTAGGAATTTGTCTCCCATCCTGGATGATTCGTCATTGGAATAATCACCTTCCTTCATTTGCATCTGCTTGGATCTAGTTTTTCCCATCGACACAGGGTTTGCTGCCTGAAATAATAAACAAATTATTATATATCACCTTCATGACTCCACTCACTGATTTTATTCATCATCATTGCAAATAAAAAAACACTGTATTATTCACTTTCGGCCTACTCTAAAGAGTGCTATGAGAATAGGGAGGAGACCATATACTTTGTCAGGGCGCGACTCGGTCGTACCAACGAAACAAAAGAGTAGTAGAGCCCATTGTGAAAGGGCTCGTCCGGGAAAGTAGTAGGTACCACCATACATATTTCAGCCACCAAGCAGCATTCCTGTATTTCCGTTTGAAGGGTATGGTCGCCGGTAAAATTACAGGCACGTGAGGCGCAATGCATTGCGCCCGGCAACTTGAGGACAAAAGAAGACACATGTTCTTTGTGGGTGTGACCTACGCAGTAAGGCATTGTTATAGACAAGAGGTGCGCTACTTGCTTGCTCCGTCGCCTAGTTGTATAAAATTCTGTTTCGACAATATTTTCGGAAACTGCGTCGGACCTTCGTTGCTCAATTGTTAGAGCGCTTCCGGCTTCAGGAAAAGTCCCGTCACGGATTTTGAATTTTTGACATTATAACATTTGTGTGTTTGTAATACAAATGATAACTTTATATAACTCACTTCCAGATGAGAAGGATTGTTCAGCAGCGAAAATCGGACTGATTTATCATCAACTTTGATAGCCACTGACGCGCTGAAATGTGTGGATATGTCGCAGGAAGCGTTGGCTTCTTCGGGGAACTCTGGCTTGCCACTGAACTTGTGGAAGATCTTCACGGGAGGACATTGGAAAAGGCCACTGAGTACATTCAGCTTCCCTCTGTGAGCCATGCCTAGGAGCACTTGTTGGACACCCCCTGAGAACAGGATTCTAAATGTCTGAACGCATCTCAGCACCGAAATAAGACCGGCTTGTGGATTTGATGCCAAATTCTTAGTAGCCACTTAATCTTACACAGAGGTGTACCACTTAAAAGAATATGATGTTTCAGACCATGGCAGTCATGGCATTATATAGTCGGAACTACAGACATAATTTCTTTTTTTTTTTGGCGAGTAGACAATAACTTCAATATGCAAGTTGATTTGTTCAGCTCTAGTGTAGAAACTGTGAGGCGGCGGCTTAGCGGAGATTTCTTATCTTCTGATGGCAACATTATTAGAGGCTAGTTAATTATTTAGATCTGTCTTATTCAATTTAGATTTTTTACTTATCCATTTTATTGCTGCCTAATTTGCGGCTTTTTATCTAGTGTGTTATATTTTATCCTGTGTGAAAACCTTTAATTTCTGTGTTATATGAAATGAAAAATATATTTATTGCTACTTAAACAGAATTAAAGTGAATACAGAGCTATATGTGAGTTAAACAACTGTTTTTATTTTTATTTTTATTTTATATTACTGTGCCTATCTAATATTAATGAGCTGATATGAGCAAGTGCCTTCTGGGAAAGCTCACTCCTCAAACCTCATCCATGGTGACCTAGAGCTAGACAAGCTTAAGTAGAGCTGCATCATTAACATGTTTTTTTTTTGTATGTCGGGTTAGCACTTGGTCTTCATCTCACCTGGTTACAAGTTGAGATAAGGCCGAAGGTGGAGACGCACTTCACCCGGAATCCTTTACTAACTGAAGAACTGTCTATCTTACCTCTAAATGCTGGAACACAACAATTTTAGAATTGTTTTTATGGAGACAGAATTAGGTAAGATGGTAGTAGCTAGAAAGGCGGACAAACAAAGTCCTACCACCAAAGAAACCAAGCACAATATATTGTAGTCCCCATGGGGATCGAACCCGGGACCTCTGGATCTGAAATCGGTGGGTTGAACCACAAGACCACATACGCGGTAAAAGGCGGTATATAATAAGATATATAGGTACATATACATATAATAGTGGAATAAGGAAGTGGTATCAAATCACCACATTTGGCAGGTGTGTTAGTAATTGCAGTATACCCTGGCGGCAGCTGCCCAGCTGTTGTAATCTCATACTCGTCTCATACGATAACCACGACAGCAAAGGCATCTTTTGCCTGAGAACACAGAAGATATGTTGCTCCAATAAATAAGTTAATTACCTGAAGTCGTAAGTCCAAAGAGCGTTGATAAGAAGGTAAGCAAGGATTCCGCCCCTTCACCGCAGTACCGCTTAACCGTGGGGTACTTGATGCTGAGGAACTTGTCCCACGCTTGGGAATGTAGGAGTTCCTTGAGGATCTCCTTTCGACGGGAGTCAGCGATGGAGTCGGAGCCGCCCTCTATCCTTTCGGCGAACCATTCTCTTTCTGCTTCTGTCTGGATACATGGATATTTCAAAGAAAATAAAAAATGGTTATAACTGATTAAATTTGTTTGTTTGTTATGTACATAAAACAGGAAGAATGTGGAAAATTTGCAATGCCATTAGAAGAGAAGGCCATTGCTCGATCATTGCAGATTTGAAAACGGACCTACGAATAGGAAAGCGGGCATTCATCTAGACTATACAACTCTAAACTTTTAGTAAGGTAGTAAATAATACATAAAAGGAAGCTTTTGTCCAGGTAATCTTTAGTCGACTTTTACGAAATCCACGGGCTTAGTTGAGAGGTTAACAGGAGCACACTATTTTGCATTATGTTTGTCTGTGTACAAACGTAATTAAGTAAGTTGTTTTTTTTTTGTACGACGGTGATGCGCTTGGCCTTAATTTCACCTACTTTAAGTTATGATATGGCCGAACGTAGAAGCGTACTTCAATCGGAATCCTCAACGGTCTTTGGAACTTTACTTACCTCCAAAAGCCGGAACACAACAATTTAGAATTGTTGCTATGGCGACACAATCAGGTAAGATGTTGTGAAGTAAGAAATCTTTTCGTTATGAGTTCGCTGCGGCTGGCCTACCTCAAGGTATGAATATTCATAAGATACAGCTCCACAGTATATCTTCTCCAGCTCTTCCACCAGGGTCTGTGCGGGTTTCCGTCCTTCGTACCCGTAGAGTAGCGCCAGGTCCACAGGCTCCTGCGATGACAGACCGAATCTTGATAGCCGCAGTTCTTTGACGTTCCTAAAATGAAATCCCACATACATTTGTGGAACTCTACAGCTTTAGTTGTGCTGGTTGTAAAACCTGTCGCTTAAGGTAGTTCTACAGCTTTAGTTGTGCTGGTTGTAAGACCTGTCGCTTAAAGTTGTCCTACAGCTTTAGTTGTGCTGGTTGTAAGACCTGTCGCTTAAGGTTGTTCTACAGCTTTAGTCGTATTGGTTGTAAGACCTGTCGCTTAAGGTTGTTCTACAGCTTTGGTAGTGCTGGTTGTAAGACTTGTCGCTTAAGGTTGTTCTACAGTTTTAGTTGTGCTGGTTGTAAGACCTGTCGCTGGTGGATTTGTATAGATCCGCCTGGATAACCAGCCAGATTCCTGCTGATGCCTAGCGTCAAGCAGTTCCCTGTGTTTGTTACGTGGGAGTGCCGGTACCTCTAATAGACAACTGCTGGGAAAGCTTGCTCCATCGTAGACCTCAACAACTTAATAAAAATAAATGCGTTCTTGACCAATTGAAGCATCACAATAGCTTGCGAATTCAAAAACTAATTGAATTTAACGAACGAGATTTGAATACGAAAATACAGTTGAATCCATAACCTCCTCTTTTTAAGGAAGTCGGTTAAAATGTTGTTGTAATAATTATAAGTTATTCATATTCATTTATGATTATTCTTTTTTTTATACACTTTGATTTGAAAAAAATATGTAATTAAAACGAACTATGTACGTATAAGGGAAGCGGGCTTCCTAAGAATCGTGGTGACAATCATTTTTATCCACAATTCAATATGAAGCTACAATTTACCAAAAACATTCTTGTGCAGGTGCCACCTCAATATACTTCTTTTTAACAGACTTCCCAAAAAGAAGGAAGATCTCAATTCAGACGGTTTCATTTTCTCTTTCATTTTTCAGTCTATCCACCGATTTCACCGTGAGTTCTTAACCGATTTGCGAAATTGTTTTTCATCGATAGGTCTGAAATTGTTCCCATTTTAATTTTGAGAACATCCGATGAAGTTCTTTGAACCTGGGGACTAAAACTCTTCAAAGGTTAACAGCGAACCATGGATAGATTAAAAAAACATCTTTATCCAGCTGTGGACGTATGTCGGCTTAAATGTTTTTTCTTTACGACGGATAAGCACTTGGCCTTCATCTCACCTGATTAAAAGTTGAGATAAGGCCGAAGGTGGAGGCGCACTTCACCCGGAATCCTCAACAAACTGAGGAACTGGCTATCTTACCTCTAAATGCCGGAACACAAGATTTTTTAGAATAATTGTTATAGCGACAGAATTAGGTAAGATGGTGGTAGCTAGCCAGGCGGACTTCAACAAAGTCCTACCACCAACCAAACCAAGCACAATATATTGTACTCCCCATGGGGATCGAACCCAGGACCTCTGGATCTGAAATCGGTGGGTTGAACCACTAGACCACATAGATGATGTAATCGTTAGTTATCCTAAATAATGAACGAATCATGAGTTATTAATTAATCTTACCCAGAAAATAAATTACCCACATGATTTTTAGGTCTAAAATTTTTGATACTCAATGATAAGATTTCTATATTGGTTTCCTGAGACTCAGAGTCAAGAGTCGAGACTTTTGTCTAAACTAGCTCATAAATGTACAGTTTAACTAAGTATGTACAAAAGCAGTTGGATATCCTAAGGACCGTTACAAACGGTCTATAGGTAACACAACTGTTCCAGGCCAGTACACGTAACGTGCCCAAGACACTGACTGCATTGCCACGCTGAATAGCTATGCTAATTCGCTGGCCTAAATAAGAGCCAGCCCTTGGTCACGTGTCGCTGCAATCAAAGCCCCGCAAGATTTTCGAAATAAATTAGTTATTTTTTACATTTACCTGTTTTCATCTCTATATTCCACATTATCTATTGTTGCTTTCAAATGTCCGTGTGTCCTATATGCGTTGACTAGTTGTTGCGCACGGCAGTTCTCAATTCTCCGTGATATTATTTCTTGTGGTAGATCTAAAATAAATGTTGCTTGCATTATTTATGACTCTCGTAACAAATTTAAAAACAAGTGATTAGAATTCCAGCTCTATACACTTTTTTTTGTACGTCGGGGAAGCGCAAGGCCTTCATCTCACCTGGTTTTAAGGTATACAGGGCGTCCCAAGATAATGCGACATGAAGGAAAAGTACCTTAAATATTGTAGATAAGATATTTTGCGGAAATGAGACTTTGTTTTAAGATACTATGTTTCTTAATATGAATTATTTTTATCCATTCTTTCAATAGGCGTCACAAAAATACGGTGTGTTTATTTTCACATTTAAATCGGTTCGATTCCAAGACAAAGCAAGACATTTTTAGAAAATCTTTGGAAAATATCCCATCTAAAATATTCAAGGTACTTTCCATTCAAGTCGCATAGTATTGAGCCGCTTGGTATACCTTAAAACTATACAAATTTGAACTTAACTTTTTATCTGAACATAAGGCACTGCGTGTTGACGTATACCGTTATAAACAATGATATATATACTGTTATATATATTTTTCATTCACATTTTTCAAATAAAAAAAGGATAGACGAATACAAATTTGTACCCCCTGGGGATCGAACCCGGTACATCTGTGTCTGATACCAGTGAGGCCACTAGACCACAGAGGCGGTTAAATATCTTAGGGAATCGATATCAATGGGGTCATTCCTCATACCGGTTTCATTGACTGTAAGCGGGCGATGTCCAAACACTCCAACACCAGAGTGATACTTTAAACACTGCTTCCATCTCATCAGCTGTCCCACTCTCACATTTCTTACTCCAATCATTTTGACAACACTATTCCATATTCAAAATCACAGTCACAATGTCAAGGTTTTCTAAATTGAAACGCGCGCAGGAGTGTCTTGTGTCGTGGTTCGAAACGTACTGGTTGGAAAAGGACGGAAGATTTATTTCTGTGTTTCTGATGTACTGTTGTTTGGACAACGTAACAGTTAGTGATAATGATAACGGAGATAATGGTTTTGTTGTTGTTGCTAATTGGAGCGATTATTATTTGGTAATTCTCTCTGAGTAAAATTTAAGTTTGAAATTTAGTCAAAGAATGGAATTTTATGTTTGCCAAAATTTATCTGTAAGACATTTATTTGCAGAATGGATTTGATTTTTTTCAAAATATGAACATTAAATTTCAGACAAACATGTTTGGGTAGAAATTCAATTATTCAACATTTTGAGAGTTCCCTGTAGATGTTTAATTTATTCGATTCTCATAATAATTTACAATTCACTTGGGAAGGTCGTTCATTTAAAACTGTCATGTCTGATTTAAATGAAATTTAGTAGGTTATATTTTATTTTATTGTACTGCGGAGATGTGCTTGGTCTTCATCTCACCTGATTTTCAAGTGATGATAAGGCCGAATGTGGAAGCGCACTTCACTCGAAATCCTCAACAAACTGTGGAACTGGCTAAAAATAAACATTACAAGTCATTTTACACAACGCCATCTAGCCCTAAGCTGAGCAAGCTTGTAATATGGAGAATGTTACTTTAGAGCACCCAAACAAAGAAGAAACATCAATCATTCACACAATTTTTGTCCCGAGTGAGTATCGAACCTTAACATAAGGTCATGGTCATGATGCTGGTATACCGCATCTTATGTCTCGTTCTTATTTAATTGCATTAATTGAGGGAAGCCTTTGTACATAGTAGAAGTTTTCGGGCTTTGATGATAATGTCTGCAGAGGGCTCAGTGAATTAGTTAACTCGTTCAATTCTGGAGTACC